>JAXFYN010000042.1:481906-574406 GCA_036172215.1 Camellia granthamiana
GTTTAGATCTACAACAACAAATCATAGTATTGAGCAATAAATGAGGTAATTACGTCAAAAAGTCCAGAACCATCGTCAAAACCACTAGAGAATTTTCAAGCCACCGACGTCGCATCTCAACAATTACAACAATTGACCCATGTATGGTAATATCGATAGGGTCAGATCTGGTGACTAAAAGCAACAATGCTTTGGGACTATAATAAGCCTCTTATCAGAACCTGAGAGAAAGTAATGGATACTCAAATTAAGTCCAACATTTTTGTAAACGTATTTCAATTGAACCCACAATCTTGCTTTTTTAACCTTAAAATATAGAAATTTCTTTGTTTTGAGGAAATCAAAATTTCTTTGTTTTAATGCAATTTCAATAACTAAATTGAAATCGTACTTAATTTGAAAATTATTAGCCTTTAATTGGAAATTAGGTATTGAATTTTTAAAATTAACCATCAATTTTGTAATTTTTAGCTCTCAATTTGAATTTTTTCTATCTGCAGAAATGAAATTTCATTGACTTGATATGACAATATAGTGAAATTTTGTCTAACTTTTTTTTGAGAAAACATCATTTCGCCCCCCAAACTTTCACACATTTTTCAATTTGACCCCCAAACTTTGATTAATATCAACTTTACACCCAACCTTTCAAATTTTTGATCAATTTGGCCCTTGCCGTTACATTCCGTCAACAATTGGATGAAATGTGCTAACGTGAAGGGTAAATTGATTTTTAAGGTATAGTTTGGGAGGTAAAATAAAAATGAGCTTTGATGCCACGTCAACACATTCCGTCCAATTGTAGACGGAATGTGACGGCAGGGGCCAAATTGATCAAAATTTTGAAAGTTTAGGTGTAAAATTGATATTAATCGAAGTCTGGGGGTCAAATGGAAGAACACGTGAAAGTTTGGGAGATAAAATGATATTTCCTCTTCTTCTTTTTTTCCCTGAAATTTCATATTTGTCATTAGTCATGTTTGTTATTAGGAAAATGCTAGAGGCCCAAAATTTTCTACCAAATAAATGACCAAATGTCTCACATGGGCATAAGGCCCACAAAATTGTAGACCCCACACTCATGTGAGACATTTGGTCATTTATTTGGTAAAAAAAATTATATCCCTAGCATTACCCTTGTTATTATGCTAGTATAATTTTTTAGGTCAATTTATGGTTTTTTTTTATATTTTTCTAAAAATAAAATTACCAATTATTCAAACTTTCTAATATTCACAAATGTGCAATGCACGTTCACCATTTTGGTGTATAAAAAATCAAAATATTTATATTATTTGCTACAACTTAGTTTCATCATCCTTTTTCTATGAAATGTTATGGCCATATTTCGGTGAAGTGCCACTATTTTTGTTTCTATATATGAGTATTTTGCTAGATTTACCATTTACTACGAAAGCAAAAAAGATATACTAAGATTCTCTAATATTCATCGATGTGCAATGCACATGCACTACTCTTGGTTTAAGAAAAATTCAAGTTTTTTTTTTTTTTTTAATGGCTGCAAATTAATTTTGCCATCATTACTAAGAAGAAGACCAAGGAAAGCATTGTAAAATCACTAAATGTGTGCAATAATTAATATAAAAATTTATGCACTCTCTTTGTCTTTATTTAGGACATTATATAGGCAACGGAGAAATTAGAAGCTTATCTAGTTGGAACATTAATTTCTCTCAATAAATGAGATTCAGCATTAAAGTTTGTGATAACTGAGTTTCCTTTGACACAACTTGAACTTAACGCTAATTTCAAAGGAACCTAGATTATTCGAATCTTAAATAGCTCGGATAACTATGACATTTGTCTAGTGTGAAAGCTCATTAATTTGTTTTCTCATTATTGAAAGCACATTTTGTGCAACAGGTTTTGCTACTCTGGCTAAAAATCTTCATTGTAGATTTCATCTTCAAAAGTGAATTTTCTTATGTGAGAGATAAAACTATAAACATATTCAACCAATTATCAAACCTCTCTTTATTCTAATATTTCTCAAGTTCTTAGTTGAATTTGCTTAATTTTCTTAATTTGGGAACATAGGTATCCATGATAGATGTTTAGGTGGTGACGTTGTCTAGAAATCATGCCAATATGTATTTTCATCATCAACTAGTTGCACACCATTCATTTACCGAGAGGAGCTAAAAATAATTCATTCGGTAAGATTTCTAGTTCCTCTTCAAGTTTGTTATCACTATAAGTTTCATTCTAATTCGCACCTAGATGGCACATTGAAATAACTGCAATCAAACTAGTTGATTTTGAATGAACATCTCTCTTACATAATTTAAATAAAAAAAATAAAAATAAGTTTCTATAACCATGAAATATATTCTTTTAATTAAAAATTTGGAGGTTTGATCTATCATAGTGTATATATATATTTGTTATTTTTTTCTCAAACTCGTTTTTGAGTAGCAAAATATAGAGTGGTTTTGGTATCCTCATTTTATGTTCATATACATCCAAAATGTATCATATCTCACGTGATCTCGAAAAAATGATTTTTTATTTTTATTTATAATCTTATTGAGTTGATAACCTAATTGCTAATGGTGTTTAAACTGTGTTGCTAAATTGTTTTGGAGTTTTGTTAATGAGTTCCCTTAGGGCACTTGATAATCTCATTTTATGTTCATATACATCCAAAATGTATCATATCTCACGTGATCTCGAAAAAATGATTTTTTATTTTTATTTATAATCTTATTGAGTTGATAACCTAATTGCTAATGGTGTTTAAACTGTGTTGCTAAATTGTTTTGGAGTTTTGTTAATGAGTTCCCTTAGGGCACTTGATAAGAAGCTTGACATGCTTGTACATAATGCATGGGACTGCGTGTAACATGTAATCTACATTCAATTTAAACATTGTTAACCAATGCCCTTAGGGCACTCGTTAACTAAACCCATTGTTTTGTCATAAGCTTTATGTGCTTTACCAAAATGATTCTCATTGTCTTCTAGGGATTTTTTTAAAATTTTATTTTATTGTCTAACTCATGATGTATAATATTTCAAGACTGTTCTTTTTCTTTTTCTTTTTGTTTTTTATGATTTTCATTTTTTTATTTTGGTGACGGCAGCTTAAGAATCTAAAATTTTTCAAAGGAGAGCCTATTCATTCCTCATATCTGGTAAGAACTATATTAATTCTCCATTTTATTTGTTACTTATTTTGTTAGTTAATTATATAGAATGTTATATATATATATATATATTTATTTATTTATTTATTTTTCTTCAATTATTAATGACTTATCATTGATAAAAATCACATACATTTCATGAAATTGAATTATTTCTACAATATGACCATCTTTTCCATTCTCTTTTCTTCTTCATATTATGTACATTAGATGCACATGAGATGCGCATGATTTTTTAGATGCACATCAAGAGCATGTAGCCATTTTCAATTAAAGTCTTCACAACAATTTTTAATTAAAAATAAAAAGAAGTACCCTGGAGTGGACCACATGAAGATCAAATTACATAGAATGTAATCTCAACTCTCAATACATTATAAGTAAGCTTTGATCATAAATAACGTCAAAAGATCCAATTCTTTTATAGTAGTTAAACTGGTTTTTCAATTACCATTCACATTCTCCACATGAAAATAGAAAAAAATCAAAATAATTAGGATTTATTTATGCATTTGTTTCACTTTTCTGATAGTTTTTGATTTTTTTTTTTTTTCATTGTCTTAGGAAGGGGTGTATGCGGTGCGGTTCGGGCAGTTTGAGAGTAAAATTATAAACCGAATAGCGAATTGGCAAATTGCGGTTTGAGTGGTTTTGGGCTGATTGAAGAATATTCTAACCAATTATCAAGCATTTGCATAATATATAACACTAATTTGCATAATATTTTTCATATATATAACACAAACTAATTTTACATAATATTTTTCATATATATAACTACTAATTTGTAATAAATTTCACATATTAAATCTCTTTCGCACTCATTTTTACTTTGATATTTCATTATAGGTTAAAAAATATATATGTATTAACTATAGCGGAGCGGAGCGATTCGAAGGCAGATTATAAATTTTAAAGTTTAAACCACGATTAACGGATAGAGCGGTACAGATTGGTGCAGTTCAAGCAGATTGGGCGGTATTTTGTACAACCCTAGTTTTAGGTTTCATCATCAACACACAAACACCAAATTCTTTGAAGCTATTTACAACCAAAAAATGGACAGTAAATCAAAGATGGGAGAGAACATTAGCAACTCGAGTTCAAGTAGTTCAGATGATTGCCCCAATCCACATTATATTGAGACTCCTCAAAGACATTGCAACTAAACAATTCCAATTTCTACAACAGAAACACTTACATCCAAAATATTCAAAGAACAAAAAGGGTGAGAGATGAAAGGCTTCAATTGAGTCTTCAAAGATCAACGCGTAGCAAAAGTAAGAACGATCAAAGACAGATCAAAAGAACCTTATAATCATGGTTGATAGATGCAAAAGTGATTCAACAAAACAAAAAAGTTTGCTACGAGAATGAAGCTCGCAAGGATGCATCAAAAGAGGCAATGATTAGAAGGGATGGCATATTATATGATTGTTGTCATGAGATTTTCAATGCATTGAATTTTGAAGCTCATACTGGGAGTGGTGATCTTAAGAGACCATATGAAAACATTTTCGTTAATGAAGAGCCGCGGATTTCCCTCTTGTCTAGCCTCTAGAAGGCTTGCAATAGGACTGAGTGAATTGACCAAGACAAATTGAAAGATGTTGGGGCTAAAAACAGAGCTAGTGACAAGCATAACAACGCTTGTATGATTTGTGCTAATGGAGGAAGTTTGCCTTGTTGTGACATGTGATGTCCCGGGTATGTTACCCAGTTAATTTCTTATTTGATTTCTCCTAAACATCTTGCTTTCAAAACTTTTGATTTAAATTCAAGATCTTGTGGACCGGTGACGTCACTATATTTCATAGCCTCCCATGTTTTTGTCTTCTAAAATTTTCCCCATGTTTGAACCTTCGAGTTTCGAACATAGGAGCAGAATCAAGGAGTGTTTTGCCTTAGAACGGAGAACAGAGTTATTAAACAAAACCGCACGTGCGGGGGGTGGAGCCACACGTGTAAGAAGAGGCCCGTACTTGTGGAGGTTGGTGTCGCACATGCAAAAAGTGGCCCAAATTTTGGATTGCATTATGAAATAAAAGCACATGCGGAGGAGAATTCCCTCACGTACGGGAAAGGGCATCGCACATGAGATACACATGATTTTTTTTGGATGTATGTGGGGAGCATGTGGTAATTTTCCATTAAAGTCTTCACAACCAATTTTAATTATAAAAAATAAATAAATAAATAAATAAGTATCTTGAAGTGAACCACATAAAGATCAAATTACATATAATGTAATCTCAACTCTCAACACATTATAAATAAGTTTTGATTATGAATAACTTCAAATGATCCAATTCTTTGACAGTAGTTAAACTAGTTTTTCAATTACAATTCACATTCACATTCTACTCATGAGAATAGAAACAAACCAAAATAATTATGATTTATTTATGCATTTGGTTCACATTTTTGATATTTTTTGATGTTTTTTTTTCACTATCTTAGGTTTCATCATTAGTGCACAAACACCAAATTCTTTGAAGCTGTTTACAACAAAAAAAAAATGGACAGTAAATCAGAGATGAAAGAGAGCATTAGCATCTTGAGTTCAAGCAGTTCAAATGATTGCCCTGATCCATATTATATTGAGACTCCTCAAAGACAACTGCAAGTAAACAATTCCAACTCCTACAACAGAAACAGAAACACTCAAATCCAAAATGTTCAAAGAACAAAAAAAAGAAAAAAAGAAAGGCTTTCATTGAGTCTTCGAAGATCAACAAGTAGCAAAAGTAAGAAGGATCAAAGACAGATCAAAAGAACCTTATTATCATGGTTGATAGATGCCAAAGTGATTCAACAAAACAAAAAAAAGTTTGTTATGTGAATGAAACTCACGAGGAGGCATCAAAAGAAGGAATGATTAGAAAGGATGGCATATTATGTGATTGTTGTTATGAGATTTTCACTGCATTGGATTTTGAGGCTCATGTTGGGAGTTGTGATCTTAAGAGACCATATGAAATCATTTTCATAAATAAAGAGCTGCAAATTTCCCTCATGTCTTGCCTCAGGGTGGCTTGGGATAGGACTAAGCAAATTGAACAAGACAAATTGAAAGATGTCAGGGCTAAATGTAGAGCTTGTGACAAGCACAATGACGCTTGTATGATTTGTGTTGATGGAGGAAGTTTTCCATATTGTGACATGTGGTGTCCTGGGTATGTAACCCAACTAATTTCTTATTTGTTAGGTTTTTATTGTTGGCAACTCCGTTTGACAAAACTCCTTTGAGTTGTAATTTTATTCGCATTTTTATTTCAGTGAGGCTATGAGTTTATTAGATGCAAATCCAAACCCGAATCGAGCCATGCAGAGAAGTTTGTGATGTTAATGCTTTCAAGATTGCCACTTCGCTGATTATTACGGGGGTCGAGCTGCCCGGTCAGCTCGCGGCCGAAGCAAAATTCAAAATTGCATTCAAAATTGCATGTCAGCCGTTGCTCGCTCGAGCCAAGGAGTGCTCGCTCGAGCCAAGACTTTCTCGCTCGAGCCAAGGAATGCTCGCTCGAGCCAAGGATTGCGTCCTTACAAAAACCTGAAAAAGTGTATTCCTCGCTCGAGCCAAGGATCCGTCGCTCGAGCCAAGGCACTAGTAGAAATCATGAAAATTGCTCTCCTCGCTCGAGCCAGGAACTCTTCGCTCGAGCGAACCTCAGAATCCGGATTTCTCAAGGAGTTTGTTTTCTTCCCAATCTAGGATTACTTTTGGTTCTCTATAAATACTTGGTTTTCTCCCAAAACTAAGTGATTGATTGAAGTCCTCCAGATCTTCTTTTTAGTTCTTAAAGGTTTATATCTGGGGATATTTTGTTATTATTTTCTTTGATGTTTTATTGAGTTTTCAACTCATGGTTTAAAGAGAGTACATCAAAGATTTGTTTGTTATACACAAAAGAGAGAGTTGTTCTTCAGTTGTGGATTCTGAAGAATTCGAGCCTGAAGCTTTGGTGGAATCCGGAGTGGCTCATCAGAAAGACAATTCCGTGGTGAAGATGGGGTTGGAAGAGGCACATAGAGGTTGGTTCAATTAGGCATTGTGGATTTGCTAGATAATTGAGAGTATACCTGTGTAATTCCTTTAATTCTTCTTAGTGGATTGTCTTGTGGCAGTTGCCCGTGGTTTTTTAATCACAGTTGGAGGTGTCCAATTGTGGTTTTTCCACGTAAAAATCGTTGTGTCTCTTTCTCTTGATTGTTTGATTGGGATTGTTATATTCTGCTTAAAATTGATACATAATCACAAATCAACATCTAGGAGGTTTCTAGATTTTTCATTATTTGATTTCTCCTAAACATCTTCCTTTTGAAACTTTTGATTCAAATTTGACACCATGTGGACCGGGTGAGGTCAATATATTTCATGACCTCTCAGGTTTTTGCCTTCTGAAATTATTCCCTAGTTTGAACTTTCGAGTTTTGGACATAGGAGCATAATCGAGGTGTGTTTTGCCTTAGAATGAAGTTGTTAAACAAAACCGCACATGCGGGGAGTGGAGCCGTATAGCGATCCCGGGTTTTACCCCTTGTTGTACAGTGATCCGGACTAGGTTCCGTAGATGTTAGCAGTTGTTTAAACCTTGTTTACATCCTTTCATACTTGTATTTGAGTTTTAGGATGTGTTGGGCAGGTTTGTTACAGGTGGGTTGAACTTAGGAACCAAAACTAGTTGCCCAGATTTTGGCCTGTCCGCTCGAGCGGAGCTTTTGGCGCTTGAGCGGGGAACTTGTTGTTGCTTGGCCGCTCGAGCGGGGGTTTTGACGCTCGAGCGGGGAATACACCCATCCAGTATTTCCTGTGTAGTGTTGGACGCTCGAGCGGGGGATTGGCCGCTCGAGCGGGAGGTTGTGAGTGAAGCTCGAGCGGGGAGTTGGGCGCTCGAGCGGGGACCTGTCTGCAGAAACTTCTGGAAGTGTGCATCCGCCGCTCGAGCGGGAGTTTGGCCGCTCGAGCGGGAGTTTGTGAGTGCCGCTCGAGCGGGGGTTTTGATGCTCGAGCGGGGCGACTGGGTTAAAGCTCCGAGTTTTGACTTTTGAAATCACTTTTTCACATTCTCTTCTCTCTCTTACTTTTCCAAAAACACCATTGTTGAGCTTCTCACTCTAGAGCTCTACCTTCTCTCTAGGTATTGATCTAGTAGGAGTGATTTCCTCACCATTGGTCTTTACAAAAAAGTTGTTGATCGTCGAGGGCTACCTTTTGATCCGAAAAACTTGTGATTTGGAGCACTTTCGTTTTCTTCATCTTCTTTGTTGGAGCTCAAACTTTGAGGTAGGGATATCCTACTCCTTCTCATGGGTTTTGTCTTTAAATTTTGGTATTTTGAGATGTTGGGGGTTGTTGTGAGATTTTGGGAAGGTTTGGGGCTTTTGTGTAATTTTACAAAAGTTGGGATTTTATCTATAATGAACCTAGAGGCATGTTTGGTATAGAGACATGGAATAAATGTTGAAACATTGATGAAAACGGAACCTTAGGGTTGTTTTGTTAATTATGGGAACTTGCCCTAATGTATATGATTAATTAAAGGAAATGAGGAATTGAATTGGAAATATTGAAATTTGGAATGTGTGGGATTAAAGGGTGTAGTTGAATTATTTATCGCTCACCAAAGTGAAATGTTGATATATCATCCATTTGTGCATTTATTTCCTGTTTAGAAATAACTGCTTTGGGCTATCGATGGAGGATAGTCTTGATTGTTGTAGACAATGCATGATGATTAGGCAAACGAAAACTAATCAATGGAATGTGTCATGGAACTTGACGGTTAATAGAATACATTAACTTTATGTATTGATTGATTGTATGTAGAACCTATGTGTTTATATACATTGTGTGTAGAGGAGGAGATGGGGGATGTACTCCGCGGTTTAGGGGAAGATAGGGGATGTACCTCTAAACCGGATAGTGTTGGGAGGAGATAGGGGATGAACTCCGTAGATACAGCTCATATGCTTATCTTTGAGAAGTACAGACACAGTTCTTATGCTTGTCTAGAGAAGTGCAGATATAGCTCATATGCTTATCTTTGGTTGTGGGATATAGTTCTTATACTTATCTGTTGAGATGTTGATAGAGCTAATATGCTTATCTGTTGATGTATTGATTCAGCTAGTATGCTTATCTACTGAAAATGGGATAATGAAAGATAACATGGACTTGAAAGTCATGAAATTGAAATGTGTTATAAGTGGATGTATTTGTGTTGACCATCTATCAACTGCTAATCTTTTAGTCATTGTTCATGGCTGGTTTAGTGTATTTCTACTGGGCTGTGGCTCACCCTATATGGGAACATCATTTTCAGGTACAGGTAGCATGCCACCTCCAAGGACATAGCTTGGGAGGTTAGAGGCGGACAGACTTTTTGTATCTATGTTCTTTTGATGTATTACATGTAGATTCAAGCCAAGGGCTTAATGTGTAATAGAGTTAGTACTCTCTTTTTGTAACCAAGTGTTAACTTGGAAAGCTGTAAGCCCGTAGGGCATTTGCTTTTGTTGTTAACATGTAATACCTTTTGTAATCAAATACTCTGATGAATAGAAGAATGTTGGACTTTTGTATATCAATGCATGTCTATATCGATGGGTTTTATGTTATATTTTCAGGGCGTTACAAGCCGCACGTGCCGAAAGGGGGCCATACTTGTGGAGATGCATGTCACACATGCGGAAAGGGTTGCATTATGAAATAAAAACACACGTGTGGAGGAGAATTCCTACACGTAAGGGGATGGGCGCCACAGTTGAGATGCACATGATTTTTTAGATGCACATGAGGAGCATGTAGCATTTTTCCACTAAAGTCTTCGCAACGATTTTTAATTTAAAAAAAAAAAAAAAAAGGTTTCTTGAAGTGGACCACATAAAGATCAAATTATATATAATATAATCTCAACTCTTAAGATATTACAAGTATGTTTTGATCATGAATAACTTCAAAAGATCCAATTCTTTGATAGTAGTTAAACCGATTTTTCAATTACCATTCACATTCTCCTCATGAGAATAGAAACAAATCAAAATAATTATGATTTATTTATGAATTTTTTTCACCTTTCTAATATTTTTTGATTTTTTTTTAATTGTCTTAGTTTTCATCATCAACACACAAACACCAAATTCTTTGAAGTGTTCATAACCAAAAAATGGATAGTAATCAGAGATAGAAGAGAACATTAGCAACTCAAGTTCAAGCAATTCAGCTGATTGCCCTGACCCATATTATATTGAGACTCCTCAAAATGATTCAACAAAAAAAAAAAGTTTGTTACGGGAAATAAGCTCGCACTGAGGCATCAAAAGAAGAAATGATTAGAAAGGATGGCATATTATGTGATTGTTGTCATGAGATTTTCACTGCATTGGATATTGAGGCTCATTCTGGGAGTGGTGATCTTAAGAGACCATATGAAAACACTTTCATTAATGAAGAGCTATGGATTTCCCTCTTGCCTTGCCTCAAGAAGGCTTGGGATAGGACTAAACATATTAAACAAGTCAAATTGAAAGATGTTGGGGCTAAATGCAAAGCTAGGGACAAGCTTGATGACGCTTATATTATTTATGTTGATAGAGGAAGTTTTCCTTGTTGTGACATGTGATGTCCCAATTATGTAACCCAGCTAATTTCTTATTTGATTTCTTCTAAACATCTTGATTTCGAAACTTTTGATTCAAATTCGAGACCTTATGGACCAGGTGAGGTGACAATATTTCATGACCTCTCATATTTTTGCCTTCTAAATTTTTTCCCGAGTTTGAACTTTCAAGTTTCAGAGATAGAAGCAGAATCAAGGACTGTTTTGCCTTAGAATGGAGTTGTTAAACAAAACTGCACGTGCGTGGGGTAGAATCACACGTGTGGAAAGGGGGCTATACATGTGGATGTGGCTATACGTGAGCAAAAGGGGCTAGATTTTGGATTGCATTATGAAATAAAAACACGTCCTGAGGGGAATTCTCACACGTGTGAGGAGGGGTGCCGCACATGATATGCACATGATTTTGTAGATGCACGTGAGGAGCATGTACCAATTTTCCATTAAAGTCTTCGCAACAGTTTTTAATTTAAAAAAAAAAAAAAAAGTATTCGTAAGTGGACCACATGAAGATGAAATTACATAATATGTAATCTTAACTCTTAACACATTATAAATAAGTTTTGATCATGAATAACTTCAAAAGAGCCAATTCTATGGTAGTAGTTAAACTGGTTTTTCAATTACCATTTGCATTATTCTCATGAGAATAAAAACAAATCAATATAATTATGATTTATTTATGCATTTGTTTCACATTTCTTGATATTTTTTGATAATTGTTTTCATTATCTTATGTTTCATCATCAACACACAAACACCAAATTTTTTGTAGCTATTTATAACCAAAAAAAAATGGAAAGTAAATCAGATATGGAAGAGAACATTAGTAGCTTAAGTTCAGGCAGTTCAGATGATTGCCTTGACTAAGATTATATTGAGAATTCTCAAAGACAACTGCAACTAAACAGTTCCAATTCCTACAACAGAAACAGAAACACTCAAATCCAAAATGTTCAAAGAACAAAAAGGGTGAGAGATAAAAGGCTTTCATTGAGTCTTAAAAGATCAACTCATAGCAAAAGTAAAAACGATCAAAGACAGATCAAAAGAACCTTACTATCATATTTGGTAGATACCAAAGTGATTCAAGAAAACAAAAAAGTTTGTTACCTGAATGAAGCACACGATGAGGCATCAAAAGAAGGAATGATTGGAAGGGATGACATAGTATGTGATTGTTGTCATAAGATTTTCACTGCATTGGATTTTAAGGCTCATACTAGGAGTGGTGATCTTAACAGACCATACGAAAACATTTTCATTAATGAAGAGCTGCGGATTTCCCTCCTATCTTGCCTTAGGAAGGCTTAGGATAGAACTGAGCAAATTGAACAAGACAAATTAAAAGAAGTTTAGGCTAAATGTAGAGCTAGTGACAAGAACGATGACGCTTGTATGATTTGTGCAGATGGAGGAAGTTTACCTTGTTGTCACATGTGATGTCCCAATTATGTAACCCAGCTCATTTCTTATTTGATTTCTCTTGAACATCTTTCTTTCAAAACTTTTGATTCAAATTCTAGACCTTGTGCACTGGGTCAAGCCACTATATTTTGTGAACTCCCATGTTTTTTCATTCTAAAATTTTTCTGAGTTTGTACTTTCAAGTCTCGGACGTAGGAGCGAAATTCGAGACTGTTTTTCCTTAGAATGTAGTCATTAGAAAAAATCGCACGTGCGGAGAGTAGAGCTGCACATGTAGGAAGTAGGTCGTACATATAGAGATGGGTGCCATACGTTAGAAATGGGGCCAAATTTTGGATTGCGTTATGAAACAAATGCATGTCCGAAGGAGAATTTCCACACATGTGGGGAGGGATGCCGCACGCGAGATGCATATGATTTTTTAGATGCCAAAAGGAGCATGTAGCAATTTTCCATTAAAGTCATCACAACCATTTTTAATTAAAAATAATAATAAAAAAAAAGTATCCTAAAGTGGACCACATGAAGATGAAATTACATATAATGTAATCTCAACTCTCAGGACATTATAAGTAAGTTTTGATCATGAATAACTTCAAAAGAGCCAACTCTTTGATATTAGTTAAATTGGTTTTTCAATTACCATCCACATTCTCGTCATGAGAATAGAAACAAATCAGAATAACTATGATTCATTTATGCATTTGTTTCACATTTCAGATATTTTTTGATATTTTTTTCATTGTCTTAGGTTTCATCATCAACACACAGACACAAAATTCTTTGAAGCTGTTTATAACCAAAAAATAGATAGCAAATCCAATATGGAAGAGAACATTAGCAGCTCGAGTTCAAGCAATTCAGATGATTGCCTCGACCCAGATTATATTGAGACTCCTTAAAGACAACTACAACTAAACAATTTCAATTCCTACAATAGAAAATGAAACACACAAATCTAAAATGTTCAAAGAACAAAAAGGGTGAGAGATGAAAGGCTTTCATTGAGTCTTCAAAGATCAACATGTAGCAAAAGCAAGAACGATTAGAGACAGATCAAAAGAACCTTATTATCATGGTTGATAGATGCCAAAGTAATTCAACAAAACAAAAAAAAGTTTGTTACACGAATGAAACTTGCAAGGAGGCACCAAAAGAAGGAATGATTAGAAGGGATGGCATATTATGTGATTGTTGCCACAAGATTTTCACTAAATTGGAATTGGAGGTTCACACTGGGAGTGGTGATCTTAAGACACCACACGAAAACATTTTCATTAATGAAGAGCCACGGATTTCTTTATTGTCTTGCCTTAGGGAGGCTTGGGATAGGACTGAGCAAATTGAACAAGACAAATTGAAAGATGTTGGGTTAAGTGTGGAGCTAGTGACATGCACGACAACGCTTATATGATTTGTGCTAATTGAGGAAGTTTGCCTTGTTGTGACATGTGATGTCTCAGGTATGTATCTCAACTAATTTCTTATTTGATTTCTCATAAACATCTTGCTTTCAAAACTTTGATTCAAATTCGAAACGTTGCGGACTGGGTGAAATCACTATGTTTAATGACCTCCCATATTTTTGCCTTTTGAAATTTTTTCAGAGTTTGAACTTTCAAGTTTTGGACATAGGAGCGCAATCGGTGAGTGTTTTGCCTTAGAACAAAGTTATTGAACAAAACCGCACATGTGAGAAGCAGAACAGCACGTGTGGGAAGGGGGCTGTATGTGTAGAGTTGGGTGCTGCACGTGGGGAAAGGGGGCTAGATTTTGGGTTGTAATATGAAAAAAAAGGCATGTGCGGAGGAGAATTCCTGCATGTGCGGGGAGGGGTGCTATACATGAGATGCACATGATTTTTTAGATGCACGTGAGGAGCATGTAGCAATTTTCTATTAAAGTTTTCACAATCATTTTTAACTAAAAATAGAAAAAAGTATCCTGAAGTAGACCAAATGAAGATGAAATTACATATAATGTGACCTTAACTCTCAAGACATTATAAGTAAATTTTGATCATGAATAACTTCAAAAGATCCAATTATTTGACAGTAGTTAAACTGGTTTTTCAATTACCATTCACATTCTCCTCATGAGAATAGAAACAAAATCAAAGTAATTATGATTTATTTATGCATTTGTTTCACTTTTCTGATATTTTATGATGTCTTTTTTCATTGTCTTAGGTTTCATCATCAACACGCAAACACCAAATTCTTTGCAGATAAAATTGAGCTTTCCAAACCCTGCATCAATTTTATCTCATTTTTGGACCATGTTTTGGTACTTCCAGCATGTTATTCTTGATACACTGCCGGCCATTGATGTGCCCTGCCAGCCATCATTGATGGCCAACCGGCCACCAGTGTATCAGTAGATATTTTCTGATATTTTGTGCCAGCTGTTTGCGCAGATTGAAGCATCTGCTTGCACGTGGATGGTTGGATCTTTTTGAGAGGATTTTTTATCTTCTATATATAGAAGTCTTCCTCTTGCATGCAAAGGGTTGGAAATTTTTGAAGACAAAAAATTTCTCTCTCTCTCTCTAGAATCCTCTCTCTCTAAATATTTTGCCTTAAAGCCTAAATTCTCTACACTTTTGCTTGTGAGCCCTTGATCAAACTTGATCACCATTGTGTTGAGGTTGCTTGAGGTTCTACTTGAGCTCTAGAAGAGGATTTTTGCTTGGTTTGACTTGCCTTTGTTGCCTATATAGCATCTTGTCTTCAAAGAGGTAGAATACTTGTATTTTTAGCTTAATTTAAATACTTGTTTGGCCATCTTTGCATGCTGTTTTGAGGCTGATTTTTTACCTCTGAAATCTCTGTTTTTATGATTTAAAATGGTGGTTTGAGGTTTGTTTTGGAGTTAGCGGTGGTCCACCCTTTTTGTAGCTTGTTTGCTAAAGTGTTGTGCCATTTTTCAAAGCTTTTTGAAGCAAATTTTTGGGCTCTTTTAACCATTGAATTCCAGGAAAATTTCAGTGGTCAAAACTTGGTTTTGAGGTCCAAAATAGGAGGGGGTAGCCTCCCCTTCTTGTGTCTTGTTTGCAAGTGTAGATGGCCTAGCATGTGAGCATGTTTTTCTACCTTTTTGTGACTTGATCTCAGCATGTTTTAGCTACTAATTTGGCATGATTTAACTCTGTTTTGGGTTGTCTTGGTCATATGATCTTTGTCTTGCATGGTTGTAGTGCAAATGTCCTTCACTGGCTCATTGTTTTAAGACTCTAAACTTGATTTGCTTGAAATGTTTGCATGTTGAAGTGTCTTTTTACATGTAATTTTAGTGTTCATAGCTCTGTCACATGCTCATTTGCTTCACTCTTTCATTGCTTTTTAGAGTTGCTCTTGAGTCTTGTTTGTAGCCTAACATGTGAGCATGTTTTTCTAGCCTTTTATGCCTTAATCTCAGCAAGTTTTAGCCACTGTCTTGGCATATTCTAACTCTATTCTGAGCTGGTATGGTCATTTGAGCTTTATATTGCATGGCTATAGTGTAGTGCTCTTCACTAGTTTAGTGATTTTGGCCTTTGAACATGTTGTGCATAAGTTGCTTGCATGTTGTAGTATCATTTTTCACGCCATTTCAGCACTAAAATATCTACAATCTTCTTCATTTCTTCACTTTTCCATTTTCTTTGAGGGTTGGTTAACTTTAAGGTTGTGTTTAAGCTTGAGATAGAGCTTGTGCTCAATGGTTTTAACCCTCTTTTGAGGGTTCCTCCTAACCGAAGGCATGATCTCTCTCATGTCTTAAACCATCCTTTGGTTGACCCCTCTCGCATTAGAGGACACTCATCTTGGACTTAACCAGTTAAAGAATGACTTGGTAATGCTAAAATGAGTAAATAAAACATGACAAGTAAAACATGACCAAGATAAGCATGTTGTGTTTGCATTACACGTGTTCAATCGGACGTTATATTGAACACAAGGTAGATTGGTCCATTTCATACTCAAAGTGATGAAATGAGCCAATCTCCTTTGTCTCCATTGCCTTTGATCATCTATGACAAGGTAGTGGTCTAGAGTCTTGTTTTTGTGCATTTATTGAAAGTGTACAACTTGGATCTTTGGCCATCATGCATTGAAAATGCTTGATTGGTGGTTTTGGATCCAAAAGTGCCACTCCTTTGATGTTTTGAGATGATAAGGAGGTGCACAGTACAAACATATCCTTGGAAAACCCTCCATTTTTCTCTGTTTGTGCTCTGTTGCAGTATGGTGATTCGGCACACCAGTGGCCGACAGTGGCTCACTGATGGCTAGCAGTGCCTCATTCTTGGCCGACATGGCACATTTTTGATCGACAGATGGCCGGCAGCAAGCACTCATGGCCGGCAGGCCACTGGTGCAATCCTTAGCATTGTTTTAGTAAGGTGGAGCAGAAAGTTCTTGGAGTAAGTTCAACCCTATAAACAGAGCCTCTCAAGAGCAAACCAGTGGGCTTTTCGGGGGTGAAAACCGAGTACATGCATATTCAACTTTCCAAAGAAGAGCTGAGGTAGTGTAGTCAGTGCTTTACATGTTTAGTTAGCATGGTTTTGTAATTTAATTAATTAGTTTGCTAATTAGTTAAATGTTGTAATAATTAAGTAGCTTAGTTTAGCTATTTCTTTATTTTGATTTGTAATAATTAGTCTAATTAGTTTAATTAGATTAGCTTAATTAGCGTAGCTAGATAGCTTAGCTTATTCATTCGGACCCTCCTTCGAGAGGGCGCAATGTTGTAATAAGCGTGCGTGTGTGTGTGCTTGTCTTCCAACCCCACGTCTTTCTCCCTTTTATTTATCCACTTTTGATGGTTAGTTTAGGGATCATGTTTCAATTAGCATACCTTATGCTTGCATGTTTGCATCATTCATTTGTCTTGCATACACCAAGGCTCGGTGCATCATTCAAACTGCATCGTATTTCAATACTTCTTTGAATACGTGTATCAAATCGTTGCATTCATATGCCATCTTAGATATTCGAGCCTATTAATTGCATATCGCATGTGTTGCACTAGGCATTCTTGTATGGTTAGGATCATGCATATTTCTAACTAGCTTTTGTTTTGGCTTGGGGTACTCTGTGAGTTTTATGCTTTAGGATACTTGCATGAGTGTAAGTGTTGCCATGATAGCATGCTTGCCATGAGGCTATTTGCTTAAGTGATTAACTGCATGAATGCCTATGGGTGAAGGCTTTGTTGCTTGAATTGGAACAATTCAATGATTGTAAGTTTTAAGCCCACTCTGCAAAGTGGTAAAATCATGTTTTAAGCCCACCTGAGGGTGGCAAATCCACGCTTTAGCCCACTTGAGAGTGGTATCTTCAAACCATTTTCGAAAACAAACATGAGTTGTTTTGTTCCAAGTCTTGTGACTTAGTCTATACTTGCTTGTGCACGTCATATAGTAATGTTAGCTAATAACCAGAATAAGAACACATGAGGTTTATAAAACAACACATCAAGTTTAGTAGAGGCCAATCTTTGATCGGGCGAACGGGGGTGCTCATTTCAGGACCTTCCCCTCTCGTACCCAAGTTCCCGAGCCGAGACAACTTTGGTGATGACGGACACGTGGCCTTTGGCACGAGTCAGGATTTCGTAAATTTTCCGAAAGTAAAATATTTAGGTGGCGACTCTGTAATCTGGCAAAGCAATCCATATTTGACGCTTTTTGATTCAAAATCGATTTTCCAAAATGATTTGCCGGATTGGATTCTTTGGTGTTTATCAGTCTCACATTGCACATTGTGAGATTAGATTTAGAACCGTGACAGGAGTCCGAACTGTAGGACCAATTTGAGCCCTCCGAAAGGGGGGCGCGAAAAAGTCGAGTCTATAGGGTGCGGCACATGATATGCACATGATTTTTTAGATGCATGTGAGGAGCATGTAGCAATTTTCCATTAAAGTCTTCACAACCATTTTTTAATTAGAAATAAATAAATAAATAATATCCTGAAGTGGACCACATGAAGATCAAATTACATACAATGTAATCTCAATTCTCACGACATGATAAGTAAGTTTCGATCTTGAATAAGTTCAAAAGATCCAATTCTTTTATAGTAGTTAAACTGATTTTTCAATTACCATTTACATTCTCCTTATGAGAATAGAAACAAATCAAAATAATTAAGATTTATTTATGTATTTGTTTCACTTTTTTGATATTTTTTGATTTTTTTTTCATTGTCTTAGGTTTCATCATCAACATGCAAATGCCAAATTCTTTGAAGCTGTTTATAACCAAAAAGCATACAGTAAATCAAATATGGAAGAGAACATTAGTACCTCGAGTTTGAGCACTTCAGTTGATTGCCTCGACATAGATAATATTGAGACTCCGTAAAGACAACTGCAACTAAACAATTCCAAATGCCTACAATAGAAACAGAAACACTCAAATCCAAAATTTCAAAGAACAAAAAGGGTAAGAGAATAAAGGCTTTCATTAAGTCTTCGAAGATCAACAAGTAGCAGAAGTAAGAATGATCAGAGACAGATCAAAAGAACCTCAAAGTGATTCAACAAAACAAAAAGTTTGTTACGTAAATGAAGCTCGCAAGGATGCATCGAAAGAAAGAATGATTTGAAGGGATGGCATATGATGTGATTGTTGTCATGAGATTTTCACTGCATTAGATTTTGAGGCTCATGCTGGGAGTGGTGATCTTAAGAGACCATACAAAAACATTTTCATTAATGAAAAGTAGCTGATCTCCCTTTTGTGTTGCCTTAGGGAAGCCTGCGATAGGACTGAGCAAACTGAACAAGACAAATTAAAAGATGTTGGGCTAACTGTAGAGCTAGTGACAAGCACGGCGACACTTGTATGATTTGTGCTGATGGAAGAAGTTTGGCTTGTTGTGACATGTGATGTCCCGAGTATATAACCCAGCTAATTTCTTATTTAATTTCTCCTAAACATCTTGTTTTCAAAACTTTTGATTCAAATTCGAAACCTTATGTACCGGTTGAGGTCACTATATTTCGTGACCTCCCATATTTTTGCCTTCTGAAATTTTTCCCGTGTTGGAACTTTCAAGTTTCGAACATAGAAGTGGAATCGGGGAGTGTTTCTCCTTAGAGCAGAGTCGTCAAACAAAAGCGCAAGCACAGGGGGTTGAGCAGCACGTACGGGAAGGGGGGCATATATGTAAAGATGGGTGTTGCACGTGTGGAAAAGGGAGGAGAATTCCTGCACGTGCGAGGAAGGGTGTTGCACATGAGATGCACATGGTTTTTTAGATGCACGTGAAGAGCATGTAAAAATTTTCCATTAAAGTCTTCACAACCATTTTTAATTATAAAAAATAAAAAAAAATATCTTGTAATGGACCACATGAAGATCAAATTACATGTAATGTAATCTCAACTCTCAACACATTATAAGTAAGTTTTGATAATGAATAACTTCAAAAGATCCAATTATTTAATAGTAGTTAAATTGGTTTTTCAATTACCATTCACATTCTCCTCATGAGAATAAAAACAAATCAAAATAATTGTGATTGATTGATGCATTTTTTTCACTTTTTTGATATTTTGTTTTTATTTTTTTTCATTGTCTTAGGTTTCATCATCAAACCACAAACACCAAATTCTTTGAAGCTGTTATAACCAAAAAATGGACTATAAATTAGAGATGGAAGAGAACATTAGTGTCACGCCCTCAAAATTAAACCCATAATATATAATATTACCATGCGTCATTATAAGAAAACAAAGAGTATTATTCCATTCATCAGAGTAAACTTACTAAGCCTCCGTTTGGAAAGTGGGTTGGTTTTTTGGCTTTTTGACTTTTTTTACTATTTTAGCCTGGGCTTAAAAGTTTGGTTTGGGAAGGGCTTTTTGGCTTTTTGACTTTTTTGACTTTTTTTGTGAAAGAGGAGTGTAATGATTATGGGTTGGATGTGATGTTTTGTTTTTTGTGGCTAAAAAAACCTATTTTGTCTTTTGTGGCTAAAATAGCCAAAAAGCCTGGCTTTTTGGCTTCCCAAACGGAGGCTAAAAGACATTACATGTAATAAAGAAAGTAAATGCCCTACGGGCTTACATCTTTCCAAGCCGATACTTGGACACAAAAATATGAGTACTAACTCATTTACAAGTTAAGCCCTTGGCTTGAGTCCTTACATGTAATAACGAATAAAGCAAATAACAACTAATCTAAATGAGTCTTCAACTCTAAATCCTTCCAAGCTAATTCCTTGGAGGTAGCATGTCACCTGAACCTGAAAATGATGTTCCCATATAGGGTAAGCCACAGCCCAGTAGAAATATACTAAACCAAATATAAGCATTGAATAAAGCAATAGCATTCAATAGATGGTTAACTCAAATATCAGTTTTTACTTTCCATTATTTATTCAACTTTTCATTTTTATCAATATAGCTCAGAACCTGGCCAAATTATAACAGTGACCTACACATCACATTAACATTACTTCCAATATCAACAAAACAAATGAGACTAAGGCTCATATCAAAACACTTCATACTTCTCATTTGATACACATTTTAGTGCTGCATCAACAACATATAGAAACACTTCTATAAATCAATAAGCACACATAATAGTGATGCTAATGGAGTCCATCCCTTATCTCCTCCCAAACAAAAATCCGGTTTAGAGGTCCATCCCCTATCTTCCCCTAAACCGTGGAGTACATCCCATATCTCCTCCCAAACAATATGCATATGCATTGCTCAATCAATACACGTATTCTCTGTATTAATTCAATAGTCAAAATTAATGACTTAACCAAATTGATTAGTTTCAATTTTCCCTAATCCACATGCAATGTCTACAACAATCACGACTATCCTCCACCGATAGCCCAAAACAGTTATTTCTAAACAAGAAATAAACATATCAACAATTATAATCTTGATAATTCAGTAGGTGAGTGATTAAATTATTCAACTACACCAATTAGACTTATAATTGCCCAATTCCATGAATTCAATTAAATTCCCCAATTTTCTTTAAATTAACTATACAGATTAATTTATTAAAACATTTAGGGTTTTTCCCAAAATTACCAAATAACCCCCAACATATCAAAATACCAAAACTTAGAACAAAGCCTATAATATGGAGTAGGAAATCCCTACCTTGAAGAAAATAACCCGAATAGAGAAGACGGAGATGATGACCCGAAATCCAAAGTGCTCCAAATCCAAGATTGTTCAGATTAAACAGAAGCCCTCGACCCACACTATCTTTTTAATAAAGGATCTAGGATAGAAACGCACTCTAAGTAGATCAAACCTAAGGGAGAAGGTGTGTAGAGGGAGAGAAAAGACAGACCTAGGGTTTTGGAATCAAAAAGAATGCGAAAAATGATTTAAAACCCGCTGCTGCCTATTTAAATCTGACAGGCTCGCTCGAGCGAAGACATGGTCGCTCGAGCGACCAGACACAAGAAAGCCTCGCTCGAGCGAAGAAAAGCTCGCTCGAGCCAAAACTCGATGCTTCAGGTTTGCAATCCAGAAGCACGCTCGAGCGACAGAATGCTCGCTCGAGCGAAGAACTCGAAAACATACACCTCGCTTGCTCGAGCGAAGAAAAGCTCGCTCGAGCGAAGAAACACTGCTCTCAGGTCTATACTAGACGCAATCGCTCGCTCGAGCGAAGAAAAGCTGGCTCGAGCCACCAGACACAAAATACAACCCTCGCTCGAGCGACCAACCCAAAAACTGGACAGCAACACTTGGTTTTCGAACCCAACCAACCTGAAACAAACCTACCCAGCACATCCTACAACTCCAAGAGAAAATAAAGGATGACAACAACAATTATACAATGACAGACTCTACGGAACCTAAGTCCGGATACAATAATCAAATGGGAAAAGACCAGGGTCGCTATAATTAGCAGCTCGAGTTTAAGAAGTTTAGATGATTACCCCAACCCATATTATATTAAGACTCTTCAAAGACAACTGCAACTAAACAGTTCCAATTCCCACAACAGAAACACTCAAATCCAAAATGCTCAAAAGAATAAAAAGGGTAAGAGATGAAAGGCTTTCATTGAGTCTTCGAAGATCAACGCGTACAAAAGTAAGAATGATCAGAGATAGATCAAAAGAACCTTATTATCATGGTTGATAGATGCCAAAGTGATTCAACAAAACAAAAAAGTTTGTTACGTGAATGAAGCTCGCGAGGATGCATCGAAAGAAAGAATGATTTAAAAGGATGGCATATGATGTGATTGTTGTCATGAGATTTTCACTGCATTGGATTTTGAGGCTCATGCTAGGAGTGGCGATCTTAAAAGACCATATGAAAACATTTTCATTAATGGAAAGCCGCTGATTTCCCTCTTGTCTTGCCATAGGGAGGCCCGCGATATGACTACGCAAACTGAATAAGACAAATTAAAAGATGTTGGGCTAACTGTATAGCTAGTGACAAGCACGGAAACACTTGTATGATTTCTGCTGATGGAGGAAGTTTGTCTTGTTGTGACATGTGATGTCCCAAGTATATAACCCAGCTAATTTCTTATTTGATTTCTACTAAACATTTTGTTTTTGAAACTTTTGATTCAAATTTGGAACCTTGTGTACCAGGTGAGGTCACTATATTTTGTGACCTCCCATATTGTGGAATCGAAGAGTGTTTTGCCTTAGAGCAGAGTTGTCAAACAAAACCGCAGGTGCAGGGGGTTGAGCAGCACGTACGAGAAGGGGAGCGTACGTGTAAAGATGGGTGTTGCACATACGAAAAAGGGCTTGATTTTGGGTTGCATTATGAAATAAAAGCATATGAAGAGGAGAATTCCCGCACGTGCGAGAATGGGCGCTGCACATGAGATGCACATGATTTTTTAGATGCACGTGAGAAGCATGTAAAAATTTTCCATTAAAGTCTTCACAACCATTTTTAATTATTAAAAAATATATATATCCTGTAGTGGACCACATGAAGATCAAATTACATGTAATGTAATCTCAACTCTCAACACATTATAAGTAAGTTTTGATAATGAATAACTTCAAAAGATCCAATTATTTAATAGTAGTTAAATTGGTTTTTCAATTACCATTCACATTCTCCTCATGAGAATAGAAACAAATCAAAATAATTGTGATTGATTTATGCATTTGTTTCACTTTTTTGATATTTTTTTTTTCTTTTTTTCTCATTGTCTTAGGTTTCATCATTAACTCACAAACACCAAATTCTTTAAAGCTGTTATAACCTAAAAAATGATATAAATTAGAGATGGAAGAGAACATTACCAGCCCGAGTTCAAGCAGTTTAGATGATTGCCTCAACCCAGATTATATTGACACTCCTCAAAGACCACTGCAACTAAACAGTTCCAATTCCTACAGCAGAAACACTCAAATCCAAAATGTTCAAAGAGCAAAAAGGATGATAGATGAAAGGCTTTAATTGAGTTTTCGAAGATCAACACCTAGCAAAAGTAAGAACGATCAGAGAAAGATCAAAAGAACCTTATTATCATGGCTGATAGATGCCAAAGTCATTCAACAAAATAAAAAACTTTTTTTTCACGTGAATGAAGCTCGCAAGAATGCATCAAAAAAAGGAATGATTAGAATGAATGGCATATTATGTGATTGTTGTGATGAGATTTTCACTACATAGGAATTTGAGGGTGGTGATCTTAAGAGACCATACGAAAACATCTTCATTAATGAAGAGCCGCGGATTTCCCTCTTGTCTTACCTCAAGGAGGTTTGGGATAGGACTATGCAAACTGAACAAGACGAATTGAAAGATGTTGGGGATAAATGTAGAGCTAGTGACAAGCACGACGACGCTTGTATGATTTGTGCTGATGGAAGAAGTTTGCCTTGTTCCAACATGTAATGTCCCGGGTATGTAACCCAGGTAATTTCTTATTTGATTTCTCCCAAACATCTTGATTTCGAAACTTTTGATTCAAATTCGAGACCATGTGGACCGGGTGAGGTCACTATATTTTGGAACCTCCCATGTTTTTACCTTTTGAAAATTTTCCCGAGTTTGAACTTTCGAGTTTCAGATGTTGGAATGAAATCTGGGAGTGTTTTTCCTTAGAACGAAGTTGTTAAACAAAACTGCACTTGCAGGAGGTAGAGCCGCATGCATGAGAAGAGAGCCATACGCGTGGAGGTCGGTGCCGCATGTATGAAAAAATGGGCTAGATTTTTGGTTTCATTATGAAATAAAAGCATGTTCGTAGGAGAATTCCCACATATGAGGGGAGGAGTGCCGCACGTGAGATGCACATGATTTTTTAGATGCACTTGAGAACCACGTAGCAATTTTCCATTAAAGTCTTCACAACCATTTTTAATTATTCAAAAAAAAAAAGTATCCTAAAGTGGACCACGTGAAGATAAAACCACATATAATGTAATCTCAACCCTCAAGACATTATAAGTAAGTTTTTATCATGAATAACTTCAAAAGATCCAATTATTTGATAGTAGTTAAACTGGCTTTTCAATTATCGTTCACATTCTTCTCATGAGAATAGAAACAAATCAAAAGTAATTATGATTTATTTATGCATTTGTTTCATTTTCTGATATTTTTTTATGTTTTTTTTTTCATTGTCTTAGGTTTCATCATCAACACGCAAACACCAAATTCTTTGAAGCTGTTTATAACCAAAAAATGAACAGTAAATCAGAGATGAAATGGGACCTTAGTAGCTCAAGTTCAAGCATTTTAGATGATTGTCTCAACCCAGATTATTGAGACTCTTAAAAAACAACTGCAACCAAACAGTTCCAATTCCTACAACAGAACAAAAAAACTAAAATCCAAAATGTTCAAAGAACAAAAAGGGTGAGAGATGAAAGGCTTTCATTGAGTCTTTAAAGATCAATGTGTAGCAAAAGTATGAACAAATCAAAAGAACCTTATTATCATGGTTGATTGATTCTAAAATGATTTAACAAAACAAAAAAGTACATTATGTGAATGAAGCTCATGAGGAGGCATCAAAAGAAAGAATGATTGGAATTGATGGCATATTATATGATTATTGTCATGTAATTTTCACTGCATTAGATGTTGAGGCTCTTGCTGGGAGTGGTGATCTTAAGAGTCCATACAAAAAACATTTTAATTAATGAAGAACCGCGGATTTCCCTTTTGTCTTGCCTCAGGGAGGCTTGGGATAGGACTGAGCAAATTGAACAAGACAAATTGAAAGATGTTGGGGCTAAATGCAAAACTAGTGACAAACATGGCGATTTGTGCTAATGAAGGAAGTTTGCCTTGTTGTGACATGTGATGTCCAAGGTATGTAACCCAACTAATTTCTCCTAAACATCTTGCTTTCAAAACTTTTGATTCAAATTCAAGACCTTGTGGACCTAGTGAGGTCACCATATTCCGTGCTCTCCCATGTTTTTGTCTTCTGATGTTTTTCCAGAGTTTGAACTTTTGAGTTTCGGACGTAGGAGCTAAATTGGGGAGTGTTTTGCCTTAGAATATGGAGTTGTTAAACAAAATTGCACGTACATGGGTAGACCCGCACATGCAAGAAGGGAGACGTATGTGCGGAGGTGGGTGCCACACATACGGAAAAGGGGGCTAGATTTTGGTTGCATTTTGATATAAAAGCTCGTATGGAGGGAAATTCCTACACGCGCGGGGAGGGGCACCACACATGTGGCAATGCGCGTTACAACTTTGATTTTTATGCACTTTTCTTCAAAACTTGACCCAAAATTCATTTCCCTTCACTTTTACACATTCCTCTCTCTCTCTCTCTCTCTCTCTCTCTCTCTCTCTCTCTCTCTAGATCCGTCTTTTGCTCCTCCATCTCTCTAAGACCCTTATTAACACAAACTTCTCTCTAAGTTCCTACAGAAGATATGAAGATTTTGGTAGGGGTTCCTTATACCAAATCTAAGAGGGCAACGAGGGCTACATTTTCACCAATCAAACATTTCCTTCAATGTTGGATTTTTGTGCCTTCTTCTCATCTTTCTCCTAGAGCTTGAGGTAGGGCATGTCTTTGAGTTATATATATGTTTTAGCAAATCTATGGTTGTTTTGATGAGATATTTGTGTAGTTTGAGTTAGGCTTTGTTTTGGGAAATTTTATATTGTTCAAAGAGGGCTTTTCTTAGATGTTTTCTTCAATCCTTAAGAAAATGAGTTATGTGGTAGTTAAGAGTTCTATTTTCGTAAAAATCTTTCCAAATGAGAAATCCTAATTTTTGTGAAAACCCTAGATGTTGGAAACTTGGGAAAAAGTTGAGATAATGTTAAATTATGAATTGTTGAGGTTCATTGTTGAGAGATGATAAAGAATTGACATGTTTATTCTCATTGTTGAAAATCCACGAAAAGAAGAGATTGATGTTGAGAAATTTTGAGAATAGTAGGTTATTATACTTGTCTTGAGAAGATAAAGAATTGAAAGGATGATTATCCTATTGAAATTCTTCGATTGTATGAGAAGGAAATACATATGATGATGTGTTGCTATTATCTCTTGGAATATATTTGTGTATACATATATTGATTAGAGATGTAGTATTTGATCACAATTGAGAATTATGATTTTGAAGATTGGAAATTATTGAAGAAATTGAACTTTGCAAGTGCTAATAAAATTGCATGGTCATCTTATTTCATTCGCATTGCTTTTCAATTTGACACTGTTGAAGTTACACTTTGGAAAGGAATTGTTGCGAAACAAACTTTCATTTATGAGTTGTTTTGGGATAAATACGTTTGGTAAGTCTGGATAAGGGCTGTAGAGTTATGAGTTAAGTTGGCTTGAGGTCCATGATGAAAGTCCGAAAACATGTGAGGAGTAGGTACCAAGTTCCTTCTATTTAGGAGTTAGTAAAGTGGTTTTTGGTAATGTAGACATCAACCTAAAGATTACCTAAGTCGTATTTACCACCCATTGTTTATGTATTGAAATCATTGGATTGACTATGTTTTCGAACAAACATCTTGCATGAGATTTCCAAATGAGAAAAACTTACATTTTTAAGCATGCCACAACATTTGCACACATCTCATGAGATTGCTTAAAATGTATATACTTTGTTAAGATTTTCTTATTGGGCTTATTGCTCACCCCTAGTGGAACCGCTTGCAGGAAAAGATGTTGTGATCCCACCGAAGTGAGGGCATGGAATACTTTTGGAGCACGAGGCTCATTTTCTTGTACTTTTTTTTTTTTTTGGACAAGCTAAAGGCTATATTTGTAAGGGTTCGATAACCATTCTGTGTAATTGGGCATAAACCTTGGAACTTGTAACCCATGTGGCAATGTTTTGTGTTTAGTTTACTTAATCACTTCCAGCACATGGTATAGATTCACATCCTAGGGAGTGTTGAATGTACAATTGCATGTGGAGTATTTTGTAAATCTCATAGGTATATTATGAAATACAAATATGGAGATTTAGTCATTATGTTGGCAAAGATGTTATTCTCTCTTATTCATATGTGAATGATGGAAACTAAAAGGAATTTAGAATATATTGATTGTTAATCCGAGTTTATCGAATGTTAATTATTTGGGGGCATTACATGACATGTGTTCTTCGACTTATCATCAAGATTGCATGGATATGGATGTGATGAGGAGATTAATGTTTCAGTACTTGACAATTTCTTCGCTAAATATGAATTTTAATTGAGTTGCTAATGTTGTTAATTCTCTAATTTTGTGTAAACAGGTGGTTCCTTAATGTGCTTGGCTTTGCCCTTATTGCATTTGCAAGTTTTGCGGGAATCCTTGTGGTGCAAATGACTATTTGGTCACTTTTATTATCTAAATATTAAAAAATAAAAAATGTACAAAATCTTCAAACAATATAAAAGTAATGGGTTTTTTGAACTTTCTATTATTATTTTTCTTAAAAAATGAAAAACAAGAACATCGAAATTGAATTGGTATTGTTTTCAAAAATTGTTTTCTATTCTAAAAAATTTATTTAGCAACATCTTTTTCTTTCACTTTTTTGTCAATTGGTAATCTATAAATAATAATATAATTGTGTCAAACTCGACACTCAACTAGTTAACAACATAGAACAACACATGTAAACTCGACAATCAACCAACTACGAAAATTTAACAACACATGCTTGCAAACTGAATGATAAAAGCAGATCAACTAACGTATGTTTGCAAATTAGATGAACAAGCTTTTAAGAAAGTTCTAACAATATAATGCAATAAGCATTATATAGAAAAAACAAACAACTAAAAAAAGACTCTGTAATAGAGAAGAAATCAATTTGGAAAACTGTTTATAAAAAATTTTAGGATAAATTATAAATACATCTATGAGATTTGTTTAAAATATAGATTATTTCCTGTGATTTGAAAAATTACAAATCGTTTCTTATTAGAATTTTTTATTTAACATAATTAATTAAAAAATAAAATTCATAATTACTGTCCTATACAATCATAAAATTACTTAAATTATTAATGAAAACATATTTTTAATATTATTAAAAACTGTTAATTGACTTGATAATTTATTAATAAAAAGAACGATTTATTATGAAATTAGAAACCTCAGAGGTAGAATGTAATTTTCAAAACTACACGAGCCAATTCGTATTTTAATCAAATCTGTAAATAAAAAATATTAAATTATTTTGTTTTTGTACAAAAATAAATGGGATATGGCTTCTCTGCCAGGCGCGTAGCACATGAATATTCTCACACTCCCTTTTGGGTAGGGCTGAGCAAAGAAATCCGTGAAATCCGTAATCCGATCCAATCCAGTCCAATCCGATAAGTTTGGATTGGTTTTTTGAATCCGTGGTTCGGTTCCGGATTAAAGAATTAAAAATCTATAGTCCACGGATTGGTTCCGGATTGGAACCGATCCGGACCGTATACAAATAGTCTATATTTTTATTATACATCATTCCTCATAGTATATTCTCTTATTCTATATAAAACCTAAACTCAAATCTAAATCCGTATAATATCTTCTTTTTTTACTTTTGTTTGTTAGTTTTTAGTTTTAATTTGTAATGGTCTAAATAGTTATGGTAAAACTAATTTTCTTATAATTATTTAAATTTTAGAACAGTATGTCGCTATTATAGAATAACATATTATAGAATAACATGTTGCTATTGTGGAACTAATATAGCATTATGTTTATGTTTTTATGAAATTAAAGTGTTATATGTATATTTTCTTGTTATTTAATTATGTGAATCCGTGGTCCTAAACCGATCCAATCCGTGTTTAAATAGATTGGTTCGGATTGGTTCCATAATTTAAACGGATTGGATTGGTTCCAATTTTTCAAGAACCGTTGATAACGGATTGGTCCTAATTTTATCCCAATCTGATCCAATCCGGACCATGCTCACCCCTACTTTTGGGTGAGGACTCCTCCATGTTCCTCCATTGTAGATCTGCTTCAATTTGTGCATTCAAATTATAGTTTCAGAGACCCAACAGCGGAACCCACACTAAAGATTCATTCTTTTCACCAATTTTTGCTGAGGTAAATTGCGTTTTCATTTGGGTCATTCTCTGAATTTGAAATTGCAATCAATTATAAAAATCACGCAATCAAAAGTGTCGATTTTGAATTGTAATTTTTTTTTCTTCTAGTTTTTCCTTCGAAACAAACGGTGGTTTTGAAACTGCAATCAATTATACTTGGTGTATTTCTGTTACATAGATGGTTAACTCGATTGAGTTCAGTACCTTGAAGACAAAATTTTTGGAATTTTTTTTTAATTTAAATAATTGAGTGAAGCTTTTAAACTTTGGGATTTGATGCAGGAAATTTTGTAAGCTAAAATGGCAGCAAGGAAGCCTGGATTAATTGCTTTGTTTGATGTTGATGGGACTCTTACAGCTCCACGAAATGTACCAATTTTCTTCTCTTGTTCTTTGTTTCATTTAATCGTGTAATTAATGTTGTTCTAGCTAGACAACATTTGTTTGCCTTTTTTTAATGCAGTGAGTTAATTTATTGTGACCCATAAATTTACATTATAGATGATCAAGTTGCCAATTTAGTAAGACCCAATTGTAGATTATCATACATGTTCAGGAAAAAAAAACAGTTTCTCATCACATGGAACTTGGCATGGGTATCTGATTGGTTTAGTCTGCCTTGGATCAATATAGAATTTATCTTTTGTTCAAAATTTTCTATTTGAATGCCAGGTGGTTACTCCGGATATGTTGGATTTCATGAAGGAACTTCGAAAGGTACTTGATTGATTATTATGATTACGTCTGAATGCCAGTGATGTTCATAAGGGATTTATTGGGTCATTGTTTCCCTTCAAGTGGTATAGTGATCCATATGGTAGTTGCTTTCTACAATGGTAACAGCTTTACAACTTGGTCTTGCTACAGGTTGTTACAGTTGGTGTTATTGGAGGGTCTGACCTTGTTAAGATATCAGAGCAGCTTGGAAAGTCAGGTTTGCTATAATAGTCTCTAAGCTTGTGAAAGATGGTAACAAAAATGAAGCTACATAATTTCGAACTTTTTTTTGTTGTGGTTTTGTGATATTTGGTCTAGACCTCACATTTTTCAGCTTCATCATATGCCAATAAGATGCAGCTTATCCTTCATTTTGAAGTTAAGAAGTCATAGCAATGGCTGTGGAGATCTTGATTACCTATGAAAGTGATTTGTTTTTTAATGATTGTCCTTCATATCTAGGACTTATTGTCCAAAAATTTGTTGCATAAGTTGATGAGTGTGAAAATTGTTTGCTAATTGTTCTTTGATAAAAAAAAAATTAAAAAAATAAAAAAATAAAAAAATATTCTTTGATATGTATATCAGTTGACTTTATTAAGTGCCACCATAAGGCTGAAAAATTAGTTGATGCTTATAAGTCCATATGGTGATACCAGTAGGAAACACCACTTGGGCAACTTTTTACTCCATGGAACTTTAGTGGAGTATGTAGTGTGTTTATTTAGCTAATCTTCTTTTTTTGGTACATCGGAGGTCACAGCCTGGGGGAAGGGGGAATGTTGCCTATGGCAAGACTCAAACCCCTGACCTCCCAATGAGGTGCAAGGATTCTTACCAACTGGTGTTTATTGTCAAATATGTCTTTGAATGCCTTGGATTACATAAAAGAACTTATTAGATCAATAAGCTTTGTATTTGATTCGGAAGTTTCAATTAAAATTATTTTGGAAGTAATACTATTGTTGACTGCATAGCTTTTTACTCCGCTGTTTCTAAAATCTAACGCGTATTGTTTACATGCTTAATGCACAGTTATAAATGACTATGATTATGTATTTGCGGAAAATGGTCTTGTGGCCCATAAGGACGGGAAGCTCATTGGGACCCAGGTATTGTGTAAATCTATAACAGAATCTTTTATCTCAGGTACAACATTCAAAAAAAACTTCATAAAAATTTGTTGAAAATGATTCACACTGTCCTTATGAACAACCAAGGTCTTCGATATTTCAGAATTAATGGTAGGACTTGCATAGGAGGCTTGAAATTTGGCTTTCCAATTTGGCCTCTTAAATGCCTAGGAGGCTATAACCCTTGAACGATGCCTTGATACAACAGATTCTTTAGGGAGTACCAAAAGAGGAAGAAAAAACTAAAATAATACATTTGAGAACTTTAGATTAAAGTACAGAGAGTAGAAATCTGGTAAAATAATGTTTTAATGTCAGAAGATAAAGTCTAGATTGAAACAGAGAATGTTATATTCTCAAATATGTTTCAGATAAAGGGATAATATAGCACCATAAAAAGTATTTGATATACATTCAAATATGTTTTCCTCATATTTTAACTTTTTTCAATATCTAATAAATCTGCCAATTCATCCCCTAAATAGCTTAAAATTCTTAATCACTGGACCATAGTCTTAATATTTTTTACAGAAGCTTATAGCTGCTTCCGGCCATAGTCTTAATCACTGTTATATTTTTCATTTTCCTTCTTTTGTTTACTGATGATCATTTTTTACTTGATGGGTTTTCTCTTCAGAGCTTGAAAACATATCTTGGAGATGAAAAACTCAAAGTAAGACTGTTCTCCTGCTCTTTGCAAATATTCTTGATATATATATGTATTCATAATTGGTTTTTAAATAGGATATGTCAATATATGGTCTTGAAATAGGAAATTTAAATATATACATATATGCACACACATATATTCATATATTGGGCAGAAGAAATTACTAAGCAAAGTGCGTGATTCTTAAAATTATCAATCTACTAGAAACCAATGGGCCATGAAATTAGGAAACTGAGGATTATCTAATGACATCATTTTCTTACAGTATTAAGGGTAGACTTAGAAACAATAAAATCTGCCCCCATCTCTGGCATTCAGTAAGATTAGTGATATTTATTTATTGTATAGTTGAAAAATAGCGGGAGAGCGAGATTATTTCTTCAGGTTAATTTAGGTATTGAATGTTCTTCAGATTGCAGGCTTGCAGCCATTGGATGGTAGTGATGGGGATCAAGGAGGAGAAGAGGCCTTCACACATATTTCAAGCAACAGAGGCATCAACCAAAAACTAGTTTGAATTATTAGGAATTCTAGTTTCAATAGGATTTTATTTATATTTCATTATATTTTTCATGTTTTGTTTACTTATTGGACAGTGACTAGGTGCATATATGCAACGCATGGTTTGTTTAAATATTGCTTTTTTTAGGGCACAATTGTTAATTGAAAGTTTTCAGGCTTAGTGTTTTCCTTTTCGTAGATCTTTCCCCACTCTTTGTTTCTTTTTTCCTTCTCTCTCCTCTTTTACGCCAAGCACGCTTGAACTCTACATGTACAAAACATTTAGAAGGACATAACTGTATATATATATTTAATAAGTAGAAGTACATTATTAGTATATTGATACGATATTTTGCCAACGTATGCAGGAATTTATAAATTTTACACTCCATTATATTGCTGACTTGGATATTCCAATAAAAAGGTTAGTGGGGTGGATGCGTGAGTTGTAGTTACTCGTTTATGTTAAAGCTTTTGATTTCCTTTTTTATTCAATTTCTTCTTTAGGGGAACATTTATAGAATTCCGAAGCGGAATGCTCAATGTATCACCAATTGGACGAAACTGCAGCCAGGAAGAACGTGATGAGTTTGAAAAATACGACAAGGTACAGTATTTCGATTCTTGCTAAGTTTGCAATTTGGGTCTTTATATTAAACATTTAAGATATTGGAACTCTAGCAAAATTGCTCTATTGAAATTACATTCAGGTTCAGAATATTCGCCCGAAGATGGTGTCTGTGCTCCGTGAGAAATTTGCACACCTTAACCTCACCTTTTCCACAGGGGGACAAATAAGTTTTGATGTGAGTAAATGTTATTCCTTGTTTATGCTTTCATGACTCTTACATTGTGTTTGGGTCAAATATTTAAGTGAGGATTTATGGAGGGAAAGGAACTAGGAAGAAAAAAGTGGGGGGGAAAAAAGTAGTTTATATTTCATTCCCTCCCCAAATCCCTTCCTAAATCCTTGATCCAAACACAACTTTAAACTTGCTAAAGTGAATGGTAAGTCATTGCAGCCGAATTTGCATTTGGGCGTAATGCTTGTATGTTGCAACGGGTATTCCCTCAAGGGTGGGACAAGACTTACTGCTTGAGATACCTTGATGATTTTAGCGAAATCCACTTCTTTGGGGACAAAACTTATAAGGTAACCCATTTATGTTCTCCATTCATTTTGGTGGTTCTCTTTCTCCCTTGCTTGATATTTTCCATGTGCCAGGAACTTGTTCGGAAGCTTTGATTCACCGTTGTGATATGTTGTGTTGTGTTGTATTAGATCACACATTTTTTGGGGGGGCCAACTTCACTTCAACAACCCGTAGTTTATTCTATGTGTGGTTTACCCCTCTCAATGTTTAAAAATAAGCATATAAATCTCCTATGATTTGGTGCATCGTCAAACATGCCATTAAAATTAATAGCCAATGTGAAAACATACAATTGGAATTCTGATGGTTTTGTTAAAACACATTTCCATCCGAAAAAGATGACAAAAATGCCTTTAGTTTGCACAATGTTAAGGCTGCTTCAGAGGTATTTTGGTTCTTTCACTGAAGTGTACAGACAGTGCACTTTAATCTTCGAACCAGGGTTATATGCTTATTTTAAACATCTGGGTGTAATCCACACATGTACTTTTTTAGTACTCTTTTGGAACTAAATGAAGGGCTGCTTGGGTGTTTGTTTGAGCAGGGAGGAAATGACTTTGAGATATATGACTCAGAGAGAACAGTGGGTCACACAGGTCAGCTCTATATTTCAGCTTATTATTGCATTATTATATACCATCGATTTTTCTATTTTCCATGGCATCTAGTCTAGAGAATCAAGTGCAGCATTAGTATAGTGTCATTGCAAAGAAAGCTCCAATCAAGACATGTCATTTTGTTTTTAATGTCGTCAACTTGCATCTATTCATTTGTCATAATTGGATGATTGCAAAACAAAATGCTCTTTTAAGTGGACATTAATAGCAACATTACACCTTTTTGTGATATTTTACTTCCATAATCACATTAAACTGAACTTTCTGTTTGTTTTGTTCTCAGTTACCAGCCCTGAAGATACAGTGAAGCAGTGCACAAAACTCTTTCTAACCAAGCAAGTTTAATGTCCCTGAAATTTATGTCAACTAGGCGTTCGATTATTTTACATTTGTAATTTTTAATATAGAAAACAAAAGGGGTTTCAGAAACATCTATTTGTATATGCAATTCCCTTCATAGGATTCATTTCTGTATTCAAGTAATGAGCATTATTATCATATTGTCATTTTTCTTAGAAGTTTCAACTTACTTTAATGAGACCTCAAAGATTGATAAACAATGCCAATTACCTTTTGAGATGTGCTAAGAATTTAAATTATTTGTATTCATTATATGAGAGCTCAAATATCATTTGAGGTGTCTTTTATTCACACTGTTTTTTTGCTGTTTTACCTCAATGATGCCTTAGTAAAAACAATTTTCTGTTGGCAATGAAACAAAATTAAGGGAACTATGAGGTTTTCTTACAATAGGTTTAGTAATGCAACATTTTTTGGGTAAAACAAAATTATAATGCCCTTATTAACACCTACGTGTAAAAACTAAATCCAAAGTTTTTTTTTTTTTTTAAGTAGAAATTGTAATATATACTTATTTACTCATATGCATTTAAAAAGTAAACAATTCGAATTATCAAAATGAACTTATAGTGGGTTTACAAGTCCAAAACTTAGACAATCTTTTATGAGGATTGGAGACAGCTCAACTCCTTTAGAAGAAGAGGATTCATGGCCATAAGGTTGTTAGCATAAGCTTAAATAAAAATTATTATCATATATTACATTTGCAAAACAAGTGACAATGGAGAGAGAATTTGTATACAAGTCATGCTTCAAGTGTGTTCATGGAGATTGTCCCCTTATAACACTTTTTCTATTTTGCCCCTGATGGGGTTCTCTATTGTGAGCACCATTTTGTTCACCTTGTCATGGAAAAATAAAATTACAATTATGTCTTCGAGGTAACTATTCATTAAAAAAAAAAAATGGTGTGTGTACAAGAAGTAAATATTCTTTACTTTCGTACTCCTTGCGTCCAAACTTTGTGTTGCTTTGAATGGCATCGTACAACCTGAAAACACAATGACGATGAGCTACCCAGCGGGTGTGTTGCCTAAAAACTCCTCCGACAATCAAGTTAGCACCCTTAGAGAGAGAAGAAAGGACTAAAGTAAGGATAGCTCATAGTATGGAAAATTGCAGACCTTTTGCATGGAGGCGCCTTGCGGTTTATATAGTTTGTGCGCGCACTACCTTGCTCGTCCTTCCTTAGACGTGTGGATGTATTATCCTCTATTTGCCTTACACGTGTGTGCGTCAGTACTGCCAAACAGCATTAGTTAAACTTCCAAACGGTATTGACTTGTACGACTAGCGGGTTTTTCACCTTGTGTTCCAATTGTGCCACGTAGCCTCTGCGAACCGAGCTATCCCTAGCTCGGTCCAATTCTGACATTTCCAAGGCCAAGGTATGCCTTCTCAAAGCCACATTACTGCTCTGCCATCATAGCTCAGTTGAGTTACGCTCAATCCTCCATAACGCAAACCTGCCGTTCGGTTGAGCCATGTGCCACCAACGATGATAACTCATTGTCCGGTTACAAATAATTTCTCGGTCAGACCGTTGGATGGGTCTAATTCGTTCGTCATTTCTTATTCAGTTTAAGGTCGCTATCTAGCTCGGCTCATGGCTCGAGTTTGCCTTCAACCCTGATCTCAACCTTCGTGGGCCAAGTAGCCCAGTTGGTCGGCCATGAACATGGCCCGAAAGAGGTTTTTGCTCGGCTCATTTGTTCGGCACAAATTTCGCTCTCAATTGCCCCTTCATCCCGCACGGCGTTGGCGTGGCTGGGATTACACCTGTTTGCCGAGCAAAACCTATTGTCCAGTTTTGTGATGCAATTTATTGGCTTAGAGCTGATGCTTCAAACTGGCGCATCCCCCAATTTACGCTGACACCACGTCATTTCACAAACACGTGGCACACCCCTAATGGATCCATGCATCCCATCCTGACGTCAGCTACAATTTCTAAAAATTTCAAATCATGGCGCTTCTTCAACTCTGATAAATACTACTGGTTCATACCTTTCTCACTTTACTATTCATCTTCTTCTTCTCCAACGGAAACCCTGGAGGCCAGAGCATAATTAGTTGAGGACGATGAGCCAAATCTCGAACCGGACTAGACACAAGATTAGACCTAACAGATGCATGCATGCACTTTGGTTCCAAAAATTTGTATCTAGCCAAGCACTTTTGTTGTGATGATTTTTTTTTCTTTTTATTCAAGAGGTTATGTATGTGATTTATACACTAAAGTTTCATGCATTTTTCACTTTAAACCCTAGTATTTCAATTTTAACAAATTAAATCCGAGAGTTCCATCTGTGTTTCAATGTACCCTCTCTGTCTATCTCCATTTGTGTAAGGTACGTGAGAATCATTTTGGGGTTTAAAGTGAAAATACATGAAATCTTAGGATTTTTTTTTTTGTAATTAACCCTACTTTTGTGTGTGTGTGTGTGTGTGTGTGTGTGTGCATATATAAATTACATATCTTATTATATATGTACATGTGTGATTGTATATATGGTAAAAAAAAATTATTCAAATTTTGACTCTCACGAGGAAAAAAATTAAATTTTGTCCATAATTTTGATGACTATGTAAGAAGGGTTACCTGAAATGTAATTAACCCTGTTTTTTTTTTTTAAGTCTACATTAGAGTGTTTGATGCAGTTTTTGTTTGCAGCTTCTGAGGTAAAAATAACTTTAAAAAAAAAAAAAAAAAAAAATTGGTGTTGTTTAGTGCAACTTATCTAACTTGTTTATAATTTTTTATATTTTGGGAGTCTATAGCAAATTGTTTGGCATAACTTTTACTTTATTAGCTAAAAATAATTTAAATAAGTTGAAGAAATATAGATTTTTGGAATCTGGGCGAAGGGTACTTTTACCTTCTGCTTTTATATTTCAACTTTTAATTTATAATAAACTATACTAAATACATTATGTTTTCTAATTATTAATTTTTAACTGACAATATATTACACCAAACAACTCATTTTCTTTTGATAGAAAGTAGCAATAGAGTGAGGTTGATATGAGACCCACTTGAAGAAGCCTCTCATTGTTTGGCTCTTAAATTCATGAACCCCGTGTTATTATTAAATTCATGTCATTTTTAAATAATTTTTTTATAAAAAATATGAGTTATTTTAAACTTATTTTTTAAATTTAGATTATTCTTTGGAACTTTGTTCTCAAAACACAAATCAAAACTTGAAGTCGTATTTTCAAAAAACGACTTTAAAAATTTAGCGTCTTGTTTTGAGAGAGGATTTGGTAATTGTTGTTTTAATAATTTTTTTTGGTTGACTTTTTTGGTTTTAAATGATTTTAATTTTAAAAAAATTGTCAATTACCAAAAAAAAAAAATTTCTAAGATTTCTCATGTTTTCACTTTAAATCCCAATGTTTTTCACTTTAAACTCCAAAATGATTATCTGTTACCTTACATAGACAAAGATGGATCGGGAGAAGCACATTGAAACACAAATGAAATTCTAGAATTTAATTTGTCAAAAAATTAAAATACTAAGATTTAAATTGAAAAAAGCGTAAAATCTTAGATTTTTTTTGTAGTTAACCCTAACTTCACTTTTTCCCCCTATGGTTTAGGCCATGTACGGATTACCCCTGACTTTCAAACGTCACCACATAACCCCTTGTGATTGATGGAGTAAAACACACAGTTAGCTTTTCCATCCAAATTAACGGGATGTGAGGTTCACACGCCCATGAAGAGAGTAAGCTATGTTTTATGACCAAAATGCCCCCTACACATCTTTAAATTTATAAAAACTTGCCATTCTTCCTAATTCAGCAAATTGAAATCAAAGAAAGGGGAAATATCGACGAATTCAACAAAGGTCTGATTGCGATTGGCGCCAACATTGCACTTGGTGTTGACGATCTTGCCAAAGGGTTTGCAGAGCTCAATGAGCTCGATACACTCCCATGGAAGAGAGCATTTAGTATGTAGGAAATTTTAAAAAGTTAAATGTTTGTTTGGGTGTTTTTTTTGTTTCCCATCATATATTGAATGTGACCTACCTTGTAAAGTTTAAATATGACTGAGGATAATTTTGGTGTTATTATACCATTAGAAAATTGTTTAGGAAAATGAGCATTATTTTTTAAAATTATTAATAAATAAGAAATACATTTAAAGCTGTAGTTATATGTATTTAATCTGTAGCTATATATATGTATAATCTTCTTTGATATATATATATATGTATATATATAAACTGTAGCTATTGTTCGTTGATGATGATGCTCACAAACCCACCTCAAAAAAAAAAAAAAAAACACTTTCTCTTAAAGAAATGTGATGATTTTGATCTTCATATATATATACACAAATTTATATATATATATATATATATTTCTGATCTTCTTTTTTTTTCTGGATCTTGCTCTCTCTTTCTTTGTTTCTCTCTCTAGATTGATGATTTTGTTTGATGATCAAGCAGAATGATTTTTACTTCACTGTAAGGGTTATATATACAAGGGCAAATTGGTCTTTTTACGTCTGCCATTCACGGTGTTAACGGTGCACATTACTCCATCAACCACAGGGGGGCTATGTAGTGACGTTTGAAAGTCAGGGGATAATCCGCACATGGCCTAAACCATAAGGGGGAAAAATGAAGTTTGCCCTATTTTTTATGTTTTTGTCAAAACCTTAGTGTTATCAAAATTTTGACAAGGAATACATTTATAATGTGATGCTTGGTGCTAAGTTATTTTTGTTCTACCAACAAATTGAACTATTCAAGAATAGGCTTTGAGCTTGGCTTACTTAAGAGCTTGCTCAAGTTGTATATGTTCAAACCTATTTGACAAAGGAATTGAGACCAACAAGTGTTCAAATTGAATCTATAAAAATTATTTTGTTGTCAAAAGTGTTAATTACATTTTACTTATAGAATAAACCAACTCTTAAAGGTTTAGTCCCAATGGGAAGGTCATGTGCTGAATTTAGAGACAAACATTTAATACTTTTCAAAGTTGAAGAGGCGAATTTCTATAAGTGCTAATCTAATAACTAACAGTTGACTTTCTCTGATCAAACAAAAAATATTTTACTTATAAAATATCATCTTATCTTATCTTTAAATTTTAAAATAATACATTTGAATTCATCAACTATCGGAATTTTAGTTTCAATCCCATCAAAAGTAGTTTCTTTGTATGATTATTTAACACCGATTATAATTATAGATGAACTTGAAAAGAATGCTCATAGCTTGGCTCGATAAAGATTATATATAATTTTATTATATTACTTCACATACATTTAGTTTAAGCCAAGGTTAGTGAAATTTTTCTGACCATTGATTTCGACAATTTCATGTATTTTATCTAATAAAAATAATAAAATAGATTTTTTGACATGTTTTTTTAACCAAAAACAAGTTCCAACTCATCTGAGTCACTATCTACTCTTTTCAAACACTAATTGTTGTTGATTGGAGTGGGTATTTTCTACGTCATTATTCAATGATAGTGAACAATCCAAGGATATGATTAGATTAGAAGATAAAGTCTTGTTGGTTCTCACAAGTAGATTTGGTGAAAGCATTACAGAGATAGAGATATAGAAGAATATAATTGTGTATATGATAAAAGTAAAAGAGAGAAAGAGATGTAGATATCTAAAAATGACATAGAGAACAGTAGCGGTGGTGGTAGTTAAGACAATAATGGTAGTAGCAATGAACTCTAGTGGATACGTTATTGTTTGTGAGAGAGAGAATGATAGAGAAAGGAACAAAGAGATGTGATAGAAAGATATCTAAGTTTTTTTTTTTTTTTAATATTTGTAGGATTGTTGCTATTAGCACCTACTTAATTTCTTTGGACCAATTCTTACTCTCTCTTTTTTTAATTACAATTATACCCTAAAGTAAAATTACATTAAAGGACAACTTTTAATGAAACACCCACTCACCAAATAAAAACAATTAGAATGACACTCTAAAATATTGTACACCCACCTTCATCCCCATCTATGCATATTCTTGACCAATCTAAACCCTAATTGTATTTTTCTTCATCACCATCCTAAACCTACGTATTCATTTTCAATGAAAAATATTTGAACCTACCTAATCAATTAACGTTTTGTTCAGTGGTTTCAAATGTGTTCGGTGTTCCAAATCAATTAACATTGCAAACAATCCTATTATAGACTCCGAATTTCTACATTTGTGGTTGTTTTCACTATTCGTTGATTCTTATAGAGTTATGGAAGACGATGACAATAACTTTGATGAGGTTGGTGTTGCATTGGTAAATTTATCTATCTTGTATTAACGATTCTAGATCATTTTCGGTTCAGTATTGGTTTGCAGACTGTTAAGGTTTTGTTCAGTAATACAGTGCTGAACAAAAACATTTAGTTCACTAATACAGTGCTGAACATATACATTTTGTTCAGCACTAGAATACCGAACAATTCCATTTTTTTAGGATTTTTCCTATATTTCTGTTTTTTTTTTTTTAAAGGGTTTTTCCCTCTAAAACCTCATGTATTAAGGGTTTTACCCCAAAAAATAAACAAATATATATATATATATATATATCTATATAATAAAACAGGAAAGTTTTTGAAAATATGTTAGAAACAATTGTCCTACTAGGACATTTCAATGGTTATGATTCATTTGTCTATTTAGATAGATGGCTGAGATTACCCCTTAAATATATATCAATATATATCTACACTTACTTCCCGCCCAAAGAGTGAGCTTCCTACTTACCCACGTCTCCCCTCTATTCTATCTTTACCTCTCTCTTCTCACCTTCCCGCTTGCCCACGTCTCCCCTCCCTTCTATCTTTATCCCTCTCCCTTCTCTATTCTCACCCACCTCATTCCTTCTTTATCTCTCTCTCACTCACGTTCTTCTTCTTCCATACCCAGTGTCTTCTATCTTTATCCCTCTCCCTTCTCTATTCTCACCGTTCTTCTTCTTCCATACCCAGTGTGCCAAGTTCTGCTACCGACGCTCCTCTTCATCACAAGGTAAGTTCTCTGATTCTCTGATTCTCCTCTTGATAACGTTTTTGCCTTCAGTATTGTTTCGATTTTAGTATTGCTTCCCTTCTTGCTCTTTGATTTCAATTCTTCTTTCATTTCCCTTACATCCCTTTTGCCTTTTTTTGCCCCACCATTTCCTCCGATTTCTTTTCTCTTTTTGCGGGTTTTTGAGAAAGAAAACCTAGAAAAATAAATTGACAGAGATTGTATCTTTAAGATCACTCTAGTATTTTCTGATTTCAATTGCTTTCAATTGTAAACTGATTCAATTGTTCTTGCAATCATAGTTTCATTCACAAACTGATTAAATGTTCTGATATCTCTCTGCTGTCCAGGCCTGTTCTTCTTCGGTATTTTCTGATCGCAAGGTAAAATTCCCTTTTTTTATTTTCATCATTTCACTGGTATGAATCTTTTTATATGAACAGTGTGCTACAATCCTTGATTGATTGAGTAAGGAAACCATACTTAAAAGTTTATTGGGTATTTGGTGAGATTCGAGTATGCGATCTATTGTCTGCTATGATACCATGTGAAGTTATTTGGGACCAATTCATTTAAAAGGCTTAATTGTTTTAGAGAGGGGTAATTTTATTTAGCCTTTCTGCACATCCATTTTCGATTCTTTATATATTATGTGATGTGTGCGGGCCTTTATTTTTAGTGATTTGTTGTACCTTTGGGTTGAATACCTGCGTTGTGTTTTTTTGATCGTGGACGAGGACTTGATGCCTTAAGGTATGAACATATTACTGGGATGATAACTTTGGTCTCCATTGGCTCTAATGTGGCCCAGTTATGGTGTTTCTTACTGATATAATCTGCAAAATTTGGGACCAATTCATTTAAAGGCTTAATTGTTTTAGAGAGGGGTAATTTTATTTAGCCTTTCTGCACATCCATTTTTGGGATCAAAAAATAATTGTTTTATAGAGGGGTAATTTTATTCTTTATATATTATGTGATGTGTACAGGCCTTTATTTTTAGTGATTTGTTGTGCCTTTGGGTTGAATACCTGCGTTGTGTTTTTTTGATCATGGACGAGGACTTGATGCCTTAAGGTATGAAAATGTTACTGGGATGATAACTTTGGTCTCCATTGGCTCTAATGTGGCCCAGTTATGGTGTTTCTTACTGATACAATCTGCAAAATTTGAGTGGGACCTGTGAAAGATTGTTTGCTGAATGGAAGTTTGTTGCCCTGTAAATCGAATTTAATAATGGATTGGCAGATTTTTGTGAAGTTATGTATATCTATTGTCATTTGCTTTATATATATATATATATTGGTACTTTATTTCCTTCATTTTTCATTCTAACGTCTGGATGAGATAAATGGTGTCGTGGAAACCTAACTGGTTGATGAAAGTAATAAAGTACGAAGTTATTTTTGTTAATTCTGAGGTATGTATGTTAATAATGGAAAGGAACAATGAAGTTTTGTTAGAGATGCATGTTTGTTTTTTTTTTTTTTTTTTTTTTGGTATCATGTGGTAATGCTACAAATCTTTTTACACATTCTCCAAAGTAACATTTCCATCAGGAATCTTTTTTAACATTTCCACCAGGCATCTTTTTTACATTGTTCTTTATTGGAATTGGATGATGTTTGATGCATATTTATTATTCTGGTTGTGTTTGATACAGATTTATTATTCTGATTGTGTTCTATAAATTGTTTCTAGAAAACAGAACGATTTCTTTTCAGATTTTCCCTCTGTCGATATTTTCTGATTATCTCTCTTTCATTTACAAACTGATAAATTCTTGCTATCACTCTGTATAGCGGTCCCGGGTTTACCCCTTGTTGTACAGTGATCCGGACATGTGTCCGTGGATGTTGGTAGTTGAGTATTGTCTTGTTTACATCCTTTCCTACTTTGTATTTGAGTTATAGGATGTATTGGGCAGGTTTGTTACAGGTTGGTTGTGTTTGGAAACCAAGTGTTGCTGCCCAGAATTTCGGCTGGTCGCTCGAGCGAGGGTTTGGTCGCTCGAGCGAGGGTTGGTTTTTGTGTCTGGTGGCTCGAGCCAGAGTGGCTTCGCTCGAGCGAGCGACTGCGTCTGGCTCAGACCTGAAGGTTGCATTTCTTCGCTCGAGCGAGCTGGTTCGTCTTCGCTCGAGCGAGCGTCGTAGTGCAAATCGGAAAATTTGCACTGTTGGCTCGAGCGAGCGTGTCTTCGCTCGAGCGAGACCAGTTTTTGTGTCTGGTCGCTCGAGCGACGGGGTCTTCGCTCGAGCGAGCCTGTTTATATCAGCAAGGCAGCACCGAACTAAACATCACTTTTTCTAAACTCTATCTTCTTCAAACCCTTGTTTTGAGAGCTTCTCTCTCTACACTTGCACTCTCTCTAAGAATTGATCTACCTAGGGTGATTTCCTACCCTAAGGCCTTTGTTAAAAAGATAGAGGGTGGCTTGGGCTTCGTTTTAATCGGAACAAATTTGGTTTTGGAGCAAGTTGGGTGTTGGGCATCATCTCCTTTTGAGCTCAATCTTTGAGGTAGGGATATCCTACTCCTCTTTATGAGTTTTGTCTATAAATTTTAGCATTTTGATATGTTGGGGGTTATTGTGTGATTTTGGGAAACTTTGGGCCATTGTGTAATTTTACAAAAGTTGGGGGTTTTCATCTATGATAAACCTAGAAGCATGTTTAGTATAGAAACATGGAATTAATGTTGAAACATTAAGGAAATTGGAACCTAAGGGTTGTGATGTTAATTATGGAGAATGCCCTAATTACATTGATTGATTAATTTGGATAATTAATTGTGTTGATTTGTGATGTATGTAATTGTTGTTTATATGCATTGTGTGGTGTTGGAGGAGATAGGGGATGTACTCCACGGTTTAGGGGAAGATAGGGGATGAACCTCTAAACCGGATGTTGTTGGGAGGAGATAGGGGATGAACTCCGTAGATAGAGCGGGTATGCTTATCTAGAAGTGCTGACAGAGCAGATATGCTTGTCGTTGGAAGTATTGATATAACTGTTATGTTTATCTTTGATGAAGTGAAAGGTGTTGGCATGAGTGTTTGTCTCATGTGTGATGTTTGGCCAGGTTCTGAGCCAAGGTTATGAAATGGCAAGTAAAAAGGAATGAAATGGAAATGAAAGGAAATATAGACTTAAGTGTCTTGGAACTGTGTTATATTATGAATGAATGTAAAAGTGTTGACCATCTATCAACTGTTAATCTTTTAGGCACTGTTCATAATTGGTTTAGCATATTTCTACTGGGCTGTGGCTCACCCTATAAGGGAACATCATTTTCAGGTACAGGAAGCATGCCACCTCCAAGGACTTAGCTTGGGAGACTAGTGGCGGACAGACTTTTTGGTTGTCTCTCCTTTTGTTGTATTACATGTAATTCAAGCCAAGGGCTTTATGTGTAAATGAGTTAGTACTCTACTTTTGTGTAACCAAGTGTTAACTTGGAAAGCTGTAAGCCCTTAGGGCATTTGCTTTTGTTGTTAACATGTGATACTTCTTGTAATACAACTCTGGTGAATGAAAGGATGTGGAACTTTTTATATATCATAGCATGTCTATATTGTTGTTATTAATGTTATTATTTTGAGGGCGTTACATGCTTCCTCCAAGGACGTAGCTTGGGAGGACCTAGGAGCTGGATGCTCTATTTTGTTGTTTGGATTTAATGTTTTGCAGCCAAGGGCTTTATATGTACAGAGTTTATGACACTTTTTTTTGTTGTAACCAAGCAATGTCTTGAAAAGGTGTAAACCCGTAGGGCATTTATTTTTGTTAATTATTAACTGGTAGTACATGCTATAGATTCAGGTGAACATTAATGAATGTATACTGCATGTGTTATCTTTTTGTAATACGAACTCTGATGAATGGAAGTATATTATCTCTATCAACATTTTGTTTTAAGGATTGGATTTATTGTAATATTTTTTGGGGGTGTTACAACTGGTTTTTGTTGTCTTTTTGTGTGCAGGTGTTGGGCTTCTCTATTTCTGTCACGTGCTCTTTGACTTTGTTCCCTGAATGTTGGTGACGAGATTTGATTGGTTGTGAAATTAGATTTCAACATTCACAGTTGAAAAAAAAAATTTATATTGTTAATATTTTATTTAATATAATTCAATTGCATTAAAAAAAATAAAAGGACCCCATCAAATAGGGATTTATACTCTTTAGATAAATATTGTTTGAGAAATTTAAATTAGTTTATCTGGTTAATAATTTTTAGAAATAATTTTAGTTTATTTATTTATTTTTGTCATTTTTCGTGTGTTTAGTGTATTTTTTAAATGTTCTTAATCTAGATATATTTAAAAAAAACCCAAGAACACATCGGTCACTAGTACATACACCAATACCTCCAAGAATAATTTAGTTGTATTTATTAATTTTTTTTTAAAACTCACAAATATTTTACTTTTTAATACATGTAGGTTATGTGTATCTAAAAAAAAAAATTTGACTTAACTATAAAAAATTTTTCTAAAGACAACAAAATACGAAAAATAAAAAAACTCCGACTACTTTTAAAAATTGAAAACTAAACCGAATGAATATTTTTTAGTTTAATTTTTTTTTTATTGAATTTAAGTTTATGGAGTGACCCCATCTAAATTTTTTTTGGAGTTGCTACTGGCCATATCAGAATTAGTAATAGAAACCTTCATAAATTTAAATTTTATGATATTAGAATATGTATTCAAAATAAGATTTGAGTATATAAATTCATTGTGGACAAATGTATATATTACATATTATATAATATTTTTGAATAAGATGTTATAAATTATGTAGAAATTTACTTAAAATTGAATAAGATTTAGAAAAGTATTGGACCTTTTTCTCTCATCTAAATTAGAGGTTATAAATATTTTTTGTTAACAAATGCATGTTTCTTATTCTTTAAACATTATAAAAAGTTAAAAAAATTTAAATATCTAAATCAAGATGTAGGCACATATTTCAAACAATTATTCTTTATTTTTTTTAGTTAACAAATATTTTATTGATGAAGATAGTTTTAAAGGTCATGATGACGAAATTGATTAATCTTGATTACTGTAATTGGTTTAAACATAGTTTTAAAACTTGATTAGTAATTTCGGCGATGAAATTCCTTAAGAGGGGAAGATTACAGTGATTCCGATTTTGACCCGACCCTTTTTATATTTTGGACTCGGGTTTCGTGGGTTCGTATTGTTGTTCATGTCTTTTTCCCTCATTTCTCATTGAGATTAAGTTTTGGAGTGTCTTAGGTGCGTTTGGAACTGGTTGGTTGCTAGTTGGTTCAAACCGTTGTTGTCTAGAATTTGGCCTCTTCGATCGAGCGAAGCTTCTTGCGCTAGAGTGACTTTTGAGAGCTCCAAGTATTTTTGCAGGCCTGCAAAGATACTGGAGAGGTAGTGCTCTTCGCTTGAGCGAGACTTCTTGCGCTCGAGCGATGGTCTTCTGTCTGTAAAACTTCTGGGAGTGTGCATTCTGTGCTCGAGCGAAGCTTCTTGCGCTTGAGCGAAACAACTTATTGTGTCTGGTCACTTGAGTGAGCTGCGCGTATATTAGTTCACAACAATACCTTTTTACATCACTTTTTCATATCTTTTTCTCCCAAAACCCAAGATTGACCCTTTCTCTCTCTAAAACCCAACTTCTCTCTACAAATACACTTAGATCTAAAGATCTCTTTACGTTACTCTATTTGATAAAAAGATAGAGCACTCCGGGGGCTCTCTTTTGATCCGAATAAAACTTGGTTTTGGTGTCTTTGAAGTTCCCCCATTTCTTCCTTGGTCTCCTAAGCTTGAAGTAGGGACTTTCTACACTCTTCTATGGTTCTTAGCTTAGTTATTTGTTGATGTGTAAGAAATGTTAGAATTTGGGATGATTTTGAACAAACCTTGGGTTTTGGCTTAAAATTAAAAGAGCAGTTTTCAAATGTATGTGGTAAAAATAGTTATGGGAGTAGATGGGAGGTTGTGTTCTGGTAAATTTGTTGATTTTGATAATTGGGCTGAATTTGGGGAAGAAAATAGAGTTTTGCCCTAAAATGTCTCAAATAGTTATTTTTTATAAATAAAAAAAATTGGTATTGGGAATGTGAAATTGGATGGGTGTTTATATGAATGGTGAAGTTGGATGTGTATTACCTCTCACCTATGGAAGTTTTGATAATTTATTTGTCATGGAGATTGTATATTTGTTTAGAAGTATCTATTTTGGGCTATCGGTGGAGGATAGCTATGATTGTTGTAGAAATTGCATGATGATTAGGTGAATTGAAACTAATCTCGTATCTGTTGTCATTGAATATGGCTATGTCTTTAATACATTGTAAATGTATGATGTTTGGGAGAAGAAAGGGGATGTACTCTATGTTTAGGAGAAGAAAGGGGATAGACTCCATTAAATTAAGTTGGCATGTGTGTCCAGGGTGAAAGTCCCAAAAACCACGTGTATACATGGTTGCCAATTCCCGCGGACAAAATTTCCATAAAATGGCAAATTGCAGTATTTGTATAATGGTAGTGTTGGTTATAGACCCATTGAGTTGTAATCTCAGATTGGTTGTCTGAATGAAATGGAAAGGACTCATAAATTGAGATAGAACGGATTGAGATATAAGCTTGGCGTAGTGTGGTTTCGCAAAAGAGTCAAAAATGATTTGATCGTTGGGCATTGAGTATGCATGTTATACTTATATCTCTGTTAAAATTCATACATTGTGTTAGATTATTTCTACTGAGCTTTGGCTCACCTTACTTGGGAAAATCATTTTCAGGTACTGATGATATGCCTCCACCAAGGATTTAGCTTGGGAGGATTGTGGAGCTGACAGCTCAATTTTATTAATTTTGTTTTAAATTTTTGTACAAGTCTAGGGCTTTATTTGTATTGAGCCAGTGACTCACTTTTGATGTATCCAATCCTTGACTTGGTAAGATGTAAGCCTTTAGGGCATATGACTGCTTGTTTAGCTTTGATTACATTATTGTGGTTTGGTAACACAATGTTCTAGATTCAGGATGTCTTATTTATGAATGTATATCCCATGTGTCACCTTTTTGTACAATTGAATCTCATGTAGTAGAAAGATAATTCACTCTGGTTTATACTGTTATTTACTTATCGTTTGGATGGTTTGTTATATTTATTTCGGGGCGTTACAACTTGGTATCAGAGCGTACCAGATTTGAATACTTTGAGTATGTGGGAAGTGGTTATTACCACAATGGGTTTGTCTCGTTTAGCAGAGACGTTAGTATGTAGAGTATGCTTGCTTGATAACATGCTTATGTGATTATATGGATATGAGATTTAATTCCTAAGATATTGATTGGATCTACGGGTTTCTAGAAGTCATGTTAAAAGAGCACTTGATCACTGTTATTTCTAATTGGAACTTTGGCAACACCGAGGGAAAGTCATTATCCAGGAATAAAATTCATATGTGTTTATGTGACTACGTGCTGACGTGGAGTGAATTACTCTTATCTACTACATTAGGATGTGAGTGAGTTAGCTTCGGCACATTTGTAAATGAAAAATGGTTGAGAGAACTAAAATGGGAGCACTAGGATGAGCACTAATGATATGGCAGTGGGCCCCGCCCACGGCCTATGCCTTGTTTTTTTTTTTGGTATTCCCAATACATTAATGCTATTAGTGGTGCTTTTTTTAGTAGTATGAATCATTGTTGTTTGTAAATGTGCTAATCTCTTTTGTTACCTTCGTTTGGATGTCAGGACGTAAACGTGGCAGTGGTAGGCATGGTAGGCCTATGAGGCATGAGGTGACTTTATCGGATGATATTCTGGCGCAAGATGAAGGGGTTGGTCAAGTCAATATGGCTGAACCAGTGGGTTAGCAGGCCATGGGCACCTTAGCCCACGAAATAGCCGAAGCATTGCAGGAGTCTATGGACATTCTCAGAGCTGATAATCAAGTCTAGGCCCAAGTAGTTGAGATAGAGTCGTCATTCTTGAAGCGAGAATTTTTCTGGTCAAATCCGGATGAGTTTTTGGGTGATCCTAAGGAGCCATTGAAGGCGGATGAGTGGCTAGAGCAGATAGTGAAGACATTTGAGATGTTTGGCATCGAGGACGACCAATTAAGAGTGGCCTTGACATCCTTCCAACTGAAGGGAGATGCGGGTTAGAGGTAGAAGTATGCATGTGGGCGCATTGGGGTGACCTGGGAAGCTTTTGTCAGCGCTTTCCAAGATAAGTTTTTGCCTCCCACTGTTAGGGAGAAGGTGAGAGATTAGTTCTCCAAGCTTGTGCAGTTGAACACTCCGATGGCTGAGTTTGAGGCCGCATTTACGAGCTTGTCGAGGTTTGCACCAGAACTCGTGGCGACTGAGGAATGCCGTTGTTTAGAGTTCGAGAAGAGGTTAAGAACCGGGCTCATGTTCAAAGTGGCCAGGTCAATGATTAGAGACTATGGACGTCTTGTGGAGGTGGCGACTCATCTTGAGACCGTAATACAGATGGAGAAGGAGCGAGTGAGGGGCTTCAGGAGGAGTCAGGATGTTCCGGGAGACAGTAAGAGGCAGAGGGGTTCTAACCCATAACGCTCCTAGGGAGCTCAGTCAAGGTCCACTTTTCCATTATCGAATTTAGGTTCTGGGAAAGGTGGTTAGGGAGATTGCACTTGTTACAATTATGGCTAGTTGGACCATAAGTCTCTAGCTTGCCCACAGAGGGGAGGAGGGAAACGGTTTGCATCGTCTTTGGCTCGTTCTCAGAGCCAGAGTTGGAGGAGAGGGCAGTCGCTCACTTGTTATCAGTGTGGGCAGGTAGGGCACACGAAGAGATGTTGCCTTCAGTTGGGTGGCACACCTGGTGCATCTGGTTCGAGGTAGACACAGAGTCACTAGCTTACATGGTCACAGACTTCAAGGGCCAGTCAAAAAGCCTCTTTGTCTCAGTCAGTGCTCCGAGGGGTGACCAGGTTGAGCAGAGACCGACAGGGCGTGTGTATGCTGTTACCACATTAGATCTTGTACCAGCACCTTCGATAGTGAGAGGTAATTTCTTGTTTTGCAATTCAGTCGCTAATGTGTTGATTGATACGGGTGCATCCCATTCATTCATCTCGTTTGCATTTGCATCGGCTTTGGGGTTAGAGTTGGCTCGATTAACATCTCCTCTCAATATAGAGTCACCTATTGGTAGAGAGATTGTTTTGGAGCAAGGGTGTTGGGGTTGTGACATAGAGGTTGCTGATCACCGACTTCCTTTTGCATTTGTGTTGATTGACATGTCTAGTTTTGATGTTATTTTGGGTATGGACTAGTTGTCATCGTATCGGGCTGTCATAGATTGCTTCCGTTAGAGGGTTACCGTATGTACCTTGAGCAGTAATTGCTTTTATTTCTTGGGGGACTGGCCTGATAGAGTCTTATCACTGGTTTATGATCCGCGTGGGCAAAGTGAACTTAGTTGTCTTCTTGCCAATTTCTTAGGTAATGAGTGTAATGAAGTCCGAGTCGAGTTGGCAAGGGTAGTTTGTGAATACCTCGGATGTTTTTCGAGAGGATCTTACCAGTTTACCACCTCATCGAGAGATCAAGTTCTCTATTGATTTAGTGCCTGGCATTGCACCAATTTCTATGGCACCGTATAGGTTTGCACCTGCTGAGTTGAGTGAGTTGAAGATTCAACTCCAAGAGTTGCTAGATAAGGGTTTTATCTACCCTATTACTTCGCCTTAGGGGGCACCGACTCTCTTCGCCAAAAAGAAAGATGGTGCATTGCGATTCTGTATCGATTACTGGAAGTTGAACCGGATAACTATGAAGAACAAGTATCCAATGCCCCCTATAGATGATTTTTTTTAATCAGTCGAAGGGGTCTTGTTGTTTTTCTAAGATAGACCTGAGATTAGGTTATCACTAGTTAAGGGTAAGGGAAGAAGACATCCTGAAGATGGCATTCCGTACGCGGTATGGCCATTACGAGTTTCTAGTGATGACCTTTGGGATAACCAATGCACCAGCTTTGTTTATCAATTTGGTGAACCAAATCTTCTGTGAGTTCCTAGACCATTTCGTGGTCATCTTTGTAGATGACATCTTGATTTACTCAACCTCTGAGGAGGAGCATGAGGAGCACTTACGAGTGGTGCTTGAGCTACTTAGAGACTACAAACTGTATGCTAAGTTTAGGAAGTGTGAATTCTGGTTGAGAGAAGTTAAGTTTTTAGGCCATGTGATTTCCGTGGAATGAGGGACTATAGATTCATCCAAGATAGAGGCAGTGCAAGATTGGGGACAACATAAGAATGCATTCGAGATCTATAGTTTCTTAGGGTTGGCCGGGTATTATCGTAGATTTGTGAAGGATTTCTCTAGGCTAGCCTCACCATTGACTAGATTGACAAGGAAATGAATCAAGTTTGTATGGAATGAGACTTGTGAGAAGTCTTTTCAAGAGCTTAAGGTTAAACTTACCACTGCTCTAGTATTGATTATTCCGGAGAGGGATTTAGGCTATTCAGTGTATTGTGATGCTTCACGGGAAAGTTTGGGTTCTGTATTGATGCAAGAGGGGAAGGTAATAGCTTATAGCTCGCGGCAGTTGAAAACATATGAGAGGAACTACTCTACTCATGACCTAGAGTTAGCGGTGGTGATCTTTGTCTTGAAGATTTAGAGACATTATTTGTATGGTGAGAAGTTTGAAGTGTTTTCTGATCACAAGAGTCTGAAATATCTATTTACACAGAAATACTTGAATCTGAGGTAGAGGAGGTGGATGGAGTTCATAGAATATTATGACTTTAAGCTACATTATCATCCGAGGAAGGCCAATGTTGTGCCTGATGCCTTGAGTAGGAAATCTATTAGCAGTGTAGCTTGTATTGCCATCCGGGAATGGGAGATGTTAGGTGTTATTTGGGAGTTTGACTTGTATCTTGGTGAGTCCGTTGAGTCTACAGCCTTATTTCGGCAGTTGCACAACCTACACTTGTGAACCGAGTGATAGAAGCAAAAATGGGTGACCATGAAGTGGAATCCCTCCGGGAGAAGATCTCTAGTGGGAAGGTAGAGAAGGGATTGAACGTATACTTCAACTTGAGTGTTAGATATCCTGCCACCTCTTCGTGCCGGAGTCTTGCCAAGAGGAAGTACTCCGAGAGTTTCACCATTCACGCCTTGTGGTGCATTCGAGAGGCACAAAGATGTATCATGACCTTAGCTGCCAGTTTTGGTGAAGGGGAATGAAGAAGGATGTGGTTGTATATGTATCGAGGTGCCTTACTTGTCAACAAGTGAAGGCCGAACATCAGAGGCCAGCGGGTTTGTTGCTTTCCTTGCTTATAGCCGAATGGAAATGGGAGCATGTCACGATGGATTTTGTTGTGGGCCTTCTGAGGACTCAACGGGGTAGCAATGTGATTTGGGTGGTAGTTGACCTGTTAACCAAGTCAGCGCAGTTTATACCTATACGCATGAGTGACTTGGTAGGTTATCTTGCTGACCATTATATTAGGGACATAGTGAGGTTGTATGGAGTCCCTATGACGATAGTTTCGGATAAAGATCCGCATTTCAAGGCTCAGTTGTGGCAGAGCTTACAGAACTACATATCATCCTCAGAAGGACAGGCAATCTGAGCGTACTATTCAAATCCTTGAGGATATGTTTTAAGGTTGTGTGCTTGACTTTAAGGGGTCGTGAGTGTGACGCCCCCAAAAATCGTGAACTTCAGAGAATATATTATCAATTAAATACAGGGTTTATCTAAGGTTAGGAGTCTAGGAAACGGCACTAATGAGTCCAATGGCCAATGACCGAGTAAGATCCCAGATCGCCGGAGGAGTCAAGTTAGCCTCCCTTTTAAGTCCAGCTTTCTTAGGTAGCGCACCACCCTTTTGACAAATCTTAAAAGACATTGACGCAAGGTCTCATTAGCAACGCAGAGATATGCATAGGATTACAAAGTAAATAATAATTACAGCGTCTCAAATTTCAAATTTACAAAACGAGTTCCATTACTATTACAATCCAAAAAGAATAAATAAAAGCACAATTAGACTAATAAGCGAAATGATTCCAAACTTACTCTAAGGAAAACTTAAGTCTTCAAATGTCTTTGACTCTTCGTTGGCTTCGTATGTTTTTTCGATACCTGGCATGAAACACCATGAGCTTTGAATGCCTAGTAAACGCACACACACCCCATCCTTTTTTCCCAATCCAATACACCATCACAATTATAACAAGCAAGTAATGAAGCAGGATAATCATTCAATAATAAAGGATTACAAGGTTAGATGCTAGAAATGTAGAAATCCCCCAAAGAGACTTCGTCCTCCCAACCACGAGAATCGGACGCGGATTATTCGTTATGCCCCCTCTTTTGCTGCTTTGTTGCAGACCTAACCTCGGATGCCTACCAACGATTATATACCACGTAGCGCTAACCGAAAGGCCTCAAAAGAGATGGTAATAATGGGCCTTGCCCAAATCCCTCCTTACACCAAATACCTAGGGTCCGAATACAACCGCTCCTTTCAAGGGTTCTGAAAAGCACTTGTGCAAGACTTTAACTTCCAAATAGGGAACGCATCCCGTTAACCAATCAATATCTTAGTAATCTTGTCCAAAAATTCGCAACCCATTACCACTCATTAAGTTTCTCGTTTGAGTTAGATAATTTAAGTCAGAGTTAGGACATGCTCTTCAAACAACATCTATTGCACAAGTTTGAACAACTAAATAGTACAAATAGAAGGAGATAAGGTTACAACACATGAGATTCACATATGAAGATAGGCACAAGTAGCTCTAGGCATATTCAAGTAGTTAAGGGAATAAATTCGCACATGAATATAATTTCCAGACTTGCATAAGTGTGTGCACCATCGAAGGATTAAAATAAAATACATAAACCTATGACATGTGAAATATCATATCGAGACATGATCATAAATTAATAAGCATATTTATGAACACAAGAGCATAAAACACTAATGAAAATAGAATTTCTAGATTCAGTACTGCCTAAAAATTATACTCAAAAGGGCTATTTCAGATTTTTTTTCTAGAACCTGGCCTTGCTATGGTTCGTAGGGAATTTTATCTAGTTTTTAGAACATTTTTCGGAAATGGATTAGCTTTTCCAGATTTGTAGTTATTTCAGAAATAGTCCAGCTCTACCCAGATTCGTCGACCGTTACGAAAGTCAGATTTTTTCACAAACTGCTCATTCATTTTTAATGAAACTAATTTTCCTTGATAACTCCTTAAGAAATATTTTGACATAAAATGGAGGTCTAGAATATTTTTATACATTTTTCTACAATTTTCGTAAGGTGGTTGTAAAACAGATTTTTCTGGCACAGTTCTTGAAAATAGAAAGTTGGTGAGAAAAGAGGTCAGCTAGGGGAAATTTTCCACTTATCTTGTGATGAAAACATGCTAAATAATATGTATTAAACTCAGAAATTTAAGGTGAAGAGGTGCCTTTGAAAATTTTGAGAGATTGATAGGGAAAAATGTAGTCTTATATCGATTAAGAAAAATAGAATAAGGATAGAATCAAGGCTCAACTCCTTTCATTTTTAACACAAGAATACCATAATAACACATCTGAAAATACCATTTTAAATTTCTAATAACATGTATTTGAAAAAAGGAAAATGGAATAGAGAGTTGTGTTGTGGCTTACTTGAGGGTTGTTGGAATTGCTAACAAACTTCTTCTCCTATCTTCCACCAAGCTCACCCTCCTCCCTCTCTTCTCTCACTTGAATATAGTGTGGATGTGTGTGTGGGTGTGTATATGTGCTCAACAAATGGGGATGAGTGGTATATTTATAGAGAATTTGGTGTGAAAAGTCCCAAATGCCCATTGGTTCCAATTCAATTGAATAGTGTCTTGATTTAGTTTAAATGTAATGGAATGGCGGAGGATTAAAACCTTAATTATGTATTTAATTATGATCTAGTTAGGTTTAGGGCTAATTTAAATACCTTCTAGTTAGAAGTATATACATATATATATATATAGCAAATCTATATAAGTACCAAAGTCATTATTGCTCCAAGATTTTAAGGGATTTGTTTGTAGTAAATAGATCCTATAAAATCCTATAGTATCTTAGGGAAAAGGGGTGGTTGGCCCATTCTAGATTTGGAAAATTGTGTAAACAATTTGATGTGATATTTGTAGCCAAGATGAAGATTTGGAGAGATTTTATGAATTTATTTTGTGTACAATTGCATATATATATATATATAAGTTTGTAACTAAAGTCAAAGATTTCCCTTAAATTATGCAAGTTTGTCTCAAAAGTACACTCATTGTATCTATATAGGTATGGCCGGCCATATGATGGTGATTTGAGGGACTTAGTTTATTATTTCTTGTGTACAAATATTGGAAATTGTAAAGTATGGTGTATAAAATAGATTTTAGGGTGCAAGTGTATATATATAATGGTTACTTGTTTGGGGTCAATTAGCGATTTAATAAAAATGTGAGGGCTTTGGGTTTAATTCATGTATAGGAACATTTATTGAAGTGCGGTATTTAATTTAATTAGGTTTGGAACTTCAATTCGGTTAAAGTTTCTTTATTTCGAATTAAAGGGCGAGTCGTGATGAGAACCGAAAGCAAAGGTTTTTTGATTGGCAAATATAGTTAGGGGATTAATTTAATTATTATTATTAGGATTTTGGAAGGATCCCTGAGTTCTCGAGTTCAATCAAGGCTTGTGATTTTTCTGTTGGCGTCCGTTTTCGGCTCTACAGCTAAAATTGGAAATAAATATGGGATCGAGGGTCTATACTGAAATAATTCAAAAGTAAGGGTCTAAATAAAATTACAAAGGTCAGGGGCTTCATAGTTAAATAATTAATATTAGTGTGTAAAAATGATTACTAACACTATTGGGGTCGATTTGGTTTTGTACGGGTTTATTCGCGATTCGTTTTCGATTCTAGGGTTATATTTGTGAATAAATGGACAACTAAGGGATTTATTATAATAACTCAAAATTTGGGGACTTAATAAGGTTTACAAAAGTTAAGGGTCTCCTAGTGGGAGAGGCACTTGCCCTTAGTGGAGTTTGCCTATAACAATAGCTTCCAGTCGAGTATTGGCATGGCATTGTTTGAGGCCATGTATAGCCGATCGTGTAGATCCCCTATGTGTTAGGTCGAGGTGAGTGATGAACCAATGTTGGGTCCGGAGTTAGTAGGGGAAATGATGGAGAAAGTTTCCCTTATCTGTAAGAGCTTGGTTATGGCTCAAAGTCGCCAGAAAAGTTATGCCAACCTTAAGAGGAGACCTTTGTCCTTTGAGGTGGTAGATCATGTCTTCTTGAAGATATCACCTAGGAAGGGTTTGATGAGATTTGGAAAGAATGGGAAGTTGTCCCCTCAATTCATTAGATCTTTTGAGATCCTTGAGCGGATTGGAGAGGTAGCTTATCGTTTGGCCTTGCCGCCACAGTTTTCCGGGGTTCATGATGTGTTTTATATTAGTATGCTTCGGAAGTATGAATCGGATCCATCGCATATGTTGGATTGGACCGACTTAGAGGTAGATAAGGATACCTCGTATGAGGAGAGACCGATGAGAGTCTAGGATACTCAGGATCAAGTCTTGCGACGCAAGACAATTCCCTTGGTTAAAGTATTGTGGAAACATCACGAAGTTGAGGAAGCCACTTGGGAATGTGAGTTGGAAGTCCGTGAGAAGTATCCGGATTTATTTGATTGATGTTTGAACATGTATTGAGATCGTGTTATGTTAATGAAATATGAAAACACTGTATATGTTTTGAGAATAAGGAAATATTGTTTATGTTGTATATGTTTTTGGAAACATGGAATTAATAGAAACATTGTATATATCTTAGAAAATGTGGATTGTGCCTCTAATGTTGGAACTTGTGTATCAAGTTGATGAGAATGAATGACCGGAGAATGGGTCATGATGATGAAATTGATTAACCTTCATTATTTTAATTGGTTTAAACATAGTTTTAAAACTTGATTTATAATTTCGGGGACGAAATTCCTTAAGAGGGGAAGATTATAACAATTTCGATTTTGACTCGACCCTTTTTATATTTTGGACTCGGGTTTCATGGTTTCATATTGTTGTTCATGTCTTTTTCCCTCATTTCTCATTAAGTTTGAGTTTTGGAGTGTCTTGGGTGTGTTTGGAATAGGTTGGTTGCTAGTTGGTTCAAATTGTTGTTGTCTAAAATTTGGCCTTTTCGCTTGAGCGAAGCTTCTTGTGCTCGAGCGAGCTTTGTGAGCTCCCAGTATTTCTGCAGGCCTGCCTGCAAAAATACTGGGGAGGCAGTGTTCTTCGCTCGAGCGAGACTTCTTGCGCTCGAGCAACGATCTTCTGTCTGTAAAATTTCTGGGAGTGTGCATTCTGCACTCAAGCAAAGTTTCTTACACTCGAGCAGAACAACTTATTGTGTCTGGTTGCTCGAGAGCTACGCGTATATCAATTCGCGGTAGCACCTTTCTACATCACTTTTTCATATCTTTTTCTCTCAAAACCCTAGATCGACCCTCTCTCTCCCTAAAACCTAACTTTTCTCTACAAATACATTGAGATCTAAGGATCTCTTTACCCTATTCTCTTTGATAAAAAGATAGAGCACTTCGGGGGCTCTCTTGTGGCCCGAATAAAGCTTGGTTTCGGTGTGTTTGAAGTTCCTCCATTTCTTCCTTGGTCTCCTAAGCTTGAGGTAAGGACTTTCTACACTCTTCTATGGTTCTTAACTTAGTTATTTGTTGATCTGTAAGAACTGTTAGAATTTGGGATGATTTTGAGCAAACCTTGGGTTTTGGCTTAAAATTAAAAGAGGGGTTTTCAAATGTATGTGGTAAAAATGGTTATGGGAGTAGATGGGAGGTTGTGTTGTGGTAAATTTGTTGATTTTGATAATTGGGGTGAATTTGAAGAAGAAAATAGAGTTCTGCCCTAAAATGCCTCAAATAGTTATTTTTTATAAATAAATGAAATTGGTATTGGGAATGTGAAATTGGATGGGTGTTTATATAAATGGTGAAATTGGATGTGTATTACCTCTCATCTATGGAAGTTTTGATAATTTATCTGTCATGGAGATTGTATATCTGTTTAGAAGTATCTGTTTTGGGATATCGGTGGAGGATAGTTATGATTGTTGTAGAAATTGCATGATGATTAGGTGAATTAAAACTAATCTCGTATCCGTTGTCATTGAATATGGCTATGTCTTTAATACATTGTAAATGTATGATATTTGCGAGAAGAAATGAGATGTACTCTATGTTTGGGAGAAGAAAGGGGATGGACTCCATTAAATGAAGTTGGCATGTGTGTCCAGGGTGAAAGTCCCGAAAACCACGTGTATACATGATTGTCGATTCCCTCAGACGTAATTTCCGAAAAGTGTTTGTATAATCATTGTATTGGTCAGAGACCTATTGAGTTGTAACTTCAGTTTGGTTGTCTGAATGAAATGAAAAGGACTCTTAAATTGAGATAAAAAGGATTGAGATATAAAGCTTGGCGTAGTGTGGTTTTGCAAAAGAGTTGTAAATGATTTGATCTTGGGGCATTGTGTGTACATGTTATACTTACATCTTTGTTATGATTCACACATTGTGTTTGATTATCTCTACTGGGCTTTGGCTCACCCTACTTGGAAAAATCATTTTCAAGTACTGGTGATATTCTTCCACCAAGGACTTAGCTTGGGAGGATTGTGGAGCAAACGGCTCAATTTTATTTATTTTGTATTAAATTTTTGTACAAGCCTAGGGCTTTATTTGTATTGAGCCAGCGACTCACTTTTGATGTACCCAAGCCTTGACTTGGAAAGATGTAAGCCTTTAGGACATATGACCGCTTGTTTAGCTTTTATTACATTATTGTGGTTTGGTAGCACATGTTGTAGATTCAGGGTGTCATATTTATGAATGTATATCGCATGTGTCACCCTTTTGTACAATCGAATATCATGTAATAGAAGGATACTGTCATGACCCAAACCTGCCCCCTATAGGTTTAGCATCATGACCGGCCAGTAATCATAGAGTATCTACGGCCTCCATACAAATAAACCTTTTAATATAAAGTACGGGGCTTAGTGGAAGTCTAAAATAACACAAAAATTATCCATTGAGCCGTGCGTATATGAGAGGACTTCGTATCATAAGCAAAGATCCACTCTTTATAGTCATACACCATATTAGTTCCAAAAATCCACACCTTATAGTTATACAAAACCCCAAAATATACACAAATACAAAATCATTTATCAAGCAAAAAGGGGGTTCAACTACCATGGCTCCACCTGAGCCTAATTACTTCACTTTGAAGCTCCTTAAAAGGCTAACCCGGGTAGACTTGAGGCTTTCTTAACTTTGATGTCCAGCTTGCCCACCTACACATATATAAGTAAATAGTGAGCTAATGCCCAATGAGTAATAACAGGATAAAGAGGTTGTATGAATAAAGTTCAATACTATTACAAATATCAATCTTAGCATCAGTAACCATTTCATTCAAACATGTGGCACATCCAATAGAGTAACAATGTTTCAATAACCATGGGACCTCAAGGGTCAATCAATATATCTTGTTCAATGTGACCATTAAGGCCTAACTGCAGATATTTCTGTATTTCAATTATCCAATGGGCCGCGGTATTGTTTCCCCTGGGCGAGGGCCAATGGGCCATGGTATTAGTTTCCCCCAGGCAAGGGCCTATTTAACAATGGGCCATGGTATTAATTTCCCCCAGGCAAGGGCCTATTTAATAATGGGCTATGGTATTAATTTCCCCCAGGCAAGGGCATATTTAACAATGGGCCATGGTATTAATTTTCCCCAGGCAAGGGCCTATTTAACAATGGGCCATGGTATTAATTTCCCCCTAGCCAAGGGCCTATTTAACAATGGGCCATGGTATTAATTTCCCCCAGACAAGGACCTATTTAACAATGGCACGAGTTTGTTTACAAAAATGAACTTTATTCATTAGTAACAAATAGTACTTCGATAAACCACTCAATCAATCATGTATTGATGTCGATAACAATAACATTTTTGAAATAAAATATCACTTGAACATATCTTTATAAAGTTATTACTCACAGTGGTTATGATGTCACTAGGCCTCGAACATCTACCTACACAAAACACATAACAAAAGCACAATTGAAGATCCATTCGATAGTCATTCCGCTTCAATCAAATTTTTCCCATGTGTTTCTAACTCATTCCATGTTCATATGAGCTCAATTGGTGCCCAAGAGTACTTGAAATGACATGAGGATGCAAGTATGCACTTAGAAGAGTCAGTCAAATTTTGCTGGAAACATGGTCTCCGCTCAAGCTGGGTCCAAAAATAAGGGTGGTCGCTCGAACGCAACTTCTATCGCTCGAGCGGTCTGCAAACTTAGCAAAAGTACTTGTTGCATGAAATTTCCCCTTGATGGTCGCTCGAGCGAAAGACTGAGTAAAAGGGGTCCTCGCTCGAGTGCGAGCGCCACTTTGGCCGCTCAAGCGGTCTGTAAAATTTGTGAAACTTTTGGGAGCTCGATTTTCACGCTCGAGCGACACTTTCTTTGCTTGAGCAGACAGGCCGAACTTTGGAATTTGCAGAATTGTGTTTGGAGTTCAAATTCGGCATTCAATGGTTCCAAACTCATATTTTAGGTACAAAAACATGGGAAAACATTATAAAACATGGAAACATAGTTAATTTGAAGCCAATTGCTCAAAACCATGGTAAATTCTCAACCAAAAACTTCAACTTCAAGTTATAAAGCAAGTTTGACTGAAATTGAGTTTACATTTCTTCAAAACATAATCAAGTGATATGAGAGGTATGAAAACATGAAGGACTCTTCAAGTTGAGATGTAAAAGTGCCATGCATGCAAGAATTTCATGAATTCTAAACTCAATTTATGCATGCATGTACATAGTTTAACCCAATTCTTCCAATTCAAGCTAATTCATGCCTTTATTGTATAATTTCATGCAAACAAACTCAAAACTTGGATGAATTCAACTTCTACATGTTTTATTTACAAGGCTTAGGGTTGAAGATCATACCTAAAGCTTGAATTCAAGTGTCTTATATCTTAATTCTCCAATTCTTCTTCAATTCCTTCACAATTCTCTTCTCTCTTGCTCTAAGTGTTGAGTTAACTCTTCTACTCTCTCAAAATCTCAGCCAAGTGTGTGTATATATGAGGTCAAGACTTAATGAAAGCCTTATATAGGGTATGATTAGCTTAGGCTAGTTAAGCTTACTTATGGACAATTTATCCTACCCAAGTTTAATTGATTTCAATTATTTTATTCTAATTATTTTGGTCCGAATCAATTTTCAATTAAAGTTGCCATAAAGTTCTAAATATTGTAATTAGTCTATCAAGCTAATCAATTTCAGTTTTTGAAGCCGTCTTGGTTCTCAATTTCCATCTCTAAGTTACCAATTCGAACAGATATTCCATGTAATAACAGATAACTACAGAATTAAGCATGTAATCACACAATTTAACACATAATCATGTAATTAGACTTATTGAAATAATGTAATATAATATAATAATTCGAAGGTCGGGGTCGTCACAGATACTTTACTCTGGTTTATACTGTTATTTACTTATCATTTGGATGGTTTATTGTATTTATTTCGGGACGTTAGATGGTAATTAGGTGGTAACATATTATTAGTTGATGTTTCCACATATGCATGACGACGTGGTAACCACCATTACAATGATTTTTTTCTTGAGTGGGAGCCTTAAATATATATATATATGTGTGTGTGTGTGTGTGTGTGTGTGTTTACATCAATTGTAAACTAAAATATCCCATAATATTTTTTTAATATTTATTATACTTGTTAGTTGCAATGCATATGAATAAAATGATGAACATTGTTTGCTTTATTTTATTTATATATTGATATTAGGAAAATCAATGAATTACAACCATAACGATGAAAATCATAGACAACACATAATTTATATATAGAAAAAAACCTCAAACTAAAAAATAATAATTTCAACAAATACACCAAGAAATAATATTTGATTTGCTGGTAATGTTACAAATGTTGACATTTTAGGTTGTTTGTTCGAGAAAAAGTTAATCGGCACTATGCTCATAGGTGTACACGAGGCATCCTCGATTTCGACTCGAGTTCAGCTCATATTTTATTTTATTTAGGATTTTAATAATATATTTTTTCATTCAACAAAATTAAGTTTATCTAATTTTTTGGACAATATTTGACACAAACACTCACATAGGTATGAAGGCCACACTTAGATGCATGTGTAAAAATTAGATACAAACACAACAAGAAAATTGACCTATAACAACGTTTTTGTTATGGCGTTTTTTCAAAAAATGTTGTTTAAAAAGTTTTCAAAATACTTTATAAGCAACTCATTTTAAAAAATACGCGTGCTACTTGTCCAACATATTTCCCTTTTAAGGCCCACGTGTTTTTTATTTTTTTCATTTCTCTCAGTCCTGAGATAAATCTAGGGTTCTGTCTCTTGTTCACTCTTCTCTTTCTTATGGTGAATGTTCACTCGATTCAGCATTGTAGGCTCCGATTTACGATCTCTGTATCCGGCTCTCTCCATCTTGGCTCAAAGCTCTCGACGAGTCCTATTTGAAGATTAATTTTGTGAGTCTCATTCTCTAATTTTTTTTTTATTTTGTTTATATACGAACATAGATCTGTATCTCTGATCTTAGATCTGTGTGATATATACATATATATACTAATTTATGTTAAAGAGAACGTAGATCGATCGATCGATCGATTGATTCTTAGTCTATTGATCGATATCGAACACACTCTCTTTGGATTTGATCGATTGATAGCTGCATTTAGATCTGTAAGTTTTAGTCCCTATGTGTATATTAACATCCTCAAATGCTTAGTAGTGTATATTTAGGATCTCTCTCTGTAAGTTTTCGTTCAGATCTGTAATTATTTAGGATTTTTTTTTTTAATGTTTTTGAGTAGTAGTATATGTTAATGTTAATGTTTTTGAATTATTTATTTATTTATTTATTTTTTTTTGTTGGGTTGTGGATTTGAATAGGCTACATTCTTTGATTTCTGAATAAAATTTTGAATGGTTTGCTATCGTTGTCATGCCCCAAATTTTAATTACTCAAAAACAGTACCAAGAGCCTGAAATTTAGGTCCATTTTTTTTTAATATCTATTACCCTTGAGTAATAGAAACATAATAGCACATGTTCACTCTCATGATGAGTACAACAATAATAATAATACATGCCAAGCTACCGCTACGGAGTTATAATTAAATAATTACAATCATCAAGGTACAAGAGATTACACACAAGATATACATGAACTTCCTAATCCTTCAACCAATCAATTCGAATTCCATTCCTGTAAACAAAATGAAACAACAAGGGGTGAGCACAATTGCCCAGTAAGAATCTCATAGTTCTAAAACAATAACCATCCTATAGATAGAAATGATCATGCATGCAGGGTGATACCATATAGTAGGTGACGTTTTCTAATTTCAAAATATCAGATGTAGAGTACATTTTTCTCAAAATTTATTTGAACATTTAAGGAAAAACCTTTAACCATCAAAAACTATCCTTTTTATCAGAAAACCAAAAATCCCTTTTGGAAACAAACATGTTTAAGGAACCATATCATTTTATATTTATTAACCCATTCTAAAATATTCCTCATTAAATTTCCATCTTAACATTTTTCCTTTTATTACCATTGTTCCCGTTTTCTAGTTACATTTATTATAACGTCATAACCTCAAGTTCAAGTTCCCTTAATACTCCAAAAACATCCCATATACATGCTATTCCCACTAATCTATTCATAGTTACTGTAAAAATCCAAATCTCTTTTATAGTCAATAATTGTGATCCTACACTCAACTCCTACTTATCTAACCACTACATCACATCAACACTTGCATTAACAACTATAATTCAACATATCACAACTACATCATATCCGTATGTGTGTTATCAATCATAATTCAACATATCACAAGGATAATAAACGCTTTTAATTCAATTTCTCAATTAATCACAAAACAAAACTCTTAATTTTTCCTTATAGATACAAACAACCCGGTGAGTTCTTTATCACCAATCCCTTATCCAATTTACCATTTCATTACCCATTCTTTTCAAATAATTTCTATATGCATTTCCATTCCATACCAATTTACACATCAAAAGGTAACTTCACAAATTCATCACAAGTCACATATATCATCATTGAACTCAACACACTTCACAACACATTCCACCTTTTGTCGGCTTGATACGGCGGGATAGCGGGCACCCAATTCATAGCACATTCCACCTTTTTCTGACTATTATACGGCGGGAAGTGAACTCCCAAAATCATTTTCTCAAAAACCGTATCTTTTTTCGAAAACCATTTTCAACTTTTTAAAACCATCCCTCACATTTGCCGGCTATTATACGGCAGGACGTGGGCACCCAAAACATTTTCGAAAACCATATGTTTTTCCACTTTTGCCGGCTACAATACGGCAGGACTGTGTAGACAACCAAAAATCATTTTTCCACTTTCGCCGGCTACAACAAGGCAGGATTGTGTGGACACCCAAAAATACTTTTCCCACATTCGTTCAGCGATAAGCCTAGACAGGGCAATTGGGCACCTTGAATTCAAACCATCCCCACATTTACTGGCTATTATATGGACGTTTGTGGGCATCGAAAAACCATTTTTCAATTTTTAAAACAATCCCCCACATTTACCGGCTATGATACAGACGGTTGTTGGCACCGAAAAACCATTTCTCAACTCTTCGCGCAGGTACCAACCTCGATACAACCCAACACAACTCAACTCAACCCAACACAATTCAATTCCACACAACACAATTCAATCAACTCAACACAACATAACCCAATACAATTCACATAACACACGACAAGATTCAACACCACCATTTTAACACAAAGCTCATATCATCCATACCATTAGTAATTTCCTTTCCCCCAAGTTTGGTTCACATTATAACATAATTTAAGACATCAACATTATGAGTTCAATTGCAACTTTACATAAATTTCTCAAATTCTTTAAAATTTCAATTAAACTTGTACATGTGTAATTTAACACCTCAATTTCATGATTCTACTATCAATTGAAGCAAAACCATTAACCATCTTCATGATCCAAACTAGGGTTTTTAAGAGAAATTAAAGCTTTTCACAAAACACATTTTATTCCAACCCTTCTATTACTTTTACACCCAAACTTATGACCCAAGATAATAACCCAACAAATAAACCCAACTTTCTTCGAACCCTAACCCCCAATCTCATGATTCATCACAATATGCATAAAAATGTGAACTTTTGTATTTATATAAAGAAAATACCACAAATCTATCCATAAACGAGGGTATTGAAAGAGAACTAGAAATCCCTACCTCTTGAAGCCAAAAGATGACGACCCAAAAATCAATGGCAACGAAACCACGAACCAATCAGACCAAAAGGAAGCTTTTGACGAGATCTACATTTTTTCTCAAAGGACCATGGTGAAACAATCACTCTAGGTGAGTAGATCTAGAGATCTTAGTGCCAAAAACTTGAGTTTAGAGAGAGAGAGTAGAACTCACAGTTTGAGAGAGAGGAAAGAGAAGAAAAGTGAAATGAAACCATGTTTGGAGCCTATTTATAGTAGCAAGGTAATAATAGAATAATGGCCCCAAAGTCAAATGAAAGGAACAGGTCAAAACTCCCAAAAATCTGAAAAAAAAAAAAAAAAAAAAAAAAAAAAAAAAAAAAAAAAAAAAAAACACGCAGGGGTCGACCCTTTGGGCAGAGGGGTCGACCCTTTATGTAGAAAAGGCAATGTGGTACAAGCCAGGGGGTCGACCCTTAGATAGAAGGGGGTCGACCCTATTTTCCAGCAACTAACACAGATATTCTGCAACATAAGAGGGTCGACCCTCCCTAGACTGGTTTCTACCCTATTTTCCAGCAAGTCAGTCAGAAACATTACAACATGCAAGGGTCGACCCTTAGGAAGGCTAGTGTCGACCCTAAGGCAAAATTTCTAAGTTTCCAAGGAACTTTTGACAAGAACAAAAGTGAACAACCAAACCCAACAAGATTAAATCGGATTATACTCCTCCAAAAGAAACACAACCTCTAACCTACAACTTGTTCCACACTTGGGATAGATTCCCAGATTCGGATTCAATATCGTAGAGCCCCAAGGACACCCAATCAAGAGGAATTATAAGGAAGAGGTCATGATCACTCTTTTAACCAACATACACATCAGAGTCCACGAGACAAGGAACAACGTCAATTACTAGTACGTCCAAGGAAAATCAACAACTCCTCAATCGGTAACAACATGCACCATTACCACCGGACAACCAATACCCAATTTGGAAGAGAAGGAAAACCCCCCATTAAACCAAAAACTCGGCCGACACTAACAGAAGCCAATGGCACACTACAATGTACGGTCCATCACAACAATTTTAATTCACACCAAGCTTAGCAATATTTCCAATTATTTATACAACCTATCATTCAAAGATAAGACAATAAAAATTGTTCATGTATATGTATACATATAGAATTTTCTTTCTCAAATGGTGTCCCATCTTACATCATTTACCATCAATCAACATTTAGTTTCCGCTTAATCAACAAGCTATTCATTAACACAATTTTGATTAAATCCTTAGCATTAGCTTGACCGTGCCATCCCAGGTCACAACACAAGGAAACAAAACGTTCATTTGCCAAATTATTCTCAACATTTACCCGGTGAGTTTCAACCATCACCCAATAATTTTCGTCACCCATTTGATGACTTCACAACACCTTTACCATACACGTTTGTAATAACAACAAACAAAAACAATCCGGTACATCCAAGGAGTAATAAAACATATACGGCTTTCCAAAAAAATTAGGAGTTCTTACTCATTACAAATATCATCACAAATAATCATTAATACACATTGAAACAAGTGCACTCACAAAGTTTTACATTCAAACACTTTAATTTCATCAAGGAAATTTCACAAATTCAAATCAACCACATATATACACAAACAAACTCCATGTCTACTAGTACCACCTAAAGCACTAAATGACCGCACCACCATTTATCTGAACCATAGCAATTCCCAAATTAACTAAATGTCAATTCACTTCAACTAGCATTCCTTTAAAACTCGTCACAAATCAAACCAAAACAGACCAAACTAACCCAAATCAATCCTTACATCCCATCAAGGGAGCAGCTACAAGGGTTCATCTCCCTTACGCGACTTAATCCAATTCGACAATTTCCCACTTTTGCAATTCAAACATTGACATACTCACCAACACCAATTGTCCTTATCTGGGGTTCAGCACACACCCCTTCACATCTTACAATTCATACTCATCATTACCATTCTTCATTCACATGTGGACTTGGCCAAGAAATTTTCGATGTTTCACTCTCAACCCGACGAATTTCCATCCGCTTGAAACAAGTCTCACCCAAGCCTCACCATTACATAGAGGGTACTCCACGCTCACGAAAACTTGCTACTCTACTTATACCTAAGCATTCCAAAGTGACTATTTGTCACCCCAAACTCTGATATCAACCAATTTGGTTAACTAATCAATAAAACTTAAATTTTGACGCTCAAACATCCACAGGTTTCCCTAAATCAAATACTCCGAGATGGAGTTCCACACACCGTTCTCCATACTTCTAGAATTTCACCATACTCCTCAAGTACACGTTGCACTAGTACTATTCCTAACAATCCCATCACTCTTGTGCCGATATGGCAACACCAATTCCAAATCACACTAAACATTCATCACCCATGCAACACCATTTACAGAGATTACAATCCACATTCCTTCTCAAGAACCACTCCTAGCATTTACTATCAAGTTTCCTCCATACCCATGAACTCTATACAAGTGTCAATCACGTCACTCAACACTTAAATACCACAACCCCCTTTCTCACCCTCTTCATTAAGAAACACAATTCTTACACTCCCTTTCCAAACCCTTTACAATATTCTGCATAACTCAAACTAACCTCATACCATCTAAGATTTTGCTTTATCTCAACTATACTCCCTTACGGCTCTTATTGTCTCAATAACATCTAACATCAATCGACCAAACTATAACCCTTTTCTAAGGCACCTACTCCTCTTGCCAAAACAAGAAACCAATCTAACATATAATCACACAGCGCATAAACAAATTTTAAGCAACAAACCACATAATTAAGTCAAGTCTACAAGGACAACCACTTATTCTGGAACTTCCAAGGAACTCCCACTGGAAACCACGTTGATCTGACGCGTTTCCAAAGAGATCTCAAAACAAGTTAGCTGGCCACAAGCACTATCCAAGGAGCTCAACCCATGCTCACACAATGCAACACATAATGTCCTACGCCTCCTATTTCCTACATGCAAACATCCTCACCAAACGAAGCCGACCCAATTTGGTAAAAACCACTTCCCACGAGCTCCAGGTTTTTAAACCCGGTAAGCTCTGATACCAAGTTGTCACATCCCAAATTTTAATTACTCAAAAACATTACCAAGAGCCTAAAATCTGGGTCCATTTTTTTTTTAAATATCTATTACCCTTGAGTAATAGAAACATAATAGTACATGTTCACTCTCATGATGAGTACAACAATAATAATAATACATGCCAAGCTACCGCTACGGAGTTATAATTAAATAATTACAATCATCAAGGTACAAGAGATTACACACAAGATATACATGAACTTCCTAATCCTTCAACCAATCAATTCGAATTCCATTCCTGTAAACAAAATGAAACAACAAGGGGTGAGCACAATTGCCCAGTAAGAATCTCATAGTTCTAAAACAATAACCATCCTATAGATAGAAATGATCATGCATGCAGGGTGATACCATATAGTAGGTGACGTTTTCTAATTTCAAAATATCAGATGTAGAGTACATTTTTCTCAAAATTTATTTGAACATTTAAGGAAAAACCTTTAACCATCAAAAACTATCCTTTTTATCAGAAAACCAAAAATCCCTTTTGGAAACAAACATGTTTAAGGAACCATATCATTTTATATTTATTAACCCATTCTAAAATATTCCTCATTAAATTTCCATCTTAACATTTTTCCTTTTATTACCATTGTTCCCGTTTTCTAGTTACATTTATTATAACGTCATAACCTCAAGTTCAAGTTCCCTTAATACTCCAAAAACATCCCATATACATGCTATTCCCACTAATCTATTCATAGTTACTGTAAAAATCCAAATCTCTTTTATAGTCAATAATTGTGATCCTACACTCAACTCCTACTTATCTAACCACTACATCACATCAACACTTGCATTAACAACTATAATTCAACATATCACAACTACATCATATCCGTATGTGTGTTATCAATCATAATTCAACATATCACAAGGATAATAAACGCTTTTAATTCAATTTCTCAATTAATCACAAAACAAAACTCTTAATTTTTCCTTATAGATACAAACAACCCGGTGAGTTCTTTATCACCAATCCCTTATCCAATTTACCATTTCATTACCCATTCTTTTCAAATAATTTCTATATGCATTTCCATTCCATACCAATTTACACATCAAAAGGTAACTTCACAAATTCATCACAAGTCACATATATCATCATTGAACTCAACACACTTCACAACACATTCCACCTTTTGTCGGCTTGATACGGCGGGATAGCGGGCACCCAATTCATAGCACATTCCACCTTTTTCTGACTATTATACGGCGGGAAGTGAACTCCCAAAATCATTTTCTCAAAAACCGTATCTTTTTTCGAAAACCATTTTCAACTTTTTAAAACCATCCCTCACATTTGCCGGCTATTATACGGCAGGACGTGGGCACCCAAAACATTTTCGAAAACCATATGTTTTTCCACTTTTGCCGGCTACAATACGGCAGGACTGTGTAGACAACCAAAAATCATTTTTCCACTTTCGCCGGCTACAACAAGGCAGGATTGTGTGGACACCCAAAAATACTTTTCCCACATTCGTTCAGCGATAAGCCTAGACAGGGCAATTGGGCACCTTGAATTCAAACCATCCCCACATTTACTGGCTATTATATGGACGTTTGTGGGCATCGAAAAACCATTTTTCAATTTTTAAAACAATCCCCCACATTTACCGGCTATGATACAGACGGTTGTTGGCACCGAAAAACCATTTCTCAACTCTTCGCGCAGGTACCAACCTCGATACAACCCAACACAACTCAACTCAACCCAACACAATTCAATTCCACACAACACAATTCAATCAACTCAACACAACATAACCCAATACAATTCACATAACACACGACAAGATTCAACACCACCATTTTAACACAAAGCTCATATCATCCATACCATTAGTAATTTCCTTTCCCCCAAGTTTGGTTCACATTATAACATAATTTAAGACATCAACATTATGAGTTCAATTGCAACTTTACATAAATTTCTCAAATTCTTTAAAATTTCAATTAAACTTGTACATGTGTAATTTAACACCTCAATTTCATGATTCTACTATCAATTGAAGCAAAACCATTAACCATCTTCATGATCCAAACTAGGGTTTTTAAGAGAAATTAAAGCTTTTCACAAAACACATTTTATTCCAACCCTTCTATTACTTTTACACCCAAACTTATGACCCAAGATAATAACCCAACAAATAAACCCAACTTTCTTCGAACCCTAACCCCCAATCTCATGATTCATCACAATATGCATAAAAATGTGAACTTTTGTATTTATATAAAGAAAATACCACAAATCTATCCATAAATGAGGTTATTGAAAGAGAACTAGAAATCCCTACCTCTTGAAGCCAAGAGATGACGACCCAAAAATCAATGGCAACAAAACCACGAACCAATTAGACCAAAATGAAGCTTTTGACGAGATCTACACTTTTTCTCAAAGGACCATGGTGAAACAATCACTCTAGGTGAGTAGATCTAGAGATCTTAGTGCCAAAAACTTGAGTTTAGAGAGAGAGAGAGAGAGAGAGAGAGAGAGAGAGTAGAACTCACGGTTTGAGAGAGAAGAAAGAGGAAAAAAGTGAAATGAAACCATGTTTGGAGCCTATTTATAGTAGCAAGGTAATAATAGAATTATGGCCCCAAAGTCAAATGAAAGAAACAAGTCAAAACTCCCAAAAAGTAGGGCCCAAACCAGGCCAAAAATCAGAAAAAAACACACAGGGGTCGACCCTTTATGTAGAAAAGGCAATCTGGTATAAGCAAGGGGGTTGACCCTTAGACAGGACGGGGTCGACCCTATTTTCCAGCAACTAACACAGAAATTCTGCAACAAAAGAGGGTGGACCGTCCCCAGACTGGTGTCTACCCTATTTGCCAGCAACACCTCCAGAAACATCACAACATGCAGGGGTCGACCCCTAGGAAGGCTAGTGTCGACCCCAAGGCAAAATTTCTAAGTTTCCAAGGAACTTTTGACAAGAACAAACGGGAATAACCAAACCCAACAAGATTAAATCGGATCATACTCCTCCAAAACTAACATTCAACAACTCCAAAAACTCTCAAAAATAAAATAAGGGAATTAAATACACTCTCCAAAGGATTAAAGGATGCGGGTGTTACAATCGTTGTCTAAATCTTGCACGGTAGGTAAATCTCCATCGTTCGATCCAAATCTTGGTCCTAGGATTCAATTTTGTTCATTGTTGTGTGTCAAGTATTGAGTCGATTGAATTATGTTGAGATCCTTAACATTTGAAACTTCAATTTTTTCTCAATAACCAAGCAGCATTTTTGTTTACTTTTCTATGTAATTTTCTTTGTTACTTCATAGCTGTCTAATCGATTGTTAGTATGAGGTTGTAGATCAAACTTGAAAAAAAAAAACTCCCAAGTTTTAATTTTTCTCATTTATCTATGTATCTCTTAACTTTTGATCCTCTTGAATTCTGGTTATTCACTACAACAAATTTGGGATTTAAAGACGAAACAAATTTGTCCCAAAATGTATATATTTCGTCACCCAAACTAATTACGACGAAAATTTTTCGTCACCCGTTTTGTCGCCAAAGCCTCGTCGCTAAAGGGTCTTAGAGACGAAAAAACAATTTCGTCATCGAAAATGATAAATTTGTGACGAATTTTTTTGTCTCCAATACGCTCTGTTGGGAACATACTTGTTAGTAATTAGCGACAAAATATTTTGTCATTAAATGAAGAAATTAGAGACAAAAGTATTTCGTCATAAATATAAGAAATAGAGACGAAATAATTGTCATGTTTAATATAAACGAAGACAAAAATTTTTTGTCAAAGAAGCTACCAATAGAGACAAAAACAAATTCATCATTAAAAATGATAAATTTGTGACAAATTTTTTTGTCTCCAATACACTCTGTTGGGAACATACTTGTAAGTAATTAGCGACAAAATATTTTGTCATAAATATAAGAAATGGAGACAATAATTTTGTCACGTTTAGGGCTGCAAACGAGCCGAGTCGAGTTCTGTGAAGCTTGAGCTCGGCTCGATAGAATTTGATAATGTTCGGGCTCGGCTCGAGCTCGAGTCGAGTTATGAAAGTTGCGCTCGAGCTCGGCTCGCTAGATATTTATAAAGCTCGAGCTCGGCTCGACATAGCTGGTTTACAAACGAACGAGCTCGAGCTCGAACACAAACAAATTAAACTATGAACAGAGCCAAAATCAAATCTGCCAATCTTGAAAATAAAATAAAACATCCTCATACAACAATAAATCAATAACAACAGCCCAAACAAATCTGTCAATCTTGAAAATCAAATAAAACATCCTAATGCAACAATTGATACATCCTAATAACTAATCTGTCAATCTTCCATCTCTTTCTCTTCGTCAACATCCTCAACCTGTCCTTCCTCGTCTTTCTTCTCTTCCTCATCCTCGTCATCAGAAATTTCCTTCTCTATATAGTCTTCTCAATCCAGAGAGAGATTGGGTAACTAATGAATTCAGAATGCCCAATCATGCTCACGTCAGCACCAGCAGTAAGAGCTTCCATGAACTCTTTGGTACCAGACCTCGCAATTGTACCAAGATTGTTCACCAAATCTGCAGCCATTAAATTTAGATTTAGAGACAACATAACAATCCCAACAAACCATACATATATGCAGGTAATATGTTTATTTATGCAAAAAATAAATAAATAAAGAAGTTAGGAGTCTTACAACTTTGACAGTTGCAGGGGTGATGTTTCCAACCGAGATTGGCTGCCGGTTCATGATAGGATAATGATTCTTAGAATTGATAATCATTATTCGAAATTAAAGAAACAAAAAAGCAAATATATAACCCTAGAAATTGGGTGAAGATATATATATATAGAGAGAGAGAGAGAGAGAGAGGAGGAAGAAGCCGGAAATACCTGGTGTGCGCTGGAGGAGAGACAAATCAAAGTAGCTACTGTTCTCCGTCGCTGGTGGGGAGATGGGTGATACCATCGCCGGTGGGGAGGTGGGTGATACCGTCGCTGTTCAAGCCATTGCCAACAGCAGGAAAACGTCCACAAACTGGAGTCGAATATTTGTTTGCTCTCCCTGGCTCTTTCTAGTCTTCCATCTGGAAGCATATACGCAGCTCTAAATTTTTCTTTGCTGTTGTCAGAATTTTTTTATGCACAATAAGGCATTTGGAACTGTATCATGCATGCTCCCAATTGAAGTATAACTGTGAACATGACAAAAAAATTACAAAACCAAAATTTTAATATGAACTAACAAGCAGAAACCAGTTTTACTTCAAAAAGAAAATGTGAAATACATATTTACATCACAGATCAAACAAGCACAACTAAAAAGCATATCGTACATCAACAAAAATTGAACAATCATGTAGAAGAATTTTCCAAGCCATCGAAAAGACTAATTACCCTTGATCATACAGACTGCAATATCAAACCTTGCAAGTCAAAAGAAATGCCCATACAGGTGTCGGTTCATTCAGTCAGCCAGTTCAATCATGGATTTCACCAGTTCAAGTTTAATTTTTTTTTTTTTTTAAAAAAAAAAGGCAGTTTTCAAATGAGAATGCGTTCGAGGTGTATCCAGACTAGAACCTAGACCGGTCAACTGGCCAACCAGGCGAACTAGCCGGTCCAGTTTGGAAACATCGAATAAAAGGCAAAACCCAAGGAGTACCCAAAAATCAGGAGAATTGAAAGCTAAGAGTAACTTTACTCACTACTTGAAAGAACCCCAACATGATTACTCAGGCAAAAAAAATCCTCAAGCAATAGAGGAAAACCAACAAGAAAAAGACAAGAATCCAGTGGAACTGTTAATAGAAGGAGATAAAGTGACTGCAAATTATATATCTTGAATTCTAGAATAAGTTATCCAAGTTGGCCAAGGATACAAGAAGCCCTATGTATAATTCCATAACAGCCACCAAAAGCTGAACATCTGGCAGTGACACGCCCAATATTTCTTTGAAAAGTGAAAGACAGTAAACAAGCTTTTTTCTTTTTCCTGAGTTGAGCTACAATATATACAAGTCATGGGTCTCCAGATTCTTGGCCTTTCATAAACATTATTCTTCCTTTTTAGTATTATCCATTTTTTATCTCTAAGAGGGAAAAAATAAAGAAAAAGAAATTGTATTGTTGCATATTTGCAGGGATCACATAAAAACAAAATCCAAATTCACCCTTGACGGCAATGCTGGCCTTTACCTGCATACCAGTTTTTTTTATTGTATTTAAAAGCATGACTTTGTTATTAATTTTCCCAACTTTAAAGCCTCTCTATTAAAGTACAGCACTTATTGGCACACTAAACAAGAATTAAATTTTTGGTCTTGGTTTTCTAAAACCAGCACTTACCAAAACTTGATGATTAGTTATAACCATAACCTTTTTTTTTATTTCCTTTTTTATTGTCTATTCTTTCCAAGTAACAAATGACCAAATGAATAACTTTGCTACCAAACAATCATCATTGTTTTCCGGGGAAAAATACAAATAAAAAACTTAGCTATCTTTGCGCATCAATATATGTAAGTAAAGCTTATAGTACATGAAGAGACCTGTATGACCAATCTAAGATTGGATTCACTCTCATGAAAGGCAGCCATCCAGAGGAACTAGGGGAGAATTGTTCTTGGCCTACCTGTAAGAAAATGATCAGATATAAATGCTAACATCTTCTCACTTTCAAGCCTCTAAAGGTATTTTATGAAAATATTGAACAATTTAGTGAGCCAAGAGATTTCAAAATGCATTAATATACCGCGGTAGGATCGCCAATGCGAACACCAAGAAAAATAGCTCTGATAGGATTAGCCTTTAGGAGAGCCTCAAGACCAGACTTGAAATCTAGGTGAATGATATCCAGTTGCACGCCATAACTGCTCAATGAGAAATAGTTTTCATCAACAACCAAACGCTTCAAAATAGAATTACATCTAGAACACAAAACATTCTCATGATCACATAATGAAACAAGATTAGAGGAGAAACTCACAAAATATAAATTTTTTTAAAAAAAACCAAAAAATAAAAGAAAGTTAAGAAAAAGAAAATAACTTTTCTTACGTAGAGGCTGTTTCATAAGTGAACGAGTTGATTTCAGGAAATGCAGAAGAGCTCTCAAAATATATGGTTTGTATTGGAAATGTGAAATCACAATCAGTGAGATCCCCATTCGAATCAATTTGTTCCGCTTGATGCAAAAAATAACCAGCTCGTAGCAGATGTAGCAAAACCTAGAAACACCAATGAAAAATAATTGAAGACAAAGTCAAACCAATGAAAAACAGATATTGAGAGGTTAGCAATGACAAGCACATATGAGAGCTTACAGTTGAATCCTTTCCTCCATTGAAGCTAAAGGCAACCTCTTCAATTCTGTTCAGGCAAACAATTTCAGTACCCACAGACTTACATGGCCACAGATGGAAGAAAACTAGTAACATAGACAATAAGATAAGCCAAAACCACTAACAAAATGCACAAGCAATGATGCTACCAATTCCCATTGTCAATTGTCAATTATACAAGTTTAAGAGAACTGTTCAAGATCATGAAACATATGGTAAAAAGGTATATTGGCTAAGCATCAATGCATAATAATACTTCAAAAATCGCCCACGATGCCAACTATATAAGATAACGATACTACTAGACACCACTTAAAACCCATCAAAATTCATGGTCTCACTTTTTCTTTTTCTTTTTTAAAAAAGTCAATTACAACAGAGCAAAAGCACCAAAATCACACTTAAAATGAAAAAGGCCCACTCCATTCAATAATGCACTTGGCTTCATTGAGACAATTAGCATCAGATGCTCATACATACATACAAATATACAAATACAAATCTATACAGCATAAATTGAAAATAACAGCATACATACACACGTATAATATAATCACATAAAAAGAGATAGAAACACTAGCTTCATGAAGTGAGTAAAAAGATCTGAGAAAGGAAAATGAGCAAAAAACTCACAACTCCAGTTGGAGAATAGGTTGTGACAGTGAACTTGTGGTCGCTCTGGTAGTCCTTGTAGAGAAGATCTAGCATAAAAATTAAACAATTAAATCACTCAAAATATACAATCAACACACCAATAACTCAACAAGAAACATAGATACATGATTCATACACGTATACAGAGAGAGAGAGAGAGAGAGAGAGAGAGAGAGAGAACCTCGTGCTTTCTTGCCAATTTCAGTGTAAAGACCAGGACCTTTGGCCATGATTTCCTGCAGAAATGGAGACCAAAAAACACAGAATCGAGAGAGAGAGCTCTGTTCCAACCAAACAGCGCAGAGATGCGATTTAGGGCTATATATATTAAACCAGAAAGCCCTACTTCTTCAGACTTTTCTTAATGGTGTGTGCGACGACTGCTTCTTCTTTGGAGAATCTAGACCGTAGATTTTAACGAGTGACAGGGTAGGACTTGGTGAGGCCTGGCAACATCGGAAGATCTGCTGCTGCTCCAACGCTGCTTCTCCTCCTCCGACGCTGCTCCTCCCCCGACGACGACGCTGCTCCTCCGCTGCTCGCCGTCGATCGAGAGAGAGAGAGAGGGGGGTAAGAAGAGATTAGGGATTTTTGGGTTTGAGATTGGGGATTTTTTTGTTTTTTGGGGGGGGGGGGGGTAGAAAAAAAGGGGCGGGAAGGAAGAAAAAAGGGGCGGGAATAAAAAAAAAAAATTTAATCGTGAATGAAATTTAAATAACAAAATAACGTCGTTTAATTTTTTTTTTTAACAGGGTTGTCAAAAAAATTTATTTTTTTATTAAAATATATATATATTTTTGTAGTTAATGAATTTTTTTTTTTAAATTTTTTTTTTTAGTTTCTAAGATTGAAAATTTATTTGTTTCATTTTTATTTTAATGAAAAAAAATATTATTATTTTTTATTTGGTAGAAGTAGGGATAATATTTTAATGAAAAATATTTTTCACTAAAATAAAAATTAATTTTCTGTAGTCAATGAAAAATATTTTTATGCGGCCTATTTTTTTTTTGGTTACAAAAATCATGAACTAATTTTTTGTGGTAGAGGAAAGGGAGCGGCAGTAGTGGTGAAGGTGGTGGATAAGAGATGATGGTGATGGTGATGGTGATGGTGATGGCGATGGCGAAAAAGATTAGTGGTGAAGTTGTGGTAGTGGTACTGTAAATGGAGTGACAGGAGTAAAAGAGAGGTAATAGTAGTAGTAGTGGCAGTAGTGGTAGTGGTGGTAATGAAGTGGTGGCGATGATAGTAGTAATGGTAGTCGTAGAGATGAGGTGGCGACAGTGGAAGTAGTAGTGGTGGTGGAATGGCGTTTGCAGTAGTGGTGAAGGTGGTAGAGGAGATAGGTGGTGAGAGAGAGAAATCAGTGAGAGAGAGAGAGAGATAGAGAGAGAGAAAGAAAGAGAGAGAGAGAGAGAGTGATGAGCGGGTGGTGGTGGTGGTGGTGGGTGACGGTGGTAGATAGTAGCGAGTGAGTGGTGGTGGTGGTGGGTGGTAGTAGCAGGTGGGTGGCGGGTGGGTGGTAGGTGGATGTGGTGGTGGTGGTGGGTGGTGGGTGGATGGTGGTGGCGGGTGGTGGATGGTGGTAGTAGGTGGGTCCTAAGTGGTAGTAGCGGGTAGGTGGCGGACGGTGGTGGTGGGTGGTGGATGGTAGTGGCTGGTGGCGGGTAGATGGCAGGTAGGTAGTAGGTGGTGGTAGTGGGGGTGGAGGTGGCGGGGTAGGTGGTGGTAACGAGTGGATGGCAGGTGGGTGGTGGGTGATAGTGGCTGGCAAGTGGGTGGTGGGTGGTAGTCGCAGGTGGGTGGTGAGTGGTGGTGGCAGGTGGTGGTGGGGGATGAGTGGTTGGTGATGGTGGCGGAAGACAGCGGTGGAAAATAGTGGCGGGTGGTGGCTAGTGTTGCGTGGTAAAAAAAATAAAGAAACTCAAAACGGAAACACATTTTTTGGCCAAATTTACAAACTGAGACCACTGATTTATAAATCATAAATTTACCAAACAAATTTTTATTTGAGTTTTTTAAATTTTTGTAAATATAAACAGAAAACTGAGTGTTTGATAACGTTTACGTTTTCAGTTTATATTTACAAAAATTTTATAAACTAGTTTTTGTTTATTTTTTGAAAAACATAAACTACAAGCACATTTGGTAATTGACAAAATGTTTAAAAATATAAAAAATAGTAAAAAATGACAAGTGATGGCAAGTGGCGGCGGAAGACGGTGGTGGAAAGTGGTGACGGTGGGTGGTGGGTAGCTGGTGGTGGTGGGTGGGTGGTGGTGGTGGGTAGGTGGGTGGTAGCGAGTGGGTGGTGGTGGTGGTGGTGGTGGGTGGTGGTGGGTGGTGGTGGTAGTGGGTGGGTGGGTGACGGTGGCGGGTGGTAGTGGTGGCGGCGGCCGGTGGTTGCAAGTGGGTGGTGGTGGCGAGTAGGTGGCGGGTGGTGGTGGTGGTGGTGGGTGGGTGACGGTGGCTGGTAGTGGGTGGTAGCGAGTGGGTGGTGGCGGCGGGTGGTGGGTGGCAGATAGCGAGTGGTGGTGGATGGGTGAGTGGGTGATGGTGGCAAGTGGTAGGTGGTAGCAAGTGGATGGTGGTGGTGGTGGCAAGTGAGTGGCGGGTGGGTGGTAGGTGATGGTGGTGGTGGGTGGTAGGTGGTGGTGGCGGGTGGGTGGAAGGTGGCTGGTGGTGGTGGGTGGGTGGTGACTAGTGGTGGCGAGTGGTGGATGGTAGTGGCGGGTGGATAGCAGGTGGATGGTGGGTGGTGGTGGTGGTGGCGGCAGCGGCGGCAACGGCGAGGGGTGGGTGGTGGTAGTGGTGATGAGTGGATGGCAGGTGGGTGGTGGTTGGTGGTGGCTCGTGGGTGGTGGTGGTGGTGGCGGGTGGTGGCTAGTGTTGAGTGGAAAAAAAAAACTCAAAACTCAAAAAGGAAACACATTTTTTGTGTTTTCATTTTTTGGCCAAATTTATAAACTGAGACAACTGATTTATAAATAAAAAATTTTACCAAATAAGTTTTTATTTGAGTTGTTAAAAATTTTGTAAGTATAAACAGAAAACAGAAAACGTAAGTGTTACCAAACGGCAGCACCTTTGCAAACAGGCTTTAGATGGTAAAAATGTTGTAAAATTAACAAATAATTAAATAAGTTACCAACGTAAGAAATGGCTTATCAAAAGATTCTTAGGTCATATATGGTTTGATTTTTAGAATTTTTTTTTTAAAATTAAAAATTAATTTGGTTAAGAAATAAAAAATAATTATCATTTAAGGGTAAAAAATAATTATCATTTTAACTTTTGGACAGGTTATATACATACGTATGGCTGTTTCAATTTAATTTGTAAAAAATTATTTCTAACCACTCGAAAGATAAAAATTATATAAAAATAATAATTATTTTTTATTTTTTATTTCCTAACCAAATTAATTTTTAATTTTTTTTTCTAAAAATAAAACCATACATAGCCTAAGAATCTTTTGATAAGTCATTTCTTATGTTGGTAACTTATTTAATTATTTGTTAATTTTACGACATTTTTACCATCTGAAGCCTGTTTGGTAACTATTTCGTTTTCAGTTTTCAATTTATATTTATAAAAATTTCAAAAATTGTCATAAAAACTTATTTGATATTTTTTTGATTTATAAATGTTTGTCTCAGTTTGTAAATTTGAAGAAAAAACGTAAATTCAAAAAATAAGTTTATGTTGGTTTTTAAACAGAAATTTAAAAATTTTACTAACAATTTTTTTTTCAATTAATTTTTTTTTCTTTTAATTTTTTTCAAATAATTGTTTTTCAATGAATTTTTTTTCCAACTAATACTAACCGAGGGGCAATTGGTAATGCTACTTTAAACCTTAGGGAGGGGATTGTAATTTCTAAAATGTAAGGAGTGTCAATGTAATTTACCTAGTAAGGGCAAAATTAAAATTTAAAAAATTAAATTGCTAAGGAAGGAATCTGTAATGAAACTTTAAACCTCAGGGAGGAAGATGTAATTTCCAAAACGTGAGGGGAGAACTGTAATAAACATAAACCTTAGGGGGTGTTGGTGTAATTTACCCTATATATATAATCACACTTAATTAAAAAGTGACATAAAAAATAAATATTATCACACACAATCAGATTAAGTGTGATTAAAAATTTAGGAATTGTATATTTTATATAAAAATCAATTTGAAATATTTTATATAATCACACCTATTTAGGAAGCGTGATTAAATATATATATATATAATCACACTTATTTAAAAAGTGTGATTAAAAAGTAGTAATGTATATAATCACATTTTAATTACATTGTGTGATTAAAAAATATATAAACAATCACACTTTAATTAGAATGTATGATTAAAAAATATATAAATAATCACACTTATTTAAAAAGTGTGATTAAAAAATAAAAAGTGTATATATAATCACACTTTAATTAGAATGTGTGATTAAAAAATATATATAAATAATCACACTTTAATTAGAATGTGTGATTAAAAATATATATAATCACACTCATTTAAAAAGTGTGATTAAAAAGTAATAGTGTATATATAATCACACTTCAATTAGAAGGTGTGATTAAAAAATATATAAATGATCACACTTTAATTAGAATGTGTGATTAAAATATATATGAATAATCACACTTATTTAAAAAGTGTGATTAAAAAGTAATAGTGTATATATAATCACACTTTAATTAGAATGTGTGATTAAAAATATATATAAATAATCACACTTTAATTAGAATGTGTGATTAAAAACATATATATATAATCACACTCATTTAAAAAATGTGATTAAAAAGTAGTAGTGTATATATAATCACACTTTAATTAGAAGGTGTGATTAAAAAATATATAAATAATCCCACTTTAATTAGAATGTGTGATTAAAATATATATATAATCATACTTATTTAAAAAGTGTGATTAAAAAGTAATAGTGTATATGTAATCACACTTTAATTAGAAGGTGTGATTAAAAAAATGTATATATAATCACACTTAATTGAAAAGTGACATAAAATATAAATATTATCACACTCAATCAAATTAAGTGTGATTAAAATGTCAATCTAATTTTTTTTATCACACTTTCAATAAAAGTGAGATATTTTTTTTTTATCAAAGTGTGATCTTTAACTAATTTTGTAGTAGTGGTGGGTTTGCATAGGGTACCTTCTTGGATAATAGCTTCAATGCTAGCATGCACGAAGGGCTTAAGTGTGAGACAGAAGAGAGGGGCTTTAGCGCGAAATAGAAGAAATAGTTTACAGAGTGTCTTCTTGAGTCACGACTTCAATACTTGTGAGAGAGGAGTAAACTCAAGTGCGAGAGAGAAATGAGGGTTTGAAGAAAATGTTTTCTTGGGTCACGACTTCAAGGTCCGTGTACATGAAAATGAGTGATAAGTGTCAGAATGTATCTCTTGGGGTCACAGTTTCACAGCATTTTAATAAAGAGAAATGATTAGTGATAAAATATTTTTGTATCCTTCAATACCAGAACAAAGAATTTATTACTGGTGAAGAAATATTTTTGTCTTCCACGACTTAACCTTATGAGACGAAAAGTATATTCGTCACGCAATCAATTAGAATTTATTAGTGACGAAATATTTTCGTCTCCCACAACTTATTCTTTTGAAACAAAAATATATTTTCGTCTATTTAATAGAAAGATGAAATGACATTGTCTACATGATGGAATGTTTATTGGTGACGAAATATTTTTGTCTTCCATAACTTATCCTTCCTAGACAAAAATATATTTGTCGCCTAATAAATGGAAATGTGCAACGACATCATTTAATAGGTATGGAATTTATTGGCGACGAATTAGGTTCGTCAAAAAAAAAAAATATTTTGTGACAAAAATGTTCGTCTCTAATGAGCTAAAATAATTTGCACCAATGCAAATGAAATTGGCGCCTCATTTTTGCACACGAAATTTTGTTTTCGTCTTCTATACTTTTGAGAAAAATTAAAACAAGCGACAAAATTAATATTTCGTCATCTTTGGATTAAATTTGAAGACAAAAAAAAATTTGTCACCAAATTTTGTCACAATAGCCTAGATTTCTTGTATTTTTTTTAATTGATTTTAAGTATTTGGTGACGAAATTTGGTTTTCCTCTCTAAAAATAATACATTTGGAGACGAAATTATTTCCTCTCTAAAATTTTTTACAATGGTGACGACAAATTTCGTCTCCAAAATGGCGCCAAATCTTCCACCAAATTTTCCAAGGGCGGGAAATTGTTTTGTGACGAAAAATAAAATTTAGAGACGAATAAAATTTTCGTCACCTATTGTTTTATTTGATTTTAAGCATTTGGTGACGAAATTTGGTTTTCCTCTCTGAAAATAATACATTTGGAGACGAAATTATTTCCTCTCTAAAATTTTTTACAATGGTGACGACAAATTTCGTCTCCAAAATGGCGTCAAATCTTCCACCAAATTTTCCAAGGGCGGGAAATTGTTTTGTGACGAAAAATAAAATTTAGAGACGAATAAAATTTTCGTCATCTATTGTTTTATTTGATTTTAAGCATTTGGTGACGAAATTTGATTTTTCTCTCTGAAAATAATACATTTGGAGACGAAATTATTTCCTCTATAAAATTTTTTACAATGGTGACGACAAATTTCGTCCCCAAAATGGCGCCAAATCTTCCACCAAATTTTTCAAGGGCGGGAAATTGTTTTGTGATGAAAAAAAAAATTTAGAGACGAATAAAATTTTCGTCACCTATTGTTTTATTTGATTTTAAGCATTTCGTGATGAAATTTGGTTTTCGTCTCTGAAAATAATATAATTGGAGGCGAAATCTTATTTTCATCACTAAAACATGCATATTTGGAGACTAAATATTTTTTCGTCATGCGTTTTCGTCACCATAGACCTTTTTTGTTGTAGTGATTGTGTGGGTTTCTTATTCAAAGATACATATGAAGTTCTATGAAAGTTTAGATTCGATCCAAAATCTGGCTATTTGATTTATATGTTATGGAATCCCTTTAAATGGTGTTTGGTTATAGAGACGCTACAACAAATTACACTTTTGGCGACTAAATTTTTAGTCGCCAAAAGTCATTTTTAATCGCCAAAGATTTTTGCCGACTAATTTTTTTGGTCGCTAGCTTTGTCACTATATGATTGTTGGGAAAGGTATTGGCGGCTAATTTTTTTTAGTTGCCGAAAGTCACCAATTGGCGACTAAAAATTTAGTCTCCCAAAAGAAAATATTTAGTCGCCAAAAAGAAAATATTTTCCATCTTCAGTTTTTTAGCTACCAATTTTTTAGTCGCTAAAAACGTGACACTCCTTTTTGGCTACCATTTTTTTAGTTGCCAAAAACTTTCCTTTTTTTCTTTTTTTTTTGACTACTAACTGTTTAGTCGCCAAAAAGTTCCTTTTTTATTTTTTGGCTACTAAATGTTTTGCCACCAAAAGCTCAAGCTCTATTTATTAATTTTTCTAAATGCACAAATTGAATTTTTTCATTAATTTCTAGATTATATGCATTTCATTATCAATGGAACCTGCAACCTGTACGTATACGGGATAATACATCTATCAATTATAATCTAAATCCATCATCAATAATACCCATTTCATTACCAACTATTCAAAAACTTTAACTTGTAACATTATATTCCAAATATTATATAAATCCATACAAACCAAGTATAATCTATCTAAATTAAACATTACATACAAAACACTGGATTTTCAAAATAAAGGATTGTTCCAAAATAAATGTCTTCCATAAACAGAACAAATGCACTTCGTACACATCCACAATAGTCCACGCAAAAGCAATTTGTAAAAACAGAAAAAAAAAAAAAAATTAACCATTAGCACTTATTCAATAATGTTGACGTTTCAAAATAACCCTACATAGCTAGGTGAATGGAAGCATAAACATGGGAGAAACAGAATTCCTCCACCCCTTTATGGTTAGATGTACTCATTACACAATGCAAATATATATATATATATATATTAAATAGCATATGGTTCTTTGATTTAATAACATGCCTCTGAATAGTGGGTATGTTAGCTTTTGATGATTTGATGAAAAAAACAATTATCAATATTTCAGTACTATTAAAATCTATAGAACTATTATCAGCACTATTATTATACATATCACTATAATAAAATCATCCTACCATTCAAATCCATAAAACTATTATCAGCACTATTATCATACATATCATTATAATAAAATCATCCTACCATTTCAAAATAATAAAAAATGAAGATTAAATAAAAATTAAATAACATATGGTAGATAAAGATAATGAAATATTAAATGACAAATAAAACCAATCCCCAAAGATATCTTAATGGCACTTCCAAACACAATCAGACTCCAATCAAAATTGAGTGAATTCCTATAACAAAGCTAATTAATCCAAGAACTTGACACATTTCAATGAAGCATCTTCTGAAACACATCTTATCACAATTTTTCTTTTTTTTGACTAGTGTTAATCAATACTGATGTGGAAACCAATATGGTGGATACAAACAATAGTGAAACCAATAAAGGGCTATTTTACCATAGGAAACAAAACCAATAGAAATAAAGGGCTATTTTATTAGTCATTTTTTATTTTATTTTTTTACAAGAGGATACCTTGTTAGGTGGTGTTGTAACCCTTCTGGCGTTGAATTCTTGGTCAAGCCTAGGCCTTTTGACAGTGGGACAGTCCTCTCTCTAAAAGTCACCACTTCCACTTGGTCTTCTCTTTAATGCAACATTATTAGCATCTTCAACTCCTTGGGACATAATAACCAAATTCTCAACTTGGAGTGTTTTGTTTTGTGCCACAAAGACATCCACATCAGCTTCATCTTCTTTCTCTTTCACTGGTGTTCTGTTTTGTGCCACACAGATAACACATCAGTATTAATTATTCATTTCAAACAATAGAAACCAATAAAAAAAATGTAAAGAAATCAAGCTGCAACCAAACTACAACCAAAATGCAAAATTAAGAGCAAGCCAAGCCTTGAATTCAAACTTCAGCCAAAATTAAGACCAACGAATTATTCACGTCAAACTTCATCTTCTTCCTCTTTCACTGGTATTCTGTTTTGTGCCACACATGCTTTATTCACATCAAACACCACATGCTTTATTCATTTCAAACAATAGAAACCAAAAAAAAAAAATATATATATATAGTGAAATCAAGCTACAATCAAACTACAACCAAACTGCAAAATTAAGAGAAAAACACAAAAAAATTACCCATTCTCTCTATTTATTTTATATAAATTAAAAAGCCACAAAAAATAAAATAAAATATACAATTTCCAAACAAACCCTTGGATGAGATAAAAGAAACAATATCATCAAAATAAAATTTTATAAGTGTCAGTTTTTTTTTTGTTTTTTTTTATTTTTTTTTTCTATATCTAAAGGAGAAGGTTTTTTTTTTTTTTTTTTTTTTTTTTTTTCTATATGTGTTGTTTTATTTTTTCTCCAAAATTTAGAATGAGGGTTTTTGAAGAAACTAATGTCTCCAAACAGATTATATGAAATAAGAGAAACACTGTACATATACATCCCTGTACATCCATCCCTATACAAAAACCACGGATCCATAATCATATATATACACTGTACATAATCATATATATACATATATATATATATACATCCATAATCATATATAAAATTACACAAATGCTCACAGATATTGGCTTGAGAGAGAGAGAGAGAGAGGCAGGATAACTGTAGCTGGTGCTGTGGACGGTGACGGTCTGACCGGGGATAGGCTTGGGTCTGGTTTCGGCAGTGAAGACTTCCTTTTCGACTCCCATCTCTAAATCTATCTGATCTCTTTTGGCAGTGGTTCATTCGGTAGTGGCTCTATTCAGTCTTCGTCAATCTTGAAGGGGGTTCGGGGATGCCATTGTTTATGATGATTGGGATGGTGGAGAGAGGAAGGGAAGAAAAGAGAAGATGAAGAGAGTAATAGGGGGTTTTAGGTTCGGTCGCCGGCAAGGGTTGGGCTCCAATAGGGAAGCACATAATGGGCTCTGATGGTGAGTGAGATAGAGAGGATGTGTGAGAGAGAAAGAAAGGATGTGTGTTGAAAATGGTCAAAAGAGGGTGAGTGAGATATTTTCAGCCCTTAGATTAAATCAATGTCCAAATTTTGACAAAGGGACAAAAGTCCCATCCGGATTCAAAATCTGAGCTGTTTTGTTACATAGATTACACCATTAGCGACTAAATATTTTTAGTCGCCAATTAATTTTATAAATCGCTCCAAAATTTGAAATGTCTCCCTCCAAATATTTTAGTTTTTTGGTGACTAAATTTTTTTTTTGTTGCTGAAAACAAGTTTTTTGGTCGCCAAAGATAAAAAATAATTTTTTTATTTTCCATTTGGGGACTAAATGGTTTTAGTAGCCAAAACTCAATATATGGCAACTAAAATATTTTTTTTGTCGCTGAAAATAAGTTTTTGGTGACCAATATTTGGTTGTCAAAGATATAAAATAATTTTTTATTTTCCTTTTGGCGACTAAATGGTTTTTAGTAGCTAAAACTCAATATACGGCGACTAAAATATTTTTTTGTCGCTGAAAATATGTTTTTGGTGACCAAACTTTTGGTTTCCAAAGGTAAAAAATAATTTTTTATTTTACATTCGGTGACTAAATGGTTTTAGTAGCCAAATTCAATATACGGCGACTAAAATTTTTTTTGTCTCCAATTCTGGTATTTTTAGAAACTAAATTTTTTTTTAGTCGCCAATAATCAATTTACCCCAACTAAAAAAAATTAGTAGCTAAAGATTGTACTTTTTCAGGCTAAAAAGTTTTTTCGTCTCCAATATCACAACTTTTGGCAACTAAATTTTTTTTAGTAGCAAATTTTGGTTGCCAAAGGTGCATTTTGCTGTAGTGAGATTTGGAACTGAGTGCTAGATCCTGGGATTTTGTAGTCCTTGGGAGTTGAGGCTTACACATCATGGCAAGGATTAAACCTCAAGCTCTGCTATAACAAAGCAAGAGAAAAAAGGGTCCAAATCATATCGGTGCCACTACAGTTATTTTATACAGCTTAATTATAGTTGCGATGGTGTTTTTCCTGTTTTCTACTTACAAACATTGAGGTTTATTGGAATCTTCTTTGATGAATTAATACTTGTTATTTTGATAAAGTGGGATTCAGGGGGACTAGCATGACACCTTGTATCTTGTTAAGAAAATTTAATTTTTAATTTGATTATTAATTCATATGTTTTGAATCTTGTGGGTTTGGTGAAAGACCTGTATCGGTTTTCTTGGAATGATTTCTGAATTCTAAATTTAGCAACAACCCATGTATTTAATAAGTGATCAAAAGAATTTTAATTTAACTCCTGGACCTGGTGCTTCCAAATATTTCAAGAGGTCTGTTGCAATGGTATCGACATTTATTTAGTATCAAAATAGAACCACTTGAAATAATCATTATTTTATTGACCAAAGTGGGCTTTATATGGCTTTTAACTTTTATCTACTAACTTGTGTTTAGGTTAAGATTTCAAACAAAGCATCGGTTATCAGTTATTGTGGTACTTTGAGTGTGTGTGTGTGTGTGTGTGTGTGTGTTCATCGCTATCCTCTCCACAAGCTCTTCACTTCCAACATTTTCACGGCTTCCAAACCTTTCCTCAAATTCTCACATTTCACTATACTCCCCCAACCCCTTCTTCCCAAACCCGCCTCTTCCACACCAAAAGATTCATCTTCTCTACTTTTCCTTTTAAACCCATATCAAAGATTCACCCTTTCTCTCTTAAAAATCATGGTTTTTCCTCTGTTTCTGATGCCAATATCCACACAACAGGTTTTTTCCCTTTAAATCCACATATATGTGTTTCTTTGTGTTTTTATGTATATATTTTTGTTTGAAGGGTTATTAAGAGTATGGTGTTTTGAATTGCTTTAGTTTCTTAACTTTATGGGGAGATCCTAGAAGAGAATGGTATTGACTTGGCTGAAATGAAGGTTTTGACGAGGAAAATGAAGGAGCTTGGGATTGATAGCAATCTCTGTAAACCAAGGCAGTACAACCACTTAATTTGCCCAATGGTATGCTTTGTTTCTTCCAAATTTGTTCCTGGAAGCTATATTGTGTTTGTTTTATCTAAAACCTATGTAATATGTGCTGCTACGCTTATGTAGTTGTGTTTATTTGATTGTTTGAATGTACAATGTTGTTATGTGTTAGAAATTGTTTAAGTAGCATTCAACCAATTAGTTAAAAGTACATTAAACATGGTGTGTTATATATTTGTTTATTAAAACTAAAAAGAAGTGGAGTGGATCATTCTTTTTTCTTCTAGTATAAATGTTTATTTATGTTTTGCTTTTCGTTTTACTATAGTGCAAAGATGGGGATTCAAGGGAGAAAAGCTTATCCCTTTTCATCACTGCAAATGGGTAAATTGTGCATATTTTATTTTATTATTATTTTTTTCTATTTTCTTGCCAAACAATTTGCTTGCTGTATCTGTCATGGGCATTTTATTGTGTTAGGAATTCAGCTTTGTGGACCTGTTTTCGAGCAAAATTTGGCTGGAGAGGCAATACAGGGGTACCAAAGTGTTTTATATATGGTTTTGATTTTATGTAATTAGTCAATCAGGCATTTCATCTGATTTCAGAGTCCCTTTCAATTGTACCCATTTTGTTGCAAGCCTATGTAAATGGCATTCAACGTCCGAAAGGATTGCTCCTATACCAGAAGTTTAGCAAACTACAGAAATCACCGAGAAAAATTTGGATTTGGAACCAACTTGTAGTGAGGTAATACATTTTCAGCTTTGATATACTTTTTTGCTTATTTGATTAAATCTGATGTTTGTTTAGGTGGCAATGGTTACACATACGTAAGTGAAGCTATATGAATATATAGAGACAATATTTGTAGATGAACACCTGTATAGATGTATTTAAGTCTATACAAGTGCATTTAAAGCGGCGGATTGCTAATCCGTTGTACGAGTTATTTGTACCGAGGGTTCGAATCCCTCTCTTTCCGTTTCCCTTGATGACTTGATATTTGATTTATCTTTCAAATTGTTCAAATCCCTTTTCCTTTTTCGTAGTTAAACGTGTGAAATAGATAAAACCCTAAGAAAATTTGAAAATCAAGCAAGGAAAGCGAAAATCCCTTTTTTTTTTTATTCTTCACGTCCAGGATTACGTCCTAGATCATTAGATAGGAATCCAAAGATGAAGAGAGAAACAAAGAATATAACTACTGTGTAAACGAAAAGTTTGAGAGTAAGCATTACACAATCTCCAAATTTTTTGGAAAAAAAAAAAGAAAAGAGAATAGATTGTCTATTTTTATACCACATATTCTCTTTTGACACCAAGAAATGAAGTGCTTTCTAGAAATAGAAAATAATTTTTAGAAATTTAAATTCATTTGTCATAAGAGTCTTTCATTACTAAAATTTTCTTTCATACCCAGAATTAGATATTCTGGAGGACCTTATTAGGGTTAGTGTCTTTCATTGGAAAAGAAAAAGAGTCAGAATGGGGAAATGGGGTGATTCAGATTTATCGCATCTATCCAAGAGTTTCAAGAATTGAGAGTTCATATTGTAAGACTTATCTGATCTTATCAATTGTTAGAATTTCTGGAAAAAATCATGAATTTTCTAGGATAGTATTAAAGATCTCATCGAAAACTTACTGCAGCTTGCCAAACAAAGGCTAAGAGAAAAAAAAGCACAGGTATGACTGGCATAACATCTACAATTGGATTCAAAAAAGCATAGGCCTCGGGCAATTTGGCGAAGAAAAAACTACTCGAATAAAGGGCAGAATTAATACAGATACAGATCAAACTAAAGATATTAAGCATAACAGACATTTTGTTCTTGGAGATAATTGCATTTTGATTGAGTTTTTTATATAAGTAAAAACGAAGAAAGTAAGGTAGACAAAAAATCCTTCTTTTTCTTTGAATTCACCCAATCAAAAATCCTCCCATTCTCAAAGGAGAATAGAAGAAATTATACTTTCATACAATATCTTAATTGAATTATATGTAATGATCAATAAATTGAATTTAATTCTATATCTATACGTGTCAAAATCCTAGCAACAATCTAATCTATTCTTAGATATTTGGACTTGAATTGACGACCAACCAATACCAACATTATTCTTTATTAGCGCCGAATAGAAATGAAAATGGAGCGTGGCCAAGTGGTATGGCAACGGGTTTTGGTCCCGTTATTCGGAGGTTCGAATCCTTCCGTCCCAGAGCATATTCCATTCTATTAGAATAAAGATTCTTTTTTGAACAACTTTCTTTTTAAATTTTAAAGGTCTAATATTGGATAGAATGTGATTCTTCTTTCTGCTTTTTAATGATTCTTCTCTAAATCATATCTTTCTTTCACAAACTTGAATTGAATCGAGTTCAAATGACACACAGATTTAACTGAATCTATTTGTAATCCAGATAAGATAGGAACATAGAGCACAAGGATTTGAATTCAAAAATAATTGGGCGGGCTTTTCATCATATGTTTATTCTCTTCATATTTATATTGAGGGAAGTTAGTTACTTAGAAAAACCTTTCGTCCCATATTGAATTTTCAACGATGCATTTTTAATCGAAATGCAAAAGAACCTATATTTCCTATCTCTTATTCCCTATTCTTTAAATGAAGTAGTCCAATTATTAATTCTCTGTGGATCTCTGAATTTCTAACCAAGAGGGAGTTCTTGGTACTATAATTGAATTCTATTAAGGGGATTCAATCTCTTTCTTAAGACTGGGTTAGGGTAAAAAAGGGAGCAAAGACTTAATCTATACTTGTTTGGCTTTATCTGTCCGAATCTTATTAATAAACAATCAAGTTACATATGTAATCGACGTATTTTATTTGAACTTCATTTTTAGGTATTTCATGTTTGGTTCTAATGAATAATTGTAAATCTATGTAAGGAT
>JAXFYN010000042.1:579406-832906 GCA_036172215.1 Camellia granthamiana
ACTGCAAATCCTTTTTCCCCGGTTCAAATCTGGGTGTCGCCTGATCAACAAAAGACTCGAAATCTCCTATTTTGTTCTGCTGATATAACTAGCCTAATTATTCCCCAGCAAAAGCAGAGGAAAGGGACTGTTGATACTAGTTTGATTCTAAGCATCAGGTCTGGGGGTTTTCTAAAAGATTGTAAATCCCTGAATCCTAGATGCAAGGAAAGATTCTAGTGATAGAAGGGGCGGAATTTATATACGGACTCACGAGAGTCTCTGAGTGCTCAGGCATTGAATCAATATTAGATTGGATGGATAATTGGCTTTTTTTATAGAAAAAGTGCAAAAAGAAATTCTTTCTTTTCGGCAAACCCCTAGTCAAGAAAAGAATATAATACTCCCGACTCTTTCAAAGAAACAATTGGGAGACGGTATAAATTAGATAAAATGGGAAATAGAGGTATGGAATAGATAGTGATCTATCTTTTTCTGCTTTTTACTTATGAAGGTCAACAAAAAAAAAAAGAATAGGCCCTCATTATTCCTACATGTTCTATTAGTAACATTTCTTTGAGATGTCACTACTTATTTTTCTTGTTGTGTTTAATCTTTCCCAATTCGAAATCATATAGGATTTTTTTATATTATAAATGGATTGGTTCATCAATAGTGTTGGGTCAAAATCCCTTTTTGACTTTGCGCCATTGATTCCACTATTATTAGTGAGCAATAATGGAATAATTCCTTCATATTCATAGAAATAGGGGACATAATTCACATGGATATAGTAAGTCTCGCTTGGGCTGCTTTAATGGTAGTCTTTACATTTTCTCCTTCACTCGTAGTATGGGGAAGAAGTGGACTCTAGAGGTACTACTAATTGAGTTGAGGAATCAAACTATCAATTGTTTTCTAGATCGTGTTGCAAAGCGTTTTTAACGATTTAAAATAAAAATATTTTCATTTTTAAATTCCATTGGATTCTAGTGGAGTTAATGTATTATATGAATAATACTCTTTCAATCAAAGAGCTATTTCAATGATTCCCATGTTTGTATTTCGAAAGGAAAGGGGATCCAGATGATAGGAAATTTATTCCAACCTCATTCTTCCTAAATTTTCTATTTCAACGAATAGGCTCTTAACAGAATTATAGATGGACAATGAGAGAGACCAGACCCCATCAGTCTTTATTTATCAAAAAATAAAGGTTATGCAGTGTCTCAGTTAAAATACTCCCAAATCATTGGAAGCCTAATGTACCTACTGAATTGTATTCGTCCTGATATAGCTTATGTTGTCAGTAAATTGAGTAGGTACACTAGTAACCTTGAAGAAGACCATTGGAAAGTGATCATTCGGGTTCTTAGATATCTAAGATTTACCCGTGATCATGGTTTGAACTTTACTCGATATCCAGCAGTACTCGAAGGTTATTGTAATGCCAATTGGATATCGGATACTAAATATTCAAAATCCACTAGTGGACATGTCTTTACTTTGGAAGGCGCTGCTGTTTCTTAGAAATCCACGAAACAAACATGCATCGCATGATCCACAATGGAATCTGAATTCATTGCTTTAGACAAAGCAGGAGAAAAAGCAGAATGGCTTTGTCACTTCTTAGAAGACATTCCAATGTGGCCAAAACCTGTGCTAGCTATTTGCATTCATTGTGATAGTCAATCTACAATTGGCAGGACATAAAATCATATGTATAATGGTAAGTTATGACATATTCATCGTCGACATAATACCTTATCTCAAATGGAATAATCTCAATAGATTATATAAAATCTAAAGAGAATATTGCAGATCCGTTAACAAAAGGTTTGACAAAATATCAAGTGTATAGTTCATCGAAGGGAATGAGATTAAAACATATTACATAAGAGTCATCATAATGGTAACCCTACTTATATGACTGGAGATCCCAAGAACTAAGTTCAAAGGGACAACTAAGTTATGTGTGGCTCACCAAAAATTACCAAGGGATTAAAATTCCCTTACCCATTTTTATGGTGAGAGTGATATCTGCAACATGTGTTGTATGCAGGGGTTTAAGGATAAGTTGTGCTTTTAATGATTACTTATATCTTGATTTAGGTATAAAAATCAAGATGAGTATAAGAGATACTCACAATAAGAATCACCTATATGAGTGTCGAACTGGAGCTGGTTCTATGAGAATGAAGAGACTAAATTCTCTAGAAGCACTCATGAACAACCATGGGCATTCAAGGCCAAAATGAACAAAATCGTGAGGACCACGATGTGTCAGAAGATATTTTGTGTGAAATCTATTGTCTTGGCTTACACAAACAGATGAACAATTCAAGGCATCGCGTCCACTAGTTAGTTAGTAAGTCTGATAGGTTATCACTAGGGAAGGTTCAAGGCCGAAAGCTACCTATCCTGATGCAAGATATTTTTGATTTATACTCTTTTGACAAATTCTGCATATTGTTGCATTTCCGTTGTTATCAAATTTCATTCATGTAGGGGATTGCTAGAAATGGTTTTGAAGTTTTGGAAAAATCTGATTTTTCCAAAACTTTAGTCCCCATATGCCAAAGTTGCCGAGTCTAAGTGGTAACGCATTCTATGCCGTGTTATGATTCACGTGGTATATTTGGTTGCTCAAAACCATTATCGGGTGAATGGGAAATTGAAGTCAAAGTGAGCTCCATGGAAATGGAGTTTTGGTGGAAAATCCTTAAAGGTTTGAATAAAGGCTTGTCCAACATTGGTTTGGTGGGAAACATTTTGTGGGTTTATGAGGCATGGGTTTGTAACTTGGGCTAGGCCCCAAGGGGCACTCAAGTTTTGTAGAGAGGGAGGTTATGGGTAAAGTGGGCTAGACCTATTGGACCCAAAATAAACACGCGCCGCCATCGCGGTCCGTCCGGTCGGACGGGCTAGGCTGGGCTGGGCCTGGGTCTAGGCTTAGGCGCAGGTGCATGGTGTGAGGTTGGGTTAGGCTTGTCCGGCCCAATACTTATCTTTTTGGGCCAAAACATTTGAATTTATTTTATTTATTTAGAAATAAAATATGTTTGTTTTTTATTTCAAATTCTGGTTAGAAATAAAATTCAAATTTTGGTTTGCACTTCTTCAGAAATTCTGTATAGTTTCGTATCTGTCCTAACCGAATTTGTTCAAATTCAAATCCACCCAAAATAGGTTTTTAACTGTTTGAAATTCAAACCAAACAGTGCCTTACATGTTCAAACAGATTGGTATTTGTTTAATTTAAATTGAACAGGTATTGTACTTGTTTAATTTAAATTGAACAGGTATTGTACCTATTTAATTCAAACCAAACAACCACCACTCCACCTATATAAATAGGCAGTCCCTCATTTGGATTTTTTTACTCCAATTTTCGTCCAAAAAATTCTGCAATTATTCTCTATGTTTTGCTGCATTATTTTCTTATGAAAAAATGTATAAACACAAAGTGTGTTCGTTGTGCAAACAGTTCGTAGTGCTACTGCTGTTTGTTGTTGATCATTTTATCCTGGAGATAGACGTCCACATTCTGAAAGCACCGTGGAGAGGACAAATCTGCCTTATGGACACAGTGTTAAACACTCGACTTGATCAGAAAATTTGTTTAAGAAATTAATTTGGTAAGTTATTAATTTACTTTCTGTTTTATTATTTTTCTGTTTCAGATTTTGATTTTGTTTTTGTAACAAAATAAAAATCTATTTTATTTATTTTATTTTATTTTCTAGTTTGATTTTTATAATCAAACAATCTCCCTTCTTTCCTTTATTTCTTCTATATTCCATTTGTTGTTAAGTACACAAACAGAATTTATTATTTAAATACAGTGAAGATTGTCCAACAACAATAACACAAGGGGAAAAAGAATTTCAAATAATTTCTTAGCCTAACAAGAGAAAAATAGATAATAAATTGGTTGTACCTGACACAAAGTTCACCACCAAATATTGCTAAGCCGATCTACAAAAAATAGTTCAATTACTTTGATAAGTAAAAATAAGATAATTCAAATCAAATAACATAAAAAGAAATCAGTTTGTGACATCTAAGATGAATTCACAGTCATGATCAAATACCAAGAGTTAGAACCCAAAAAAAAAAAAAAACACCAAAAATTTGGAATGATATGAACTGGGGGAATTCTGGCTAAAGAAGGAGCAGCAATTCCAACAAATCCATCACTTGAATCGGTATTGAGAAGAACTATGCTAGTCATACTCTTGGCAAATAGCCATTGCCACATACTTGCTTCATTTTCGGGGTTGTAAACATTCTCCATTTGTATGGACCCAGACATGTAACACATGGAACCTACAGGCCAATCAAATTCCACACACATTGCAGTGGAAAGAATAAATAAAAAATGGCTTAGAATGTAAAAAAAGAGGATGCAATCAAATCAGTATCAGGTAGCTTTGAAATAGCAGACATAATTTATTCTACTACTAGCAACCTGTGGTAAGAATTTATTGATCCTTGGAAATCTCCCCAAGTCTCAACCCATAGACTAACTAGTATATCATTCCTAACTCAGCCAATTCCTGCTTACCAAATATAGACCAGAGTATTGATCACTAACTCAATCAATGTCATTCCCATCCAACGTAAAGAAACTACCACATGCTCCAAGTCTCACACTTTGAGACCTGAGGCCATAATTCGATATCAACTTAATTTTTTGAATGAACAATCTACTTGGTAAACCCTACAAGATGAACTATTCAAATTATCAAAATGAGACTGAGGTAGGCTCACAACCCCCTCAACTGGCTCTTTTTATCCTTTTAGCCTTTTTTTTTTCCTTTTTTGTGCAACAATAGATTAGTCTCGCACTTTAATAGATAGGTGAACCAAACAAACCATATATGTGTGGCTATGTATGGCAGTGTGAAGACAAATGCTCAACTGCCTCCATCCTGCATAGGAATGCCTAAAACTTAGTAGGAATAAAGATATTCCAACTGGGTGCCATGGATTGGGGCTGGAAACAGGATCTGTTCTTACTCTCAGTCCCTATTCAGATGAAATCTAGCATAAAGAAAACAACCACATTTAATTGAATAACATTTTCCCTTGCTTTTATAATTCCAATTTCCAAAAGAATTGTCAGACATCTGCTCCTTATATGCAGTTATGCATTCTCTCTGTTTGAAAGGCTTCAACATGGAAAATATAGATGTACATCTACTTGTCTGTTTGCATAATTTAATAGATTTAATCCCAACTAACTACTACCACCACACTAATACACAATGATTAGTAACAAAATCACAAAAATTCATAAGAAAATCACAATTCATAACACAATCACAGTAATTCATAATTAAAAAAATTTATAATGCATGCTTCTTTTACCACTGTAACCCACTCTTCCTTCCCCACTATAGACCACAATGATCGGTAACAAAATTTGGGGAGAAAAAAATTCATAACATAATCCTAAGGGTTTGTAATTAAGAATTTTTTTATTTTTTTTAATGGTGCACCCTTCGTAAGTATTGGGAAGCGAGGTTGCACTGGTTGCTATTCAAGATCAAGACAAAGCTAGATTTATAAATGACTATATGAATCAAGATTTAGGAAAAGGAAACATTTATCCCGCATGAAAGAATTAAGTCAATAAAGAGAATTAAGATGCCTCTTCACAAAGTTGGAAGTGATATCACATCACTCAACCTTATCAATGTGATGAGAATACCATACAGTTGTATCGGTTGCTATTATAAACAATGAGAACTGAACTAGTTGGTTTAATCTGCAACCATACCCGAAGCCATCTCAACAAGAAGTCAATAGCATGTATGGTTTGCTCTATCACAGGTTTGTTAAAAGAATTCAATATAATTATATTAAATTTATAAGACTTGTTATATGTTTTTCAAGTCTCAAAATAATCAAGTAATTGAGTAATGAAAAGATTTGTAGGCATTACTACTCTTTACAGTTTCTAAACAATTTTTTCAGACTCCTGTTTCAGCCATCTTAACTTCTTCTCACTTTGTTGATGCTAAGGACATCTCAACTTAGGCCACAATGTACTCTCTCCACCAACATTCTCTCAGTTCATCTTCATCCCAAATCCATACTAACCAAGATTTGCAAGCTAACACACACAAGACTAATAATTACAATATTAGTCTAAACCAAAATCACATGGACAAGAAGATTGCAATAAAGAAGCAAAGTTATCAAGCAGTTTCAAGACTTTAAAAAAATTGAGGGTTGTAGATTCGGTAGGTGATACGTATTCAAAAAAATAATAAGAATAAAGTTTAAAAAAAAAAAAATAAGAAATACAAAGCAAAAAAAAAAAAAAATAGCATCAAAAAATAATAATATGAATTAAAAAGAATCAATCTTATCAATTCAATCAAAAACATTGTTCCTACAGTGCAATCTAATAAGAAATAGCGTCAAATAAGCAAGAAAAAAAAATCTTTTAAAAGCCCTAGCAATCCAACTAGAAACTAGAGATATAATGGTTCTCCCCTAGTTCAAAACTTAATAGAAAGCAAATAGAATTGCAGTTTATGCTAGGAACCCTTGACAAAGAAACAAATAACTTAAACGAAGGAAATACAAAATAAATAGAACATATATTCAGATAACAAATTGAGAGAGAGAGAGAGAGAGAGAGAGAGAGAGAGAGAGGTAGAATACAGAGCAAAGAGGCGACGAACCTACCAAGCCAGAATGAAGAGGCGATGGTGTAGCACAGTAATGGTAAAAGGCAAAAACCCGATGGTCGACAAATATCTACGTGGTCATGCTACTGTGAGAGGAAGAGAACTTCCAATCGTGAGAGAATGGTTGCGCAAGGTGAAAATCGTGGAGAGATAATAGGGCTTTTAGCACCAAAAAAAAGGGAGGGCGGGGGGCGATGGTGTAGCACAGTAATGGTAAATGGCAAAAGCCCGATGGTCGACAAATATCTACGTGGTCATGCTACTGTGAGAGGAAGAGAACTTCCAATCGTGAGAGAATGGTTGCGCAAGGTGAAAATCGTGGAGAGATAATAGGGCTTTTAGCACCAAAAAAAAGGGGGGGCGGGGGGCGATGGTGTAGCACAGTAATGGTAAATGGCAAAAACCCGATGGTCGACAAATATCTACGTGGTCATGCTACTGTGAGAGGAAGAGAACTTCCAATCGTGAGAGAATGGTTGCGCAAGGTGAAAATCGTGGAGAGATAACAGGGCTTTTAGCACCAAAAAAAAAAAAAAAAGAGTACTTACCAATCAGTCCTATTAACTAGACTTATTTACCTACAGGTCCTAACTAATAAATTTAACACTATAAAAATAAGAAATTGATAAATTTATCACTATCAATTTATTTATAAAAACAAAGAGATTGATAAATTTATCACTATAAATTTATTCATAAAAATAAAAACTGATAAATTTATCTTTATCACTTAATAAATTTATCAATAGGACTTAATGGGTAATAAGTCTTAAAAGTAGGACCTATTGGTAGTTTAACCAAAAAAAAAGGGGGGAGGAAAGGTAAAAAACAAGGTCCCTGTTTGGTTTGAGTTCAACTTCCTATTTTTTTATTATTATTTTTTTTACTTATCCAAAAAAAAGCTTTCTATTGTTTTTAAATATATTTTAAAATTAAAAATAATTCATGTACTTTGTAAAATTATATAAAATTGATAAGTACTTTTCAGTGTATTTGGTTTCAGTTTTCTAAATTTAATTTTTTTTTAAATTGAGTTTTTTTTTTTTTTTGTGTTTTTTTGTTTTTAGTGAATATTTTAAAAATTTTAAGTATTTTTTTTTAGATGCACCTTACTTAGATGTATCTAAAAAGTAAAATATTTGTCAAAAAATATTTTAAAAAATTAATAGATACACAAAATACAAAAAAATATACTAATTTTTTTTTTTTTTTTTGTATTTTTGATATTTAGTGAATTTTTGGCAAGGGCTCATTGGGCTCATGAGCCACAAAAGACAAAATAGGCTCATGAGCCACAACAGACAAAATATCACATCCAACCCCATAATCATTACACTCTTCTCTCACAAAAAAAGCCAAAAAAGCCAAAAAGCCAAGAGTCCTTCCCAAACCAAGCTTTTGAGCCCAGGCTCATATAGCCAAAAAAGCCAAAAAGCCAAAGAGCCAGCCCACTTCCCAAACGGAGAGATTGTTTTCAAAAAAATTATACTTTTTAAATGCATTTATGTTAGGTGTGTTTAAAAATTTTAAAAAAAAAATTTGCTTAAAATATTTAAAAAATTGTTAAAAATAAAAATATATAAAAAATAAAGAAGTAAAATTTTCTGAAAAGTGAATTCTAAAAAACAAAACCAAACAAACTGTTTGATTTTTTAAATTTTTCACAAAACTAATTTTTAGTCTTTTGAAAGAAATCTGAAAGAAGTTTTAGAAAATCAAAACCATCTCAACTTTTGCTAACAAATAATTTTGTCGTCACTAAATGTTTAATTCTTTGCCAACGCCAACTTCTTGTCACAAAAAATAAACCGACTAATAGCAACACTTATCATGTTGCGAAAAATTAACCTTCGTCGCTAAAATTTTCAAAATTTTGGCACTAACCAAAAATTTAGACACCTTGTGAATATTATACAGTTTTAGTAATGATAGTAAATTGCGTCGTTAAAGGTCTACTGTTACCAACAAAATTGATCACTGTGTCGCCAAAAATATACTTTTTGCTATGAAAAATTGACATCGTCGCTAAAAATGGTTGCTAAAAGCACAATTTCTTGTAGTGCCATGGGCATGGAATGTTAGAATTGACAAGTATTTTTATGAGAATGGATTTGAAAAGAGCATGCTTTGTATGTGAAGATGGATGCCAATGGAAATGTATTACTTATGTGTCTTTATGTTGATGATTTGATCTTCACGACAAACAATCCTAAGATATTGAAGGAATTCAAGATGAGTATGATTCGGAAGTTTGAAATGACAGATATTGGTTTGATGTCTCAATTTCTTTGCATTGAAGTTGTACAAAGGGAAGATGGAATTTTCATTTCTCAGAATGGCTATGCAAGGGAGAAACTCAAAAGATTTGGGATGGAGTTTTGTAATCCGATAAACACTCAAGTAGAGAGTGGGTTAGAGCTAAGGAAGAGCACCAATGGTGGCAATGTAGATCCAACTTACTTTAAAAGTTTGGTTGGAAGTCTCTAGTACCTTACTGTAACAAGTCCGCGAGGGACCTCGCTACTGTTCGGACTCGATTTGTGCCACGGTTCTAAATCTTGAACCAAAGAGTCCAAATCCGGCAAATCGTTTTTAGAAAAACAGATTTTTTGAAAGAAGTACCAAACATGGACTGCTTTGCCAGATACAGAGTCGCCACCTAAATGTTTTTTAATGGGAAATTTAGGAAACCCTGACTCGGTGCTAAAGGCCACGTGTCCGTCATCACCAAAGTTGCCTCGGCTCGGGAACTTGGGTACGATTGGGGAAGGTCACTGCGTGAGCACCCCCGCTCGCCCGGTCAAAGACCGGCCTCTACTAACCATGATATCAATTTTTGAAAACATTGTGTGTTCTTATTCCGGTTATTAGCCTAGATTTACTATGTGATGCTCGCAGCAAACAAGTATAGACCGAGTCGTCTGAATTGGAACAAAAACATCTCATGTTTGTTTGTTTGAAAATGGTGTGATGGTGCTACCCGCAGGTAGGCTAAAACGTGGATTTGCCACCCTCGAGTGGGCTTAGAAAACATGGTGTTGCCACTATCTAGTGGGCTTAACAAACAATCAATGCATTGTCCCAATTCAAATAACCCAACCTTCACCCACAAGCATTCAAGGTAGTTATACCACATAAGCAAATAGCCTCATAGCAAGCATGCTATCATGGCAACACTCACACGCATGCAAGGATGCTAAAGCATAAAGCTCACCGAGTACTCTAAGCCAAAACAAAAACCGATTAGAAATTCATGCATGATCCTAGATGCACAGAATTGCCTAATGCAATACATGCAAAATGCAACTATGGCAGGCTCGGCTATTCTAAACATGGTATATGAAATGCTACAGCTAACATGTATTCAATTTGGAATTGAAATACAAATGCAGTTTGTATGATGCGCCGAGCCCGGTGCATGCAATACAGATGAATGAATGCAAACATGCTGTCATACTGTATGCTACTTGAAGTATGCCCTATATCTAACCATCATGAGCAGATAAATAAAAGGGAGAAAGACGTAGGGTTGGAAGACATACATCACACTCACCCACACTTATTACAATTATGCCCTCGCGCAGAGGGTCTGAATAAATAATAATACAGTCCCGAATGAAAGAATAGTACAGTCCGAATAATAATACAAATTTCTAATTAATTAACAGATTGAACTAGAAAAGGTGTAAAGCTGGCATGCAAGCCAGGGACTGCCTTGCTTCTGATGAATGCCGCCTGTTTGGGCTGCCTTGGCGCGGAAATCCACTGGGATGCCCCAATTAGCCTCTGTTTGCACCTGTTCTCAAAATGCGTGCCGAACCCCAAAAAATTGTTGATCCTTGATTTTGCTGCAACAGAGAGCAGGAAAGGGGCATAGCAATGTATTTCACAAATATATGCATGCCTCGATCCTCGTGCCACCAATCACGCATATCGATGCATGATGGTCGAATAGCCGAATTGCACAACTCAATATAGAATGAATGCAAATGATGACACAACAAACCTAATTCCATCATGGATGATCCGGAGTGTCGGTGACTGGGGAATTGAGACACGTTCCGCCACTCGGAATGCGAAACGTACCTCGTTTCCCGTGCCCGGGCTGACTCTTATCCCGAACACGATGCAATGTGCATGACATGCATGAAATGCAACTAAGATATATCCTAAAATGCAAAATGTTATGAAAATGAGATGCCTCGAAATGCATGCCCGCAGGCACACAAACCGAGAAACACGGAATGACATGCAAAATGAAATGAGGGCTTACACCAACATGAGAGGGCCTCAACCGCACTCACATAGGATGCCGGAAGATGAAAAATGAGATGTCTCGAAATGCGTGCCCGTGGGCACGCAAACCGAGAAATGGCCCGAAGGCATGGAATGACATACGAAATGAAATGAGGGCTTACACCAACATGAGAGGGCCTCAGCCGCACTCACATAGGATGCCGGAAGATGAAAAATGAGATGTCTCGAAATGCGTGCCCGTGGGTACGCAAACCGAGAAATGGCCCGAAGGCATGGAATGACATGCAAAATGAGATGAGGGCTTACACCAACATGAGAGGGCCTCAGCCGCACTCACATAGGATGCCGGAAGATGAAAAATGAGATGTCTCGAAATGCGTGCCCGTGGGCACGCAAACCGAGAAATGGCCCGAAGGCATGGAATGACATACAAAATGAAACATGGCATATGGAATATGGAACATGCAAATTTCAGCAGCCAAAATGATGCAAAACAGCCCCCGAATCATAGCAAAATTATACCCGATGCCCGAAATAAGTCCCGAAATGCAATGGAATGGCCTACAGCTATGTCAAACATGCACAATATGGACATGAAGTGTAAAGACAGATGCTAGGCAGTCCCTAAACTAGAATTTTTCCAGTACAAAGCATGGCCAAACAACAATCATAGATGGGGAAAAAATAGCATGCAAAAATGGGGGAAAAAGGGGAAATAATGAAGTAAGTGGTATATGCAATGCTCAAACTGAAAAATACAGTTCTACAACACTGAAGAGGGACCAAAATTATGAACATTTAAAGCTTATGGTAACCCCCAAAACAGTATAAAAATATGGCAAACATAGCGTGCAAAATATGGGCCAAAAGAGGGCTATAAAGAGAAGTATACCAATCATTCACCAAACAGCCTAAGACCCTTGACAAAACATGAAGAGTGGGTCATTTTAAGACTAGTTTCAGTTCTGATCATGGCCAAAAACAGAAGCAAGATAAGCCTAAAAAATCATGCAAAATATGGACCAAATAGGGGCTATAATGATAGGTCATGCATAGAAGTACCAAACAAGGTTGAGCCCTTCTACAATGTTGTAGAGGGGCTCAAAATAAGCACATTTACAGTTTATGGCATGCTCCAAAAATAAATTTACATAAACCAAAAATACTATGCAAGATTATGGCATATAAGATGGATATTGAGACAAGTGGTATATAGAAGTGCCAAACAAGGTTGAGCCCTTCTTCAATGTTGAAGAGGGGCTGAAAATAGGCCTAAACTTAGTTAGGGTCGGAGCCCAAAACCACAAGAAAATAGGGTAGAAAAATGATGCAAAAAAAAGCTCAAAAAGGGGAAATAGTGACTTACCCTTGAAGACTACACTTTGGTTGCTTCTTGGACCAAGTTTGCTACTTCTTAGCCTTTGAAAAACCTTCCCTTGCTGCTGGAAATAGAATGGTGATGGTAGTGCTTGGTGTTGATGAACAAATGGTGCCAAGACTTGAGGATTTTTGAAGGTTTTGGAGAGGGAGATGTATACAAATGTGTATGAGCTCTTGAGAAGAGTTTTTCTAACCCTAGCCAAGAAGTTGGCCAGCCACTTATAAAGGCTAAGAAGAGGGTGTAAAAGAGGAGGGAAATGCACCCAAGTGCTTCCCTCCGAAATATCCCCCAGATACAGATATTTTCTGGGGGAAACAGCTGCATAGCTGTAATGCATACGTCCCAAGGAGCATGGCCGGCACCCCACTTTTGGTGGAGGTGGCCGGCCGGCTACCCCCATGGCCGGCCGGCTAGGGGCAAAAATGGAACAACAAAATTTCTGGCCGGCCACCAAAAAAAGGGGTCCTCCCAGGTCTCCTCTACAACACCCTATGGTTGGAATTTGGCAACTCTGAAACAGAAGAGACAACAAGCCACTTGAAGGAGAGGCTCAAAAATGAAAATGAGAATTACTGGCCGGCCATGTGTTTTTAGGATCCTCCCAGGTGTGTACAACACAAATATGTGGTTTGGGCTTGAATAAAATGGCCCTAGGGTGTTCAACATTAGCCCGGAAGTGAGAAAAACGGGCGTCGGAGGGCTCCGGAAGGATATAACTGGTTACTGAGACAATTGCTGGCCTCCCACCCCTCAGTGACCTTCGTAATGATAAAACAGAGGTACCTGCCAAAAATGAACAAAAACCGATGCAAAATGAGTGCTCGGGGGCCAGAACGCGCAGTTCGGGATCCCCAAAACAAGCTGCCGGGCACCGAAAGTGGCATTCGGCTACGAAGTGGGTTTCTCGAACCCCAGTGTCCCTCAAAAAGGAGTAAATAAGACGTATGCCAAAAATCAGAGCAATCGAAGATGGTTAGGCGGTCCCGAACCGAGGCACACGGCTTGGCGGCTCCGAAAACCGGGAACCGGGCTCCGAAATGGGCAAAATGGCCTGCGACCACGAAAAATAGCCTACGGCCATTGAGAGATGGTCTACGAGACCTCTCCCTCCCCTCAGGAAGAAAAACAGAGAAAACCGAGTCTGGTTCGCAAACCGAGGCAAGGCACAGAAAAGCCCGGAAGTCCGGAGGCAAGGCGCGCAGCCGCGACTCTGCAACTTCTAGACGAGCACAACATGCAACATCACCAAGCGCTCAGCCGGTGACGTCTGAGTCTTAAGGTCGGTCAAAAATGGGGTGTCTACAGTTGCCCCTCTTTGACAGAACTCGGAAGTCAGAAGTGACGGGAGTGAATGTCAAAGCCCAGAGACGACCCATTTTTGACAAGGCCGAAGACTTAGACAATCAGACAAGATAGACAAAGACGTGCCCGCAGGCAGGGGGGCAAAATGCAAATGGTATGCAGGAAGCCGGATGTAACTCGATGTTCGTGCAAATACAGCAAGCTGAAATGAAGCAAGTATTCGCAAATAGATGCAACAGTTTTAAGCAAGAATGCAAAGCAACAACTACATTTCATGCAGTTAGGAATGCGGAGAATTTTCGATTCTCGCCATGTCTCACACGGAGAAGATACAATACCTGCGCGATTCGTCTGGTCGCACCAGCCTCAAATGAACCGTACATACAATATCATGCCTGCAACAGAGAGAAACTCAACAAGCACAACATGTTTAGCAACATATATTCAATGTGATATCGAAAGTTCGACACACGCGGTGTCGGTGAGTGAATGCATCGCAATGCGAGAAAAATGAACGTGCGTGACAACGCAAGCTTAAGCACAGAGGCATGGTAATACAAGAAAACGTGCACAACAATGCAAGTGTTCATGAGAATGCAAGTTAGGAGCATGACAATGCGGAACAAGCATAAATCAGGATACAAATTTGTTGCGAAACACCGAGCATAGAAACGCGCGTTTCGGCGAGGGCGACTCGATCGCGGCCTCCGGTTCACTTCCCGGAGAAGTCATAACATGCTCAAAAAGGATACACCTTGATTCTGATGAGAAATGATGAGGCACATGTCAGGAGTTGAAGCTGGCGTTCCGGCGGAGCGATTTCGCGACCGGAGGTGCACTTTTCTTGAACTTTTCAGGTCTCGGGAACTCCAATCTTCCTCAAAATTTGCAGGGAGCTAGGGGAGCCCATGGAGAACATGGCCGGCCAGTTACATTTAGAGGGGGAGGCTGCCGGCCATTTTTCAAAAAGTAAACGGCCGGCCGGCTGGAAAAGGTGGCCGGCCGGCCACCTGCAGAAAACCAGGGGCAATTTTGTCATTTTGCCTCATTTCTTTATATTCACTCATCCATTCACTTCGAGCTCACAACATCAGGTGCGAAATTCTTTCCTCTTGCCTCCCAAACCATTTTTTTCTTCAGATCTGCACTTTATACGCGCTTTTCAGCCTCCCACGCAAGTTGTTTTCGCAAAAACATTCGATTTCAAGCACTTTGGACCGATTAAATTTTGATTTCGGAGCTTCTTTTCTCATTTTCACCACTTGAGGTAAGTTTGTCTCAACATTTGGAAGATTTTCTCGGGAGTTGACTTTTGTTGACTTTTTCACTTCCCGGGGTTTGACTTTTGTTGACTTTTTCAATTCTGGCTCATTTTGCTCATTTTTTGCTCTTTTTGCAGATTTCTTGAAATGGCGGGAAATTTCCCTCATGGTGGAGGTCCTCCAGGTGCCGGGGATGATTTTGATGCTATGACGTTACCCCCGAGGGTTTGCCCATTTATCCCCGAGAGGTATGCCCCAGCAGTGCACGTACTTCCACGAGCTATTTTTCGTCATTTTACAGGCTTTAATGATCGAGCACCCGAAGATCTGCTTCTACGAGAGCCTCAGCATCATCTCTCCCATGGGGCACGAGAGGTATTTTATTTCGCTTTCTGCATTTTTTTCGTGCATTCCGTGCTTTTGCCATGTTTGAACACATAGTTTAGTCTATGACATAGCACTTTATTTGCATCCTGAACACACGGTTCGAACACTTGAATTTCTGAACACATCAGCCTATGAATTAATTGTGAGCACACGGCATACACTGATTGAAAATTGAACTCACGGCCCAATACTTGAATTTTGAAATGAACACACAGCCCATCCTTGAATGTTGAACACACAGTCCATTGTTTAGGTGAACACTCGGCACACACTGATTTAGAGTTGGACACACAGCCCGAATTGGAGTGAACACGCAGCCCACTGATTTTCTGAAATTTGAACACGCAGCCCAAATAACAAATTTACTGAACACGCAGCCCAGATAGAAGTGAACACGCAGCCCACATAAATAGAGAACAGAAACCGCAGCCCTGACTCTGATTTTCTGAAATTTGAACACGCAGCCCAAATAACAAATTTACCGAACACGCAGCCCAGTTAAATAGTGAACACGCAGCCCACATAGATAGAGAACAGAAACCGCAGCCCTGACTCTGATTTTCTGAAATTTGAACACGCAGCCCAAATAACAAATTTACCGAACACGCAGCCCTGTTAAATAGTGAACACGCAGCCCACATAGATAGAGAACAGAAACCGCAGCCCTGACTCTGATTTTCTGAAATTTGAACACGCAGCCCAAATAACAAATTTACCGAACACGCAGCCCAGTTAAATAGTGAACACGCAGCCCACATAGATAGAGAACAGAAACCGCAGCCCTGACTCTGATTTTCTGAAATTTGAACACGCAGCCCAAATAACAAATTTACCGAACACGCAGCCCAGTTAAATAGTGAACACGCAGCCCACATAGATAGAGAACAGAAACCGCAGCCCTGACTCTGATTTTCTGAACACACAGTTTAGTTATTTCATTTGCACACAGCATCTTTCATTTCATTCTGAAATGTGTATTCATTCTGAATGCAGGTCGATTCTCGGGCGGTGCGGGGGTATGGCTCCACTGCAGCCAGAGATTGGTATGATGCGCTTCCAGAGGCTGTCAGGGATCTAGTAGATTCGACAGGGTTTGGGACTTTCTGCACAGGGCTATCACGCTGTCCTGCCAGGAGGACGATGATGGCAGCTTTGGCGGAGAGATGGTGGGACACCACCAATTCTTTCCATTTTTCTACCACCGGGGATTTGACCATGACCCCGCTAGATTTCGCTGTGTTGACCGGCCTTGATGTGGGAGGCTGGTCGATCCCTTATGATGAGGATATGGGCACATGGGAGGCCGCATGGATGCATTTGCTGGGGGCTCGCCCACCCATTGAGAGAGATTCGGGGAGAGTCAGATACACCTGGTTCTCTGCCCATTTTCGGAGGATGGAGCTCGAGACTCCTGAGGAGGTGGAGCAGTATGCTCGCGGTTTCTTGATGTTCCTTTTCGGGACTACGCTGTTCGCCGACAGAGGGAACACAGTTGGGCTATATCTGTTGAGCGCCCTAGCAGACCTGTCACAGGTCAGGCGATACGACTGGGGTGGCGCCGGCTTGGCTACCCTGTACTGTTATATGAGCGCGACCTCCCGCGGACAGGGCGACTTATTGGGTGGCTACTGGCGAGCCTGGGAGGTACTTTCTGCCCTCTTGATTTACATTTCTGCTTCTCATTACTTGTACATTGCACACACAGCGCACTCCCTATTCTGTATTTTGCCATCAGCATTTCACTGTTAAGGTAGACCACTGTTCCGGTAACCTCTGCTCAGACACATTGCGCTTTCTTGGCCTTCTCCTGATAACTGGGGGTAGAGAATGGAACACTGGCTGTCCGTCAACCAGATCCTCAGATCGATTGAGCCGACGACCTCTTGTCCAAAGTGCTTGGGGAATATCTACTGGTTCGGAAGCAATTGTGCTAAAAACCCTGCCCCTAGCAAAAAGATAAATAAAGCGAAAAGGAAATAAATAACCAGATAAACGGACAGCATAACAGCTTAAATTAAATACACAACACACGGCTGGGTATAATGACACACGGTCGATAAGCTGAAAAAAGCACTGTCCTCAAACACTGATCAATATCCCTGAATCACTGTCCCCGAAAACTGAATCCTGATACCCGCAGATAACTGATTCTCAAATAACTGACTGATGCCCACGGGCCTGATGCCCAAACTCATAAACTGATACATGCATTCCCTGTAGAGACGCACTCTAACAAGCACATAACAGATAAGTGAGAGCCAAAACACCCCTATGTTGGGGTAGGGTTTTCCTGTCCTATTTCGTCAGGAGCTAGGGTTTCACTACGCACGCAGCGGTTTCAAACAACCTATATCGGGTAAGCAACCTGTCCTAGTTTGGAATGGTCACTACGTATCTGAATATGCACTAGGTCGAATGGTCAAAAAAGGTGCCTCGGTAAAACCGGGGTTTGTGTTCCTATGCTGTCAGAGCCCACAACCGATCAGCCTTATGGTCATGCCTTGACAAGACAAGCCTCCGGCAAATCGTTCGGGAATGGCATATGGCAAACACGGTGTCCTAGGCGCACCAATGCAAATGCAATGCAAAGAAACACACAAGTGTAGTCAAAACCAGATATCATGAGTTCGAGTCAAGTTCTCTAAATCCCCAGCAGAGTCGCCAGAAACTGTAACAAGCCCGCGGGGGACCTCGCTACAGCTCGGACTCGATTTGTGTCACGGTTCTAAATCTTGAACCAAAGAGTCCAAATCTGGCAAATCGTTTTGAGAAAACAGATTTTTTTGAAAGAAGTGCCAAACATGGACTGCTTTGCCAGATACAGAGTCACCACCTAAATATTTTATTTTTGGAAAATTTAGGAAACCCTGACTCGTTTGCCTAAGGCCACGTGTCCGTCATCACCAAAGTTGTCTCGGCTCGGGAACTTGGGTACGATTGGGGAAGGTCACTTCGTGAGCACCCCCGCTCGCCCGGTCAGAGACCGACCTCTACTAACCATGATATCTTTTTTTGAAAACATTGTATGTTCTTATTCTGGTTATTAGCCTAGGTTACTATGTGATGTGCACAACATACAAGTATAGACTGAGTCGCCTGAATTGGAACAAAACATTTCCTGTTTGTTTGTTTGAAAATGGTTTGATGGTGCTACCCGCAGGTAGGCTAAGACGTGGATTTGCCACCCTCGGGCGGGCTTAGAAAACATGTTTTTGCCACTATCTAGTGGGCTTAAAACAAACATTTGATGAATTGTTCCAATCCAAATAACCCAACCTTCACCCACAGGCATTCAAGCAGTTATATCACATAAGCAATTAGCCTCATGGTAAGCATGCAGTCATGGCAGTCACTCACACGCATGCAAGGATGCTAAAGCATAAAAACTCACCGAGTACTCCAAGCCAAAACAGAAACTACATTAGAAATCATGCATGATCCTAAGTATACAGAAATGCCTAATGCAACACATGCAAAAATGCAAACTATAGCAGGCTCGGCTATTCTAAACACGGCATATGGAATGCTACAGCTAACATGTATTCAACTTGGAATTGAAATACAAATGCAGTTAGTATGATGCGCCGAGCCCGGTGCATGCAAAACAGATGAATGAATGCAAACATGCTATCATACTGTATGCTAATTGAAACATGCCCTAATCTAACCATTATAAGCTGGTAAATAAAAGGGAGAAAGACGTGGGGTTGGAAGACATACATCACACTCACGCACACTTATTACAATTATGCCGTCGCGCAGAGGGTCCGAATAAATATACAGTCCCGAATAAAAGAATAGTACAATCCAAATAATACAGTCCAAATATGTACAAATTCCTAATTAATTAACAAATTAACTAAGAAAACAATAAACTGGCATGCAAGCCAGGGACTGTCTTGACTCTTCTCCAGATGATGAATGATGCATGTCCGGGTTGCCTTGTGCAGAAATCCACTGTGATGCCCCAATTAGCCTCTGTTTCGCAATGGTTTTTTGGAAAGCGCGCCAAGCCTCGGAAGACTGCTGATTCTTGATTTTGCTGCAACAGAGAGCAGGAAAGGGGCATAGCAATGTATTTTCACAAATGTATGCATGCCTCGATCCTCGTGCCACCAATCACGCATCTCGATGCATGATGGCCGAGGAGTCAAATTGCACAACTCGATATGGAATGAATGCACATGAAAACTTAACAAAACCTAACTCCATCATGGGTAATCCGGAGTGTCGGTGACTGGGGAATTGAGACACATTCCGTCACTCGAAGTACGAAACGTACCTCGTTTCCCGTGCTCGGGCTAACTCCTATCCCAAACACAATGCAATATGCATGACGTGCATGAATGCAACTAAGATACAACCTAACATGCACAATGCTAGGAAATGGCATACACAATGCTCGATGTGACATGGCATACACAATGCTCTAATATGCAACCTAGCATACACAATGCACTAACATACAGCCTAGCATACACAATGCTATGGAATGAAATGGCATACACAATGCATAATGGACTTACACCAACATGAGTGGACCTCAGCCACACTCACATAGGAGGCCATGAGATGGAAATGAGACACTCGAGATGCGTGCACGCAAACCGAGGACCGAACCTACGGCACGGAATGCCACTCTAACAAGACATGGCAAGACATGGAATATGGCATACTATCATGCAAATTTCAGAGGCGAAATGAGATGCAAAACAGCCCCGAAACATGGCAAAATGGCACCCGATGCATGGAATAAATCCCGAAACATGAAATTTGGCACATGAAATGGCCTATAGCTATGCAATGCATGCATTATTTGTACATGAGGTGTGAAGACAGAAGCAAGGCAGCCCCAAAGCAAGCACATTTATAGTTTTAATCATGGCCAATCAGTGAACACAAATGGGGCTAAGCTAGCATGCAAAAATGGCCCCGAAAGCGAGATAATGAAGCAACTAACAAATTCTGGCCCCAAAAAGAGAAGGGGCCTTCTACAATATTAAAGAGGGGCCAAAAATATGATGTTTTACAGTTTATGATAAACCCCAAAAACAGATACAAGTATGCTCGAAATGCTATGCAAAATAAGGGCCAAAATGGAGATAAAGAAGCAACTGATACATGCTGGTTCCAAACAGGTGAGGGCCCTTCAACAATGTTGAATAGGGGCCCAAAAAATGACCTTTTACAGTTTATGATCAGACCCAAAACAGTGTACAAATATGCTCAACATACAATGCAAGATATGGCCTAAAAGAGAGGCTACAACACAAAGTATACAAAGGGTGCCTCAAACAATAAAAGACCCTTAATGAAACATGGAGAGGGGATCAACATAGGACCATTTTCAGTTCGGACCAAAGTCCAAAAATAGAAGCACAATAGGCTAATAAATCATGCAAAAATGGGGCCAAAAGATGGATACAATGGCAAGTGATATATGGAGGCCCCAAAAAATGATCAGCCCTTCTACAATGTTGAAGAAGGGATCAAAATAAGCCTATTTACAGTTTACAATATGCTTCAAAACAGACTACACATGAGCCTAAAATACTACACAAGAAATAGGCATACAAGAGGGATAATGAAGCAAATGCAAAATGGGGGCCTCAAACAGTGAGAGGCCCTTAATGAAAGATGAAATAGAGCTCAAAAAAACACTACTTTTAGTTATGGCCGGAGCTCAAATGTACAAGAAAGAAGGGCTAAGAAATGATACCAAAATGAGCTAGAAAAGAGGGAAATGTTGCTCACCCTTGAAAACCAATCCTTTGCTGCCTCTTGGACCAAGAAATGCTGCCTCCTAGCCTCTGAGAAGACCCTCCTAGCTGCTGGAATGGAGTGGTGGTGTGGTGCTAGGTGGTGGTGAAGAAAAGGGTGTAGGACTTAGGAGGTTTAAGTGTTTGGAAGAGAGGAAGAGGGAGGGGTGTAATGCAAGCTTAAGGAAAAATTTTCCAACCCCAAAACCAGACCTGGGGTGCTGGTTATATAGGCCAAAGGGGGGGAGAAAGAGGGGGGAAAAAAGGGAGGGAAATCACTCCAAGTTTCCCTCCAAAAGTTGCCCCCCCGGATACAGAATCTGGGGGCAAACAAAGTGTATTTCTGTGATGTGCTAGGTGTAAGGATACTGGCCGGCCAGATATTGGGACTGCAGAGTGTAATTAATGGCCGGCCACCACAGATTGGTGGCCTCCCATGTGTTCTCAACATAACCCTATGGTCAAAAATTGGCAACAGTTGTAGACACCCCATTTTTGACCGACCTTACGACTCAGACATCACCGATTGAGCGCTCGGTGGTGTTGCATATTGTGCTCGTTCAGAAGTCTCAGAGTCACGGCCGTGAGCCCTGCCTCCGGACTTCCGAACCCTCTTCTGTACCTTGTCTCGGTTTGCGAACCAGACTCGGTTTTCTCTGTTTCTCTTCCTGAAGGGAGGGAGAGGTCCCGTAGACCATCTCTCAGTGGCCGTGGGCTACATTTCGTGGCCGTGGGCCATTTTGCCCATTTCGGAGCCCGGTTCCCGGTTTTCGGAGCCGTCAGGCCGTGTGCCTCGGTTCAGGACCGTCTAACCATCTCCGATTCCTCCGATTTTTGGCATACATCTTATTTACTCCCTTTTGAGGGACACTGAGGTCTGAGAGACCCACTTCGTGGCCGAATGCCATTTTCGGTACTTAACAGCCTATTTTCGGGACCTCGAACTGCGTGTTTTGGCCCCTGAGCATTCGTTTTGCATCGGTTTTCGTTCATTTTTGGCAGGTACCTCTGTTTTATCACCAGGAAGGTCACTAAAGGGTGGGAGGCCAGCAATTGTCTCAGCAACCAGTTATATTCCTCCGGGGCCCTCCCACGCCCGTTTTTCTCACTTCCGAGCCAATGTTGACCACCCTAGGGCCACCTTCTTCAACCCCAAACCACATATTTGTGTTGTACACACATGGGAGGACCCTAAAAGTCTATGGCCGGCCAGTAATTCAAATTGAACCTTTTGAACCCCTCCTAAAAGTGGCCTATTCTCTCTCCTGTTTTAGAGTTGCCAATTTTGAACCACAGGGTTGTGATGAGGAGACCTGGGAGGACACCTTTCTCTGGTGGCCGGCCAGAAAATCTTCTTGAGCCTTTTGACCCTTGGCCGGCCGGCCATAGGGGGTGGCCGGCCGGCCACCTGCAACAAAAATAGGTGGCCGGCCATGCTCCTTGGGATGTGTGCTTTACAGCTGTATAGCTTTTTCCCCCAAAATATCTGATTTCGGGGGACTTTTGTAGAAGGAGGGAACTTAATCCCTTATCTCTACACATTTTCCCCCCTTTCTCATCCATCCTTGCATACACAACAGCAGCTCTAGCTCTCCCTCAAGGGTTGAAAAATTGCTCTCAAGCATAGAGACACACATCCCTCTCTATCTCTCTCAAATCCTCAAGTTTCAACCCCATTTGTTCATCACTACCAAGCACCACCACCACCACTCTATTCCAGTAGCAAGGAGAGGATTTCCAGCAGTTAGGAAGCAACATTTCTCAAGCCAAAAGGAAGCTAAGGGGTAGTCTTCAAGGGTAAGACCATTTTCCCTCTTTTGTAGCTCATTTTTGCACCTTTTTTCTAGCCTATTTTCTTACTGTTTTGGGCTCCGACCCTAACTGAAACTAGGCTTCTTTTGAGCCATTCTTCATGTTTGTTTAAGGGCTCAACCCTGTTTGAGCCCCCCATTTGGTACTTGCTTCAATACCCTCTTGTATGCCATTATTTTGCATGGTATTTTTAGCATATGTGTAGTCTGTTTTGAGGCCTGATGTAAACTGAAAATAGGCCTATTTTGATCCCCTCTACAACATTGTAGAAGGGCTCAACCTTTCTTGGGACCTCCATGTATGACTTGCTTCATTGCCTCTCTTTGGTCCCTATTTTTGCATGCTTTGTGAGCTTATCTTGCCTCTGTTTTTAGGCCATGATCAGAACTGAAAATGGCCATATTTTGACCCTCTGGACATATCTCATTAAGGGTCTTTGGCTGTTTGGTGATTTCTTTGTATACCTCATGTTATAGCCTCTTGTTGGCCTACTTCTTGCATGGCATTTTTAGCATGTTTTTATATTGTTTTAGGGGTTGTCACCTACTGAAGAACAGCATTTTTTTAGGCCCTATTCAGTGTTGTAGAAGGGTCTTTTGCCATTTGGGCTTTTCATCTATCACTTGCTTCATTGCTTCCCTTGCGGAGCCATTTTTGTATGCCATTTTTGCCCTACTTGTGATTGCTGTTTTGCCTTGATTTGAACTGAAAAAACGTGATTTTTGGGGCTGCCTTGCTTCTTCTTTTTCATGTCATGTTCAAATTATGCATGTATTGTATAGCTACAAGTCATTTCGGATGCCTAGTTTTGCATTTCGGGAGAGATTCCTTGCATCGGGTTTCATTTCGCCGGGTTTCGGGGCTGTTTTGCCCCTCATTTTGCTACTGATTTTTGCATGTTTGCATGTCATATTCCGTGTCTTTGCCATGTCTCATTAGAGTGGCATTTCGGTGCCTGAGGGTCCGTTCTCGGTTTGCGTGCACGCGTGCACGCATTTCGAGGTGTCTTGTTTTCATCTGATGGCCTCCTATGTGAGTGTGACTGAGGTTCACTTGTATTGGTGTAAGCCCATTATTGCATTGCGTATGCCATTTCATCCATAGCATTGTGTATGCCCGGTTGTGTATTACCTCGTATAGCGTGTATGCCATTCTATGACATTGTGTTTGTTAAGATTGCATATTAGCTGCATTTCATGCATATCATGCATATTGCATCGTGTTCGGGATAGGAGTTAGCCCGGGCACGGGAAACGAGGTACGTTCCGTACTCCGAGTGACGGAACGTGTCTCAATTCTCAAGTCACCGACACTCCGGATTATCCGTGATGGAGTTAGGTTTTGTTGTAGCATTCATATGCATTCATCCTATATTGAGTTGTGCAATTCGGCTCCTCGGCCATCATGTATCGATATGCGTGATTGGTGGCACGAGGATCGAGGCATGCATATATTTGTGAAATACATTGCTATGCCCCTTTCCTGCTCTCTGTTGCAGCAAAATCAAGAATCAGCAAATTCTCGGGACCTGGCACGCATTTCAAGAAAAGGTGTAAACAGAGGCTAATTGGGGCATCCCAGTGGATTTCCGCGCAAGGCAGCCCAAACATACGTCGTTCATCAGAATCAAGGCAGCCCCTGGCTTGCATGCCAGTTTACAGTTTTCTTAGTTAATTTGTTAATTAATTAGGGATTTGTATATTATTTGGACTGTAATATTTTGGACTGTATTATTCTTTCATTTGGGACTGTATATTCTTCTGGACCCTCTGTGCGAGGGCAATATTGTAATAAGTGTGGGTGAGTGTGATGTATGTCTTCCAACCCCACGTCTTTCTTCCCTTTTATTTACCCGCTTATGGTGGTTAGATTAGGGCATATTTCAATTAGCATACAGTGTGACAGCATGTTTGCATCATTCATCTGTTTTGCACGCACCGGGCTCGGCGCATCATACAAACTGCATTTGTATTTCAATTCCAAATTGAATACGTGTTAGTTGTAGCATTCCATATGCCATGTTTAGAATAGCCGAGCCTGCTATAGTTTGCATCTTTGCATGTGTTGCATTAGGCAATTCTGTGTATCTAGGATCATGCATGGATTTCTAATAAGTTTCTGTTTTGGTTTGAAGTACTCGGTGAGTTTTATGCTTTAGCATCCTTGCATGCGTGTGAGTGACTGCCATGAATAGCATGCTTGCCATGAGGCTATTTGCTTATGTGATATAACTGCCTTGAATGCCTGTGGGTGGAGGTTGAGTTATTTGGATTGGAACAATTCATCAAATGTTTGTTTTAAGCCCACTAGATAGTGGCAAAACCATGTTTTCTAAGCCCACCCGAGGGTGGCAAACCCATGTCTTAGCCTACCTGCGGGTAGCACCATCAAACCATTTTCAAACAAACAAACATGAAGGGCTTGTTTGGTTAGTGTTTGGGAAAAAAATTTCAGAAATTTTCTCTACAAACAAATTTCAGAAATTTTCTCTACCAAACAAATTTTTCCAAAAAAATTTCCCAAAACACACAAACCAAACAAATTTTCCAAACAAATCTCTCTCACACACACATCAAATCAATCACTTTTTCCAAAACTCTCTCTCAAAACAATTTTCCAAAACAAATTTCCCAAAACACCAAACCAAACATGTTTTCGTACTTTTTTTTTCCAAAACATGTTTCTGAAACACAAACCAAACAAGCTAGAAGTGTTTTGTTCCAATTCAGGCGACCCAGTCTATACTTGTATGCTGTGCGCATCACATAGTAAACCTAGGCTAATAACCAGAATAAGAACACATAATGTTTTCAAAAGCAGATATCATGGTTAGTAGAGGCCGGTCTTTGACCGGGCGAGCGGGGGTGCTCACGAAGTGACCTTCCCCAATCGTACCCAAGTTCCCGAGCCGAGGCAACTTTGGTGATGACGGACACATGGCCTTTGGCACCGAGTCAGGGTTTCCTAAATTTCCCCGTAAAAAATATTTAGGTGGCGACTCTGTATCTGGCAAAGCAGTCCATGTTTGGCACTTCTTTCAAAAACTCTGTTTTCAAAAACGATTTGCCAGATTTGGACTCTTTGGTTCAAGATTAAGAACCGTGACATTTGAGTCCTTCGAACTGTAGTGACCCAATATCGAACCAGAACGGGGGGGGGGGTCACGCCCTCCCCGGGATGCGTTCGGGGACGTCTACAGTTTCTGGCGACTCTGATGGGGATTTAGAGAACTTGACTTGAACTCATGATATCTGGTTTTGACTACACTTGTGTGTTTCTTTGCATTGCATTTGCATTGGTGCGCCTAGGACACCGTGTTTGCCATCTGCTATTCCTGAGCGATTTGCCGGAGGCTTGTCTTGTCAAGGCATGTCCATAAGACTGACCGGTTACGGGCTCTGCCAGTATGGGAACACAAACCCCGATTTTACCGGGGCACCCTTTTCGACCATTCGACCTAGTGCATATTCGGATCCATAGTGACTATTCCAAATTAGGATAGGTTACTTACCCGTTTATAGGTTGTTTGAAGCCGCTGAGTGCGTAGTGAAACCCTAGTTCCTGACAAAATAGGACAGGGAAACCCAACCCCAACATAGGGGTGTTTTGGCTCTCACTTATCTGCTATGTGCTTGTTAGAGTGCGTCTCCACAGGGAATGCATGTATCAGTTTATGAGTTTGGGCATCAGGCTTGCGGGCATCAGTTTTTGAGATTGGGCATCAGGCCTGCGGGCATCAGTCAGTTATTTAAGAATCAGTTATCTGCGGGTATCCGATTCAGTTTCGGGGACAGTGATTCAGGGATATTGATCAGTGTTTGAGGACAGTGTGTATTCAGCTTATCAACCGTGTGTTGTATGCCCGACTGTGTGTTGTGTATTTAATTTAAGCTGTTATGCTGTCCGTTTATCTGGTTATTTATTTCCTTTTCGCTTTATTTATCTTTTTGCTAGGGCAGGTTTGTAGCACAATTGCTCCTGAACCCGTAGATATACCCCAAGCACTTTGGACACGAGGTCGCCGACTCATTCGATCCGAGGATCTGGTTGACGGACATCCAGTGTTCCACTCTCTACCCCCGGTTGTTAGAAGAAGGCCGAGGAGGCGCAGTGTGTCAGAGCAGAGGTTACCGGGGCAGCAGTCCACTTTAGCAGCAAACAGTCGGACTGAGGTTTCTGTTTCCGCTATAGAGATACACTTACCGGTTATTCAGATGGATCTGCAGAATACATCAGGGATGGAGGCGATGATGCGCCAAATGCATGAGAGCATGAAACAAATGCAAGAAGATGCTGCCCGCCAAGCAGAGTTCTCCAAGCAACAGGCCGCTGTCATGGCCCAGCAGGCCAAGCTGATCACTAGATTGCAACAGCAGAATGCGGCATCTGCTTCACATCAAGTTCCTCCTCCACCCGGGGCCCCATTACCCGAGCAGGCATCCACTGGTCAGAATACCCTGCCGAATCCCCAGAATCCCCCCCTGAACACCCAGAACACCCTACGCAATGTCCAGAATATTCAAGAGGACACAGGCCATCCAACGGGGCTGGCTCCGCCCCCACTTTTGCCTCAACTGTCCAAGACCCATACACCTGCCAACCATCCGGACTCTCCCTTCGAGTTCGAGATAGACCATACAGCTCTGAAATTGAGCAAACTGGAGAAGCTTTTTAAGAAGTCCCAGGGGGTGAAGGCCACCCCAGACATCGAAGATGGGTACACCGATGTGGCCGTAACATTGCCAGATAGATTTAAGATGCCACAGATTGATCGTTTTGATGGGTCCGGGGATCCTATGGTCCACCTCCGGCTATTTTCAGACATTCTGCGGCCAATGGGCCTAACTCGACCACAAAAGCTTTCCCTGTTTGGCCGAACTTTGTCGGGTGTGGCAGCCATTTGGTACGCGAAGTTAGAAGATGAGGTAAAGAGAAGCTGGGATGAGATGGCTGAGGCCTTCATTGCGCAGTACTCGTACAATACACAGATCGAGATTACAACTCGTGATCTCGAAACGACGAGGCAAGAGGCCAAGGAGACTTTCTCAGACTTCGTAACTCGATGGAGGGCAAAGGCATCGATGATGACCTTGAGGCCTACAGATAAAGACCAAATCAGGATGATTGTGCGCAATCTCCAACCAAAACTCATGCAGAAGATGATTGTACTTCCCTTTCCCACCTTCTCAGACTTACACGAGATGGGGGTACAGATCGAGGATGCGATGAAGCAAGGTCTGATCGACTAGGACCGAGAGCAACCCCGGAGGACATTTAACCGTAACAACAACGCAGGCCCGAGCGGCGCTGCAAATACAAGAGCTTCCGAGGTCAGTATGGTCGCCACCATTCCCCCTCCCCAGCCAAGGCCTATGGCAGCCACACCCTTCTCCGGTGCATCCGGAAGTAATACTCAAACCCCAAAATACCAGCCCAGGGGCCAAAGAACCTTTACTCCACTATACATGCCCTTGTCCAAGGTTCTGGGGGTCTTGATTAGAAAGGGACATCTAAAACCCCTGGAGCCGAGGCCGCCACCAAATCCACTCCCCCCCTCTCACAACCCAGCCAAGTACTGTGCCTACCACCAACAGCACGGTCACGATACCGACCATTGTTACAGGCTGCGTCACGAGGTTCAGGACCTCATCGACAAAAATGTAATTCTACCACCAGACAGACCTAACGTCACAACCAACCCACTCCGTACCCATAACCAAGATCCACCACCCAAAAGAGTCAATCTTATCCAAACTGGGGTCGTGTCCTACGATCCTAGTATCTATATTACTCCCTCTCACCTACCCAAGCCGGAGGTGATCCTTTCTGACTGCACTGACTTGTGCATGATGGACATCTCCACAAACCAATCTGAGCCAAAGATGGTGACTACTAAAGATGGAACAAGGCAGGTTTCAGAGGAAAGTGGAATTGTTGTGTCTAGGAGTGACCAGCCTGGGGATTATACTAGAGGAGCCTATGATCCAAGCGAATACATCTTATCAGTGGGCCAGTCTGAGCCGAGTGTGGGACTGCCGGAAAAAGCTGAACTGTGCATGATTCAGGGGGATAGACTTGAACAGGGGGCGGATGATCTGACAACAGTAGAAGAGGACTTTGCCAACCTCTAGTTCTTCAACGACCAAGAATCAGGGGATGCAACGATCAACTGGTTTGAATATGGGGAGTCGGCAAAAATTATCGGATGGTTAGATGATCTGCCAGACGTTGTGGAATTTCAGCCAGAGCAAGGCCCGGCAGGGGCAAAAGTGTCAATGGTGGCCGGAAGGGTCGAGAGTCAGAATGGATTGCCGGAGAGCGCCGGTACAAAGAATTTCGCTCAGGACTTAAACATTGTGGATGCAGAGAAAGTGGAACAAACTGCAGTGACGTAGTTAGAACAGGAGGAATTTTGGGAGTCCGAGAGAATCAAAAAAGCAAAAGCCCATGAAGGGGCCGGAAGTGCTGTGGGCACAAGAACGGGACATGCCGTGAGCATATGGGACGAAAGTACCGAGAGTACAAACTTGCCAGAACCAGATAGGTGTCTGTTAAACGCTAGCGGGATGTGGTGGGAAGACGACGACTTATGTCTTGCCCACACAGACGAAGATTGGGGAGTAAATCAGCCAGATGACACTTGGTACCTCGATGAGGTGGACCATATGACCAGGAGTGGGCGGTACTTCAAGCCCCCACACCTTGACCAGCCCGAAGCATCTGGAAAAGACAAAGAAGCTGAGAAACAGAGAGAGAAACAGATTGAAGAAGAAGCTGTGCTGAGACAGTTAAAGAAGATACAAGCAGACATCTCCATCTGGGGACTGCTTATGGCTTCGCGGGTGCACAGGCAGGCTGTCCTATCTGCTATGGACAGAGCCAAACTCTCTATAGACACTACACCAGAGCAGCTGGTTGGGCTAGTTTTTCCGGGAGGAGGTTCCCCGGCTTTAACCTTCTCAGACAAAGAACTGCCGCCTGAGGGCGTGAATCATAACAAACCTCTCTACATCTCCATGGAATGTAGAGACAAGTGGATACCGGTGGTACTTGTTGATACCGGGTCTGCTATCAATGTCTGCCCAGCCAGAACAGCGTATGCAATCGGGTTGAAGCCCGCGGACTTCATCCCGACAACTCAGGTGATCAGAGCATACGATAATACTAGCAGAGAAGTGATGGGGACTGTCAAGATTCAGACAAAGGTGGGACCTGGACAACACGAGATAGATTTCCATGTCTTGGAGGTTCCCGCAACTTTCAACCTACTTTTGGGGCGACCGTGGTTGCACCAGGTGAAGGCCGTCTCGTCCACTCTGCATCAGATGGTGAAATACCCCTATGGAAAGGGAGTAGCCATTGTGTTTGGGAATTCATCGATCCATCCCCCTCCAGAAGTGTCTACACCAGTCCTAGAAATCGAGCACGGCATGGAGAACGTGTTTATATCAGGATTTACTCTGGCCGAGGCCCGGGTTGTGCAAAACATTATGGCTGTGAATGAAGGTATGTACGTCAGTGCTCAATCCGTCTACCTCATGAACAAGCTACAATACATCCCCGGGATGGGATTAGGAAGGAGCGGCAGGAAAGGCGTCGCAACATTGGCCGAAGTGCCACACAACCCGCATACCTTTGGACTGGGTTATCTGCCCACCAAAGAGGACTGGGTGAGGAAAGGGAAAGAAATGGCCGGAAGAGCCAGAGCAAAGCAGGCTGGGAAGCCTTTTGAATTAATGCATAGGCCCATCCAGGGCACCCTGAACGGACGCTTCGTCCGGGAGGGGGAAGACTTTCCATTTTGCGGCTTCCCAGAGCCGTGGATAAACGCGGAGAAGAAGCGCGTGCCCGGTTTTGAGATCTTCTTCGACCTGCAGTTACCCGGGGAGGATGTTGCCGAAGAGCAGATGGACCCATCAGCTGAGGTTGAGCAGTGTAGGGCAGTGGATCCTGAGGGCACAGAATTTGAAACGGGGGTAGCACTGGCATGTCTACTCTCTGATCCTTCGATCGGCCATAAGTGCTTGGGGGATAACTCCGAGGTTTCCATGATTGGGGATGAAATGGCCGCGAGCCAACCAACAGCTATCTTGGATGCATCTATCGCACCCTCTCTCACTTGGCAATACGAGGAGGGATTTTTGTCCAGCAGCACCGGGTCAGGTAGTGAGCCGGAATCTGATTCCACCGAGTCTTGTGAGTCAGAATCAGATTCCAGCTCGACTGAGTCTGAGTCTGGTACTCCTGGGGATGTTAACCCGGATGCCACAGTCCTGTCTAGGTCGTCTTTTTCCTTTTCATTTGAGTTTGTTGTAAATGAATCGAACGATTTGGATGTGCCTAATGATAATCAAGCAACTGTGGTTTCTGAGTACTTTTCTGTGCCCTTAATTTATTGCATTAATTCAGACTTTCAAATTTTTGAAAACGACGAGGACGAAGTTCCTCCGGTTTTGCAACGATTAATTGAGCAGGAGCAGGAAAGATTTGTTAAACCCCTAGTGGACGAAATCACTACCGTGAACATTGGTACTGAGGAGGACCCGCGGCTGGTCCAGATCGGGTCCACGTTGTCTTCGGAGGAACGCAAGTGCTTAGTCGCTTTATTAAAAGATTTCAAAGATGTTTTCGCGTGGTCCTACGAAGACATGCCTGGAATCGATCCTGAGATTGTACAGCATCGGATCCCCCTTGACCCCGAGGCCCGACCTGTCAAACAAAAACTCAGGAGAATCTGCCCGGACTGGGCTCTCAAGATTAAGGAAGAGGTCACCAAGCAAATCGATGCAGGCTTCCTGCTGGTGTCTGAATATCCGACTTGGTTGGCCAACATCGTTCCGGTGCCGAAGAAAGATGGCAGGATTCGAGTATGCGTGGACTTCAGGGATTTGAACAGAGCTAGTCCGAAGGACGACTTTCCCTTACCGCATATTGATGAGTTGGTGGATTTCACAGCAGGGCATGCTTTGCTCTCATTCATGGATGGCTTCTCAGGCTACAACCAGATTGTAATGGCACCAGAAGATAGGGAAAAGACTGCATTCACCACCCCGTGGGGGACATACTGCTATAGAGTCATGCCGTTTGGGTTGAAGAATGCTGGAGCTACTTATCAACGGGCCGCGACCACAATATTACATGATATGATCCACAAGGAGGTTGAGGTGTACGTGGACGACATGATTGTCAAGTCCAAAGAAAGAGATGGCCACTACACCGCCTTGCATAAGTTTTTTCAAAGGATCAGGGAATTCCGGTTGTGGCTGAACCCTCAAAAGTGTACATTTGGTGTTACAGCGGGAAAAATGCTGGGGTTTCTGATTACACAAAGAGGCATCGAAGTCGACCCTTCCAAAATCAAGGCCATCCTAGAAATGCCCCCACCAAGGACTGAAAAGGAGGTGAGAGGCTTTCTAGGTAAAGTGCAATTCATAAGACGGTTTATCTCAAAATTAACCTTGACTTGTGAACCACTTTTTGGTCTCCTGAAGAAAGGCAAGAAATTTCAATGGGACGGCCGATGTCAAGCAGCGTTTGAACAGATCAAAGAATATCTACAGAACCCGCCCGTTTTATCACCACCAGAACCAGGGAAACCGTTGATTTTGTACCTATCAGTGACTGAGACACGATGGGCTGTATGCTTGCACAAGAATCTGAAGACAGGGTGGAGAGAGCCATCTACTATTTGAGCAAGAAGATGCTAGAGTATGAGACTCGGTACACACCGCTGGAGAAGGCTTGCTTAGCTTTGGTATGGGCTACCAGGAAGCTGCGGCACTACTTGTTAGCTCACTCCGTAATGTTGGTTTCACGTCTCGATCCCATCAAATATCTTTTCGAGAAACCAGCACTTACGGGTAGGCTAGCTCGTTGGTTGCTGTTGCTCTCCGAATTTGATTTGAAGTATGTCACACGCAAGTCAGTCAAAGGAAGAGCAGTAGCAGAGTTCCTTGCCGACCATCCGGTTGAGGGGGATGAAGCAGTTGAATACTTGTTCCCAGATGAAGCCATTTTGCATATCGACGAGGAAGCTTGGACGATGTACTTTGACGGAGCGTCAAATCAACATGGGTATGGGATAGGAGTGTTGCTGATAGCACCCGATAATTCCCGTATCCCTCTAGCCTTCAAACTCCGATTCAAAGTCTCGAACAATGAAACAGAATATGAGGCGTGCATTGCTGGCCTAGAAGCAGCCCTGGAACTAGGGGCAAGACGGCTGGATGTCATCAGAGACTCGAACCTTGTTGTGTCTCAAGCAAAAGGAGACTGGAAAGTAAAAGAGGAAAAGATGATGATGTATCACCAAACCCTGGATTTGCTGATTCCTCGGTTTGAGAAGCTAAGTTTTACCCATCTACTAAGAGAGAACAACAAGTTCGCAGATTCTTTAGCAACTCTATCTTCCATGATAGACATCCCGTGTGGAGTCCGAATGCGTCCAGTCATCATTGACCAGAAATTTGCACCTGCCTATGGGTCGATTGCAGCCATAGATGAAGTTCAGGACGAACACCCCTGGTATTACGACATTTGGAATTTCTTGGAGAAAGAAGCATACCCGCCAGGGGCAAATGCCAAAGACAAAAGGGCAATAAGAAGATTGGCCGTTCAGTTCATCATCTGTGGGGGTAAGCTGTACTGAAGAGGTCATCTGGGAATGCATAAACTGTGTGTTGATGCTGAAGAGTCGAAGCGCCTAATGGAAGCCATCCATGGAGGAGAGTGTGGAGCACATATGAATGGGGTAATGCTGGCACGGAAAATCCTCAGACAAGGGTACTACTGGTCTACCATGGAGGAGGATTGTATCAGTTTCGTTCGGCGATGCCACAAATGTCAGATCCATGCAAATCGCATGAACATCCCGCCGACAAAGTTGTACAACATGACTTCACCATGGCCATTTTCAGTCTGGGGAATTGATGTGATCGGGGCCATTACGCCAAAGGGGTCGAATGGGCATGAGTTCATCCTGGTTGCGATAGATTATTTTACAAAGTGGGTTGAGGCTCAATCTTACGCGGTGTTGAAGGCTTCGCACGTTGCAAAGTTTATCAGAAACAACATCATCTGTCGCTACGGGGTCCCAAATGAGATAATTTCAGATAACGGTTCCCATTTCAAGAAGGAAGTGATAGACTTGTTGGAAAAATACAACGTGGCTTTTCATAAGTCATCCACATACTGGCCGCAAACCGAGGCTGCCAACAAGAATATCAAGCGCATACTGCAGAAGATGGTGGAAACCTACCGAGACTGGCCAGATAAGCTGCCGTTTGCTCTGTGGGGCTACCGGACTTCAATCAGAACTTCTACTGGGGCGACTCCGTACTCATTGGTTTATGGGATCGAGGCCGTTCTACCTATTGAGATTGAGGTTCCGTCATTGCGAGTATTGGCCGAGTGTCAGATAGCCGAGGCAGATTGGCAACAGAACAGATTCGAGGAACTCATGCTCTTTGATGAGAGAAGACTGAAAGCACTGTACCACATTCAAGGCTATCAACGCAGAATCGCTCGGGCTTTTAACAAGAAGGTTAAGTTCAGGAATTTAAAGGAAGGAGATTTGGTACTCAAGGACAACCGAGCCCCCATCCACGACCCTAGGGGCAAGTTCAGACCTAATTGGACAGGTCCCTACATCATTAAGTCTATCTGGTCAGGTGGGGCTGTGGTTCTGATGGATCTAGATGGCTTAGAGTTTTCCCAACCGATCAACATGGACAAGTTGAAGAAATACTACCCTTGAGAGGCTCGCTAGGTCGAAAACCCGAAAGGGCGACCTAGGCAAAACTCAGAGCACAAAAAATTTGAAATTATAAAAACTGAGCTCGCAAGGTTGAAAACCCGCAAAGGGCGGCCTTGGCAAAAGTTAGAGTGCAAAAGGAGAGTAAAAATACCCGAGCGAACCTAAGCCTGAACTACGTAAGGCTTGATTCCCATCTTTGGGATACGTAGGCAGCTTCATCCTGAAGTTCAGCCACAATCTTTTCCCCGATCAACTTTGTCCATTTTGATTATCTCAGTCACCCTTGTCCATCAGCATTCATCGTAATCTCCGGTGCAGTGCTATTCAGACTAGGGGCAACTTTCCGTTGCCAGGAGGTGCTGTGGTACCATTCAGACTAGGGGCAACTTTCCAGTTGCTAGGATCCGGGGTTGTGCATCTCAGTGACAGATCTCAGGCGTGTCCAGCTCTGATCCATATCGAAAATAGTTTTGAAAAGTTTTAATAAAAGTTGACTTTGTTCAAATTAATCTTTTTACAACTAAGACCATTTTTGGACCAAAGCGGAAAATTTTCAGTACCACAACCTTCAATTTCATTGATTTCAAAACAGAGTTCTCTTGCTCTTGCATACAATTGAAGTTGCTTTTTATTACATTCATAAAGAAAACTTGAAAGTACTAATAAAGCAATAAATTTGGGGCATAGTCAAGTCAGGTGTCCCTGCGCCCCCTCCCAGAGCTAGTCGAAGCCCCCGATGCCGACCTAGGCCCAATCTGTGCCTCCTCATTGAGCCAATCCCAGCACTCATCAGACAAAGTGCCACTGAAAATAGGGGCGGAGGGCAGGAGCTCTGTAGTCCTCCAAGCCGTAGTATGTCGGGCAAGGTGTGCACCTCGGACCGGGAAGGCGACCGGATACTCTATCCCCTCCGGAGGGCAAGTCTGATCATGGCCGAACTGGCGCAGAATGCGGAATGGGAAATAGAATACACAATGGGTCAGGCCAATCAACCGGATCCCAGTATCCTGGAACATGCTATAGCTCATTGCCGGAAGGTTAAGCCAAGGACAGCGCCAAGCAATGCGTTCAGCTGACAAATTGCACATCCATTCAAACCACCATCCCTCATCAAGGGCATCGACCAGGCGTTGTCGAAAGAAGTAGCCGCGGGCTGAGTAAGCAGGGCAAGAGTCCACAACTTGCAATTTATCCATCAACCATATCTGGGGAGGGATGAAAAATGAGAGAATAAAGAATAGAGAGATGTGCGAGGAGAGAAAAGTAAGATGAGGGTTTTGTGAGAAAAACCGAGCCTGAGGGCTGAGCGATGTGAGCAAATACATATGTGAGCTTGGGTGGGAAACATTACCTGCAGCAGTAGTGGACTCCCCGCAAACCTGGTTGTCTCCTGGCGGTAGAAGGCATCCAAACCCAGCAGTGTCTCAGCCAATGTCATGGCGGTACAGCTCTTTCCTTCCCTCAAGCCTTGAGCGACTTCAATCAAACGGATGTTAGCTTCCCCGGAGCCCGAGACAAACAGAAAATGAGATAGCATGCACAAGCAGAGGGCATGTTGTCGAAAACCTTGCCGATAATGGTCACCGCGGTCACCAGCATCGGAGAATCGGTAAATCAGGCTCGGGATATCCAACATCCCGTTACAAATCAGGGATCGAGCATCATGCGCGTTGAGACCGCACATCTGCCCCAAAGCTTGGGCGTGGCCAAAACGAGACTGAGGCAAGATCTCTTCTGAGCGTTCAGACTCCATCAAAACTTGAAAATCTTCAAAAGTAGGACATACCTCTTGCCCTCCGAAGCTGAAGACGTGCGTCACCGGGTTCCAAAATCTCGCCGCCGCATGGAGGAAAGGAAGGTGCAGTGGAGTCTGGCCCAGCGTGAATAGTGCATTCAAGCCGAAACCCCGGAAGTTCAACTTTTCCGAGCCATCTAAAGAGGAGATCCAAGATGTGAGATTTTCTACAAGAAATGCCTCCATTTTAGCGCAAAGCAGTGATGAAATGAATGAGTTCCAAAGTTGGAGCTTTATAGGGGGGGGTAAAACACTATTCGAGGACAAGTGTCAGAATTCTAGGAGTTGCAGGAAAGGTGGCCGGCCGGCCACCTATTCTAGCAGGCCGACCATTTTGTTTCAAAAATTGGCCGGCCGGCCACCTTTCAGTCCCCGGATGCAAAATGTGGCCGGCCATGCATTGGTCCTGTTTTGCCCTCCGGAAGGAAGTTTGAGGCATTTCTATGCATCGGGGATGTCGACGGCCTCCATTTCTCTCAGTTTCCGATGCGTCCCAGGACCCAGATCGTCCGAAGTACGCTTTGTTGTATTTTTTTTATGGAGTTGTTGCTTTGTTTATCGAGTTGTAAGTTTTGTCGAGCTGTCGCATTTGGTGTTTTGAGTTGTTACTTTTTGTTTATGCAATTTTGTTAAGTCTTATTTATCGAGTTGTTAACATTGTTGTATTTTTCTTATCGAGTTGTAAACTTGCTAAGATTATGTTATTTCTTACTGAGTCGAGTTGTTTAGTTTATTGCGTCGGTTCATTACCTGACCCGGTAAATACACAAGGCACATTTCCATTCAATTCCATCTTTGTGCAAAATAATGCGATGCGATGCTAAGAATTTCAAACACAAACACATTTTCAAAAGCTGTTTCATTCCGTCATGTTTTACAACAAAATAAAGGTACAAGTTTTACAGAAAATAAAACTGCCTGATAAAATGCAAAGTGCTACAAACTACTAGCAAAAAGTAAAATAAAGCAGGAAACAGCAACATCAATGTCCTCGGGAGCGGGAATGAGGAGCCCCCCTCATCCTCTTCTGCGGGACAACCTCTGCACCACCATCACCATCGGGGTCAGAGCTGTCATCCTCACAATCCCCCTCAGCCTCGCCTCCACTCCCAGAGCCAAGACCGGAGCCCCCTTCCTCAGCAGATGTCTCTGACTGACGGTCTGTGACCTCCTCCTCCTCCTCCTCATCAGGCTCTGCCTCTATAACATGTGCCCTACGTCTGCGAGACGACCCCGCTCCCCCAGCTCCTTGAAAGGGCCCAGACGGCCCAGCACCTCGACCTCTCTGAGAAGGCCTGGGTGGCCCGGCCTGCGGCGGAGCATATACAGGAGGCATCTGAAAATGGAGAGTCCAATACATCAGTTCAAATATGAAAATCAGATGCAAGTACAGTATGAGAGTGGGGTGTGTGTCAGATGTGCTCTACACAAACAGCCTATCAATGCAGTAGAATGTTCAAAACCAGCGTGTCATCAGAAATATGATAAATGCAGGAAAGATGAACAGTACCTGTACACCCATAATAGCCAGCTGTGCCTCCCTCCGCAGGATCATGCCCTCGAATGTGGCCAGCATCCCAAGCATCTCATCCATGTACTCAACTGGAGGCTACAGATACAAATGCAAAACCATCAGTAAAGGAATGGATGTCCAAATATCCGACTGATAAATCAAAGCTATAAAACATACCGGTGGTGAATCAGGGTCTCTGACATATCTATGGTCAGGAAGAGGAGGCTCCAGCGAGACCTGGTAAGGAGTCCCAAATCGCCAACTCGTCAACTCGGTCGGCATATCTGGCCACCCAAGATGATGAAAAGTCGGAGGGATCGGGGGAATCGACCCGCCCCCACCTCGAGACGTACCAGCCCTGCTGGAGGAGGGGATATCCATAGCACGAGCCCGACTCGAAGATGGTACATCAGCAGACATCAGTGGCGGAGCGCGCACTCCCGTCAAGGGAGGCATCAAATATGTATGGCGATAAGTGGCGTAGTCCCCCTCCGTAAGATGTAGCAAAGCATCAGTGCCCAGCATAGCACTAATGACATCCTGGGTAGAAAGCCTATCAGCAGTCCGCATACTGGCTGGGGGTGCCGCGGGAGGGTCCTGAGAAGTGTATCCCCACACCTGACGTAGAAAGCGTTCCCCCAGGAACCATGCTCTACCAACTGGTCCTTCAAACAGGATCCTGTACTGGGAAGTGCCCGATCCTCCAGCATACTGAAATCGGAGACCATCGCCCAAGATCGCCCAGGGCTGCCACGTAATCTGCGGATAACCAGTGCATGAATCAATCAGAAATCGGGAATATACAAGGCAGATCAAAGATGAAAACAGAAAGGAACTGAGACTTCTGAAATACCTCTGTCGTCCGAGCAGTGTCAAAATACTGTCGCAGGTAAAAGAGAGTCTCTCGAGGTCTCGGTCGGTGCTGGCCCTTGAATACCAAGGAATACGGGGTCATAAGGGGCCCTGCCACCTCCATCTCCGGGGCTAATGTCGGAAAATATAGATAGACCCATAACTGTGGAAAACAGTGCAGAATGTGAATACAAAATGCTGAGTGCAAAATATAGGATGTAAAGTGCGCCGTGTGTGCAATGAACAAGTAATGAGGAGCAGAAATGTAAATCAAGAGGACAGAACGTACCTCCCAGGCTCTCCAATAGCCGCCGAGTAAGTCTCCCCGCCCGCGAGAGGCCGCACTCATATAGCAATAGAGGGTAGCCAGGCCGGCGCCACCCCAGTCGTACCGACTGACCTGTGATAGGTCCACTAGGGCACTCAAAAGATACAACCCGACAGTGTTCCCCCTATCAGTAAACAGAGTGGTGCCAAAGAGGAACATAAGGAAACCGCGGGCGTACTGCTCAACCTCCTCAGGAGACTCGAGCTCCATCTCCGGCCTCCGAAAACGGGAAGAGAACCAGGTGTACCGGACTCTCCCAGAAGCTCTGTCCACAGGCGGGCGGGCCCCCAACAGATGTACCCAAGCGGCCTCCCACTCGCCCATATCCTCGTCGTAAGGAATGGGCCAACCTCCTATGTCTAGGCCGGTAAGTACAGCAAAATCTAGCGGGGTCATGGTCAGATCCCCGGTGGCAGAAAAGTGGAAGGAATTGGTGGTGTCCCACCATCTCTCCACCAAAGCGGCTAACAGTGTCCTACTGGCAGGACAATGTGATAACCCTACGCAGAAGGCCCCGAACCCTGCTAAATCAACTAAATCCCGGACAGCCTCCGGAAGCTCAGTGTACCACTCTCTCGCAGCAGTGGAGCCATATCCTCGCACGGTACGAGAGCCAACCTGCATTCAGAATGAATGCATGTGTCAGAATGAAACGAACAAGCCGTGTGCAAATCAAACAAACAAGCCGTGTGCAAATCAAATGAAATGTAATGAGCCGTGTGCAAATGAAATGTAATGAGCCGTGTGCAAATGAAATGTAATGAGCCGTGTGCAAATGAAATGTAATAAGCTGTGTGCAAATGAAATGTAATAAGCCGTGTGCAAATGAAATGAATGAGCCGTGTGCAAACGCAAGTAAATGGACTGTGTGTTCAGAAAATCAGAGTTTGGGACTGCGTGTTCTAATCTCAATCAGTGTGGGCTGCGTGTTCACCTTCAACTTGGACTGTGTGTTCAGAAAATCAGAGTTTGGGACTGCGTGTTCTAATCTCAATCAGTGTGGGCTGTGTGTTCACCTTCAACTTGGACTGTGTGTTCAGAAAATCAGAGTTTGGGACTGCGTGTTCTACTCTCAATCAGTGTGGGCTGTGCGTTCACCATCAATTTGAGCTGTGTGTTCAGAAAATCAGAGTTTGGGCTGCGTGTTCTACTCTAAATCAGTGTGGGCTGTGTGTTCACCATCAATTTGAGCTGTGTGTTCAGAAAATCAAAGTTAGGGCTGCGTGTTCTACTCTCAATCAGTGTGGGCTGTGTGTTCACCTTCAACTTGGACTGTGTGTTCAGAAAATCAGAGTTAAGGCTGCGTGTTCTACTCTTAGTCAGTGTGTGCTGTGTGTTCACTTTCAAATTCGGGCTGTGTGTTCGACAAATCAGTGTTTGAGCCGTGTGTTCAATTATTAACTAATGTGTGCCGTGTGTTCACAATCAAACAATGAGCCGAGTGTTCAGAAATTCAAGTGTGCAAGTCATATGTTCAGAACGCAAACAAAGTACTATGTCATAAGCTAAACTGTGTGTTCAAGCATGGCAAAGGTATGAAATGCACGAAAAATACAGAAAATGACGTAAAATACCTCTCGTACCTCGTAAGAGAGGTGATGCTCTGGCTCTCGCAGAAGTAGATCTCCGGGTGCCCGATCATTGAAGTCAGTAAAATGACGAAAAATGGCCCGCGGAAGAATGTGTACCGACGTGGCGTATCTCTCGGGAATAAAGGGACGGACCCTCGGGGACAGCGTCATGATATCGAAATCATCCCCGGCACCTGGAGGACCTCCACCATGAGGGAAATTACCCGCCATTTCGAAAAATTTGCAAAAGGAGTAAAAAATGAGCAAAAATGAGCCAAAATTGGAAAAAGTCAACAAAAGTCAACTCTCGGGAAATGAAAAAGTCAACAAAAGTCAACTCCCGAGAAAATCTTCCAAATATTGAGACAAACTTACCTCAAGTGGTGAAAATGAGAAAAGAAGCCCCGAAATCAAAATTTAATCGGTCCAAAGTGCTGAAAATCGAATGTTTTGCGAAAACAACTTGTGTGGGAGGCTGAAAAGCGCGTATAAAGTGCAGATCTGAAGGAGAAAATGGTTTGGGAGGCAAGAGGAGAAGTTTTCGCAGCTGTGGGTGTGAGCTCGAAGTGAATGGATGAGAGAATATAAAGAAAATGAGGCGAAAAGACCAAACTGCCCCCTGTTTTGGGCAGGTGGCCGGCCAGCCACCTTTTCTAGCTGGCCGGCCATTTGCTTTTTTGGAAACTGGCCGGTGGCCTCCCCTTGGGCAACCATCTGGCCAGCCATGTCCCCCACATACTCACCTAGCTCTCTGCAAATTTTGAGGAAGATCGGAGTTCCCGGGACCTGAAAAAGTTTAAGAAAAGTACACTTTCTGGCGCGAAATTGCTCCGCCGGAACTTCAGCTACAATTTCTGACATGTGTCTCATCATCATTCATCAAAATCAAGGTGTATCTTTTTTGAACATGTTATAACCTCTCCGGGAAGTGAACCGGAGGCTGCGATCGAGTCGCCTTCGCCGAAACGCGCGTTTCCTTGCTCGTTGTTTCGTAACAAACGTGCACCCTGATTTATGCTCGTTTTGCATTCTCATGTACGTAACTTGCATTCTCATGAGCATTTTGCATCGTCATGCATGATTTCTTGATATTATCGTACCTCTGTGCTTGAGCATGCGTTGTCACGCACGTTCCCTTCTCGCATTGCGATACATTCACTCGCCGGCACTGCGTGTGTCAAACTTTCGGAATCCCAGGAATCCCATTGAATATATGTTGTTAGCATATTGTTCTTGTTGAATTTCTTTCTTTTGCAGGCACGATATTGTATGTACGGTTCATTTGAGGCTGGTGCGACCAGACGAATCGCGTAGGTATCGTATCTTCTCTGTGTGAGACGCGACGAGAATTGAATAAATTCTCCGCATTCCTAACTGCATGAAATGTAGTTGTTTCTTTGCATTCTTGCTTAAAACTGTTGCATCTATTTGCGAATACTTGCTTCATTACAGCTTGCTGCATTTGCATGATCATTAAGTTACATCTGGCTCCGTGCATATCGCTTTGCATTTTGCCCCCTTGCCTACGGGCACGCCTGCGGGCACATATCTCTGTTCATCTTGTATGATTGTCTAAGTCTTCGGCCTTGCCAAAAATGGGTCGTCTCTAGGCTTTGACATTCACTCCCGTCACTTGTGACTTCCGAGTTCTGTCAAAGAGGGGCAACTGTAGACACCCCATTTTTGACCGACCTTAAGACTCAAACGTCACCGATTGAGCGCTCGGTGGTGTTGCATATTGTGCTCGTTCAGAAGTCTCAGAGTCACGGCCGTGAGCCCTGCCTTCGGACTTCCGAACCCTCTTCTGTACCTTGTCTCGGTTTGCGAACCAGACTCGGTTTTCTCTGTTTCTCTTCCTGAAGGGAAGGAGAGGTCCCGTAGACCATCTCTCAGTGGCCGTGGGCTACATTTCGTGGCCGTGGGCCATTTTGCCCATTTCGGAGCCCGGTTCCCGGTTTTCGGAGTCGTCAGGTCGTGTGCCTCGGTTCGGGACAGTCTAACCATCTCCGATTCCTCCGATTTTTGGCATACATCTTATTTACTCCCTTTTGAGGGACACTGAGGTCTGAGAGACCCACTTCGTGGCCGAATGCCATTTTCGGTGCTTAACAGCCTATTTTCGGGACCCCGAACTGCGTGTTTTGGCCCCCGAGCATTCGTTTTGCATCGGTTTTCGTTCATTTTTGGCAGGTAGCTCTGTTTTATCACCAGGAAGGTCACTAAAGGGTGGGAGGCCAGCAATTGTCTCAGCAACCAGTTATATTCCTCCGGCGCCCTCCGATGCCCGTTTTTCTCACTTCCGAGCCAATGTTGACCACCCTAGGGCCACCTTCTTCAACCCCAAACCACATATTTGTGTTGTACACACATGGGAGGACCCTAAAAGTCTATGGCCGGCCAGTAATTCAAATTGAACCTTTTGAACCCCTCATAAAAGTGGCCTATTCTCTCTCCTGTTTTAGAGTTGCCAATTTTGAACCACAGGGTTGTGATGAGGAGACCTGGGAGGACACCTTTCTCTGGTGGCCGGCCAGAAAATCTTCTTGAGCCTTTTGACCCTTGGCCGGCCGGCCATAGGGGGTGGCCGGCCGGCCACCTGCAACAAAAATAGGTGGCCGGCCATGCTCCTTGGGATGTGTGCTTTACAGCTGTATAGCTTTTTTCCCCCAAAATATCTGATTGCGGGGGACTTTTGTAGAAGGAGGGAACTTAATCCCTTATCTCTACACATTTTTCCCCCCTTTCTCATCCATCCTTGCATACACAACAGCAGCTCTAGCTCTCCCTCAAGGGTTGAAAAATTGCTCTCAAGCATAGAGACACACATCCCTCTCTATCTCTCTCAAATCCTCAAGTTTCAACCCCATTTGTTCATCACTACCAAGCACCACCACCACCACTCTATTCCAGCAGCAAGGAGAGGATTTCCAGCAGCTAGGAAGCAACATTTCTCAAGCCAAAAGGAAGCTAAGGGGTAGTCTTCAAGGGTAAGACCATTTTCCCTCTTTTGTAGCTCATTTTTGCACCTTTTTTCTAGCCTATTTTCTTACTGTTTTGGGCTCTGACCCTAACTGAAACTAGGCTTCTTTTGAGCCATTCTTCATATTTGTTTAAGGGCTCAACCCTGTTTGAGCCCCCCATTTGGTACTTGCTTCAATACCCTCTTGTATGCCATTATTTTGCATGGTACTTTTAGCATATGTGTAGTCTGTTTTGAGGCCTGATGTAAACTGAAAATAGGCCTATTTTGATCCCCTGTACAACATTGTAGAAGGGCTTAACCTTTCTTGGGACCTCCATGTATGACTTGCTTCATTGCCTCTCTTTGGTCCCTATTTTTGCATGCTTTGTGAGCTTATCTTGCCTCTGTTTTTAGGCCATGATCAGAACTGAAAATGGCCATATTTTGACCCTCTGGACATATCTCATTAAGGGTCTTTGGCTGTTTGGTGATTTCTTTGTATACCTCATGTTATAGCCTCTTGTTGGCCTACTTCTTGCATGGCATTTTTAGCATGTTTTTATATTGTTTTAGGGGTTGTCACCTACTGAAGAACAGAATTTTTTTAGGCCCTCTTCAGTGTTGTAGAAGGGTCTTTTGCCATTTGGGCTTTTCATCTATCACTTGCTTCATTGCTTCCCTTGCGGAGCCATTTTTGTATGCCATTTTTGCCCTACTTGTGATTGCTTTTTTGCCTTGATTTGAACTGAAAAAACGTGAGTTTTGGGGCTGCCTTGCTTCTTCTTTTTCATGTCATGTTCAAATTATGCATGTATTGTATAGCTACAAGTCATTTCGGATGCCTAGTTTTGCATTTCGGGAGAGATTCCTTGCATCGGGTTTCATTTCGCCAGGTTTCGGGGCTGTTTTGCCCCTCATTTTGCTACTGATTTTTGCATGTTTGCATGTCATATTCCGTGTCTTTGCCATGTCTCATTAGAGTGGCATTTCGGTGCCTGAGGGTCCGTTCTCGGTTTGCGTGCACGCGTGCACGCATTTCGAGGTGTCTTGTTTTCATTTGATGGCCTCCTATGTGAGTGTGACTGAGGTTCACTTGTATTGGTGTAAGTCCATTATTGCATTGCGTATGCCATTTCATCCATAGCATTGTGTATGCCCGGTTGTGTATTACCTCGTATAGCGTGTATGCCATTCCATGACATTGTGTATGTTAAGATTGCATATTAGCTGCATTTCATGCATATCATGCATATTGCATCGTGTTCGGGATAGGAGTTAGCCCGGGCACGGGAAACGAGGTACGTTCCGTACTCCGAGTGACGGAACGTGTCTCAATTCTCAAGTCACCGACACTCCGGATTATCCGTGGTGGAGTTAGGTTTTGTTGTAGCATTCATATGCATTCATCCTATATTGAGTTGTGCAATTCGGCTCCTCGGCCATCATGCATCGATATGCGTGATTGGTGGCACGAGGATCGAGGCATGCATATATTTGTGAAATACATTGCTATGCCCCTTTCCTGCTCTCTGTTGCAGCAAAATCAAGAATCAGCAAATTCTCGGGACCTGGCACGCATTTCAAGAAAAGGTGTAAACAGAGGCTAATTGGGGCATCCCAGTGGATTTCCGCGCAAGGCAGCCCAAACATACGTCGTTCATCAGAATCAAGGCAGCCCCTGGCTTGCATGCCAGTTTACAGTTTTCTTAGTTAATTTGTTAATTAATTAGGGATTTGTATATTATTTGGACTGTAATATTTTGGACTGTATTATTCTTTCATTTGGGACTGTATATTCTTTTGGACCCTCTGTGCGAGGGCAATATTGTAATAAGTGTGGGTGAGTGTGATGTATGTCTTCCAACCCCACGTCTTTCTTCCCTTTTATTTACCCGCTTATGGTGGTTAGATTAGGGCATATTTCAATTAGCATACAGTGTGACAGCATGTTTGCATCATTCATCTGTTTTGCACGCACCGGGCTCGGCGCATCATACAAACTGCATTTGTATTTCAATTCCAAATTGAATACGTGTTAGTTGTAGCATTCCATATGCCATGTTTAGAATAGCCGAGCCTGCTATAGTTTGCATCTTTGCATGTGTTGCATTAGGCAATTCTGTGTATCTAGGATCATGCATGGATTTCTAATAAGTTTCTGTTTTGGTTTGGAGTACTCGGTGGGTTTTATGCTTTAGCATCCTTGCATGCGTGTGAGTGACTGCCATGAATAGCATGCTTGCCATGAGGCTATTTGCTTATGTGATATAACTGCCTTGAATGCCTGTGGGTGGAGGTTGAGTTATTTGGATTGGAACAATTCATCAAATGTTTGTTTTAAGCCCACTAGATAGTGGCAAAACCATGTTTTCTAAGCCCACCCGAGGGTGGCAAACCCATGTCTTAGCCTACCTGCGGGTAGCACCATCAAACCATTTTCAAACAAACAAACATGAAGTGTTTTGTTCCAATTCAGGCGACCCAGTCTATACTTGTATGCTGTGCGCATCACATAGTAAACCTAGGCTAATAACCGGAATAAGAACACACAATGTTTTCAAAAGCAGATATCATGGTTAGTAGAGGCCGGTCTTTGACCGGGCGAGCGGGGGTGCTCACAAAGTGACCTTCCCCAATCGTACCCAAGTTCCCGAGCCGAGGCAACTTCGGTGATGACGGACACGTGGCCTTTGGCACCGAGTCAGGGTTTCCTAAATTTTCCCGTAAAAAATATTTAGGTGGCGACTCTGTATCTGGCAAAGCAGTCCATGTTTGGCACTTCTTTCAAAAAATCTGTTTTCAAAAACGATTTGCCAGATTTGGACTCTTTGGTTCAAGATTAAGAACCGTGACATTTGACTCCTTCGAACTGTAGTGACCCAATATCGAACCAGAACGGGGGGGGTCGCGCCCTCCCCGGGATGCGTTCGGGGATGTCTACAACAGTGAACCAGGAGAGAGAATAGGCCACTTTTAGGAGGGGTTCAAAAGGGTCAATCACAATTACTAGCCGACCATATGATATTGGTGGCCTCCCATGTGTGGACAACACAAATATGTGGTTTGGAGCTGGAAAAAGTGGACTTAGTGTGGTCAACATTGGCTTTCGAGTGAGAAAAACGGGCGTCGGAGGGCGATGAAGGAATATAACTGGTTGCTGAAACAATTATTGGCCTCCCACCCTTCTATGACCTTCCTGGTGATGAAACAGAGGTCCCTGCCAAAAATGAACGAAAACCGATGCAAAATGAAGGTTCAGGGGCCGAAACGCGCAGTCCGAGGCCCCAAAAACTGACTGTTAGGCACCGGGAGTGGTGTTTGACCACGAAGTTGGTCTCTCCGACCTCAGTGTCCCTTAAAAGGGGGTAAATAAGATGCATGCCAAAAACCGAAGCAAACGGAGGTGGTTAGGCGGTCCCGAACCGAGGCACTCGGCCTGACGGCTCTGAAAACCGGGAACCGGGCTCCGAAATGGGCAAAATGGCCTACGACCACGAAATGTAGCCCACAGCCATAGAGAGATGGTCTACGAGACCTCTCCCTCCCTTTGGGAAGAGAAACAGAGAAAACCGAGCCTGGTTCGCAAACCGAGGCAAGGCACAGAAAAGCCCGGGAGTCCGGAGGCAGGGCTCACGGCCGAGACTCTGAAACCTCTGGACGAGCACGATATGCAACATCACCAAGCGCTCAGTCGGTGACGCCTGAGTCTTAAGGTCGGTCAAAAATGGGGTGTCTACACATAGACATCTTTGAAAATTGAAATGGAAGAGAAAATCTGCTGTTTGCTTGCTTGTGTCATGCATTGTCCTCCCTGACTTACAATTGTTATATACCTTCCGTTTGGTGGCCAAGAAAATTGAGATTTTGAATATTATGATTGCTTTTGTTTTGGTTTCTTAATCAAGGAAAACACATCAATTGAATGGAATGATTTTCAATTACACTTTATAAGCACATTCTGTTATGCGTTGTTTGGTCCAAGATTTGTTGAAGGAAAGGAAAATGAAAAGGAAGATTAAATTTGCTGTTTGATTGCTTGCTTCATTTTTCTCTCCAACTTGGAATTGTATTATATACCTTCTGTTTGGTGGCCTACAAAATTAAGGAGATTTTGAATCTTATGCTTGCATTTTTTTTAATCTTCTACGTTCTTCCATATTTTTTTTTTCAATTACTAAAAATTTATTTGTCATGACCTAAACCCACCCCTATAGGTTTAGTGTTGTAACCAGCCAATAATAATTGGATTACCAAAGGCCTCTTAACAGAATAACATATAATTAAGGGCCACAGAAGCAAATATACAAAATATACATAGTCTATAGAGTTGTGCAGACATACATGAGACATAAATTTGAAACCTTATAAAATATACACAGAAGATGTCATGTCCATATAAGTCTTGCAACATTGTTCAAGTGTCGTCAAAAAGGACTTAGCCCAATATATAGATAAACAAAACTTAAACGTTCTTAACATGATACACAAAATAACTCTTGACATGGTTCACAAAATTTGACTTTTATACACGGGAACCTCCTCGAGAGGTACAGTGGCTAGCTGACCCCAAAACTTTCCAGGCAGTAGTTTAGGCCTGGTCATACGCTTGCTCACCTACATACATAATATAAATAGTGAGCGGGAGCCCAGTGAATAATAATAGGGTAAAGTGTTTTAATGAACGATGTCCATACCAGATTCAGAAATCAGAATTCAAATTCAAAAACAGAATCACATTCATATTCATATTCTTGTTCGAATCATATACAGAAATTAGAGTTCATACTTAATCATACGTGGTACATCCATTAACGCTAACAGAACAGATACAGAACAGTTGCAGAACATATAGTGGTTATGAGTAACCAGTTCCATAAAGGAACCTCTGAATCCGAGTAACAGATGACAAATATGATGAGCTCCATGATGGAGCCTCTGATATGGGTAACAAAGTGCAAGCGTATTAAGTTCCATAATGGAACCTCCGATACTGGGTAACAGCTAATAGATATCACATGATGCTAAGGATGCCATGAATACATTGTCAGAAATTGGACAATCATTCATTGTACAAGACATAGCATTTCAGAAAACATATCTTCTTTTATCATAAACAAAATAAATAAAGTTGAACATAACTTTACTAAGTTATTACTCACAGATGGCTCCAATTGCAAAACAGATGAAGCAGACAGATTAGATAGCTTACGGTGCGTGACCTACAAACAACACATAATATGTGCACGTTGAAACACGCGCCCAGGATTCATTACAATCATTGTGTTTCGTTTGTAGTGTGTTTCTAAGTCTTATTTGCATTATCGTGTCTTAATCTTGGCCTAGGAATGCCTAGGATGCAATGAGGATGCTAAAGTGCACTTGAACACATTTAATAAAACTTGTTGAAAATAAGGGTCCCGCTCGAGCGTAACTTTCTTCACTTGAGCGAACATGCAAAATGTGAGTGGTCGCTCAAGCCCACATTCTTTCGCTCGAGCAGTCTGTAAAAGTACTGGTTGTGCGATCTTCACACTCGACGGTTGCTCGAGCGTGAGACTCAAGTCCTCGCTCAAGTGCAACTTTTGTCGCTTGAGCGGTCTACAAAACATATGAACTTCTGGGAGTATGCATTTTACGCTCAAGCCAACTTTTGGTTGCTTGAGCGGAAGTGCAAAAATAAAGGTGGTCGCTCGAGAGTAGGATCTGTCGCTTGAGCAGAGAGGTCAAATTCTGGAATTTCCAGATTCACCTCCAAGCTTCCAAACTCAAATCAAATACTTCAAAACTCATCCTTTTGGGCCAAAAACTTGAGGAATCATATGTGAACTTGGAAAACATTGGGAATTCTAAATCATTTCGCAAAATCAAAGCCCAAAAGCTTGCCAATTGTGCAAAACAAATGTAACGCCCTCAAAAATAAACCCATAATACATAATATTAGCATGCGGAATTATAAGGAAATAAAGTATCTTATTTCATTCATCAGAGTATCATAAAATAAAAACATCATAATAAATGCCCTATGGGCTTACACCTTGCCAAGCCAACACTTGGACACAATTCCATGAGTTCTAACTCAAAACAAATAAAGCCCCAGGCTTGAAAGTTTACAAGTTGTTCAATTAAAACAAATAAAATAAAGCAAGTCTTCGAGTCCAAATCCTCACAAGCTAAGTCCTTGGAGGTAGTGAACCACCTGAACCTGAAAATGAAGTTCCCACATAGGGTGAGCCACAGCCCAGTAGAAAAATACTAAACCAAGCATAAGAATTAACTAAAGCATTAGCATTCGATACGTGGTTAACACAAGATAATCAATTTCCAATTTCATGACACGAATGTCTACGTTGTCTATGACGTATTGTCTATGACACAATACACTTTCCATTTATACAGACATGGCTCAGAACCTGGCCAAACAACTCAACAAGGATAACAAATTCTTATAACAAAATAAACACACATGCTGGTGTTATATCAATCTCAATCAAATCCACTTCCATACTTCCCAACTGATACACATGGTGGTGATGTATCATATCAACAACAAATAGAAATATTTCTATTATCAACAAGCACACACATATGTGATGCTACTGGAGTCCATCCCCTATCTCCTCCCAACAAATCCGGTTTAGAGGTACATCCCCTATCTTCCCCTAAACCGTGGAGTTCATCCCCTATCTTCTCCAAACAACATGCATATGCAATGAAACACACAATTGCCATATACAACACATAATCAATACAAGTAATGTTCTGTATTAATTCAACAGTCAACATAAGTGACTTAATTCCAGTTATACCTAAGCCACATGCAAGGTCTACAACAATCAATGGCTATCCTCCACCGATAGCCCAAAACAATTATTTCTAAACAAGAAATAAATATAACAATACAATGAAATTTCATCATTCTCAAAGGTAAGTATTTAAACTAACCAATTACACCATTAAACCACTAAATTCCCCAATCTCATGAATTAAACCCAATTCCACATTTTTCCCTTAAATTAATTATACAAATTAATCTAAGCCAAAACCCTAAGGTTTCTCCCAAAATTACCAAACTACCCCCACATACCAAAATACCAACACTTAGGATTAAAGCGTATAAATGGAGTAGGAAATCCCTACCTCGAAGCAAGAACCCAAAAAGAAGAAGACGGAGATGATAGCCCAAACTCCAAAGTGCTCCAAATCAACAACCGTTCAGATCAAATGGAAGCCCTCGACCCACTCTACCTTTTTAATGAAGGAACTAGGTTAGATACTCACTCTAAATAGATGAAACCTAGGAGAGAAGATGAGTTGGGAGAGAGAAAACTCGTAACCTAGGGTTTTATAAACTGAAAGGGGCTGAAAAACTGTTTTAAAACACGCTGCTGCGTATTTAAACTTGACAGGCCCGCTCGAGCGTACAACACACCGCTCGAGCGTAAAGAACAAAAACAAGGTCCGCTCGAGCGCAATGATAACCGCTCGAGCGTAGATTCCCCCATTCCAGAACCCACACGAAGAATACACTACCCGCTCGAGCGTCAACAATACCGCTCGAGCTCAACCCGCTCGAGCGTAAAAACCCCGCTCGAGCGTAGAACTCTCACCTGCAGAAGTTTTGCAGGGTTCGAAAATACTGGAAGTGTGCAATCTCCGCTCGAGCGCAAGAAGGTCCGCTCGAGCGGAAAGGCCGAAACTTCAAAAATCTGGGGTTTGATTCCAGACTCAAACCACCCACTCGAAACAAGTCTAACACACCCTAAGACTCAAACAATGACGTTAAAGGATGACAACAACAATAATATGACAACGGAATCCACGGAACATAAGTCCAGATACAATAATCAAATGGGAAAAGACCGGGGTCGCTATAACAAAACTCAATTCTTAGAAAACATAACATGCGTGTATTGTCTTGACTTCAAAACTTCCAAAACATGATCTAATGACATGAAACTTGATGAATTCCCACAACTAAAATGAATTAGTAACATGCATGAGGAAATTCTTGGGAAAACAACTTCAAAATGCTATGAAATATGCATGCATGCGAGATATAGCTCAATTTCATCAATTCTAACTCAATCTTTGTATCATCCAACTTAATTGTCTAGAGTTCATGTCCTACACATCATAATTGTACAATCTAAGGGTTGAATTCTTACCTAGGCTTGTCAATGTGAGAGCTATAGAAGCTTGATTCTTGTGTTTCTAAGTCCAATTCCTTTAATTTCTAGCAAATTCCTCCCAATCTCAAGTGTTGATATCAAACTCTCACTCTTGGTCTCTTTCTTCCTCTCTCTCACATTGTATAGGCTCAAAATGATGAGTAGAAAGTGACTCAAAGTGGTGTATAAGCCTTTTATAGGCTTGGTTAAGAAAATTAATTAATTCCACTAATCAACTGAGTATTAATTATTCTAATTATTTCGCTCCGAATCGAATTTCAATTAAACCTACCACAATGTTCTAAAAATTCCAACTAACACATACACTACTAAAAATCGAACTTTTTGCGACGGTCTCAAACGTCGCAAAAGGTCCATATATCGTTGCAAAAGACTTTTTGCGACGGAGCAGCGACGGAAAATGGGGGTGGCGGAAAGGGGCGTGACAAAAAGTATTTGCGACGGTTACAAACCGTCGCATTCTTGTAGCGACGGCTAATCAATAGTTTTTGCGACGGTTTCGCCTGACACAAAAAAAGGGGAAAAAAATGGCATTTTTAGTGACAATGTTGATTGCCGTCGCAAAAAACCTTTTTTAGCGACGGTATTTGCCGTCGCAAAAGGTATTATTAGCGACGGTCTAAAACGTTGCCAAAAAAGTAGTATTAAGTTAATACCGTATTGGCAACAGTTTAAACCGTCGCAAAAGATTGGAACTAATATGTATATGCGACAGGTTAACCCGTCGCTAATAAAATATAAGGAAATGAGAATTACATTAGCGACGGTTTATTATTGTCCCAATAAAATTATTTTTTATAAAATCATATTTTATTAAATATTTCCTATACAAATTTAATATTTTTAAAAATGCATCCACATCCACATCCACATCCAAATTCACATTCAAAAAATCATATACCAAGAATAATATATGTACCTTGTAACAATTGTCAATCAAATATTACTTACAAAAATATATAAAATAACCTCTAACAATACTAATAATTTTTGAAATTCAAGAACTCAAATTTTTAGTATCGACAATAGAAATAAAAAAATAAAAAAATAAAAACAGATATAATATAGCTTGTTTTGATATCAATAGTAGGCTCCCATATCGATATGCGAAGATATCACGTACTCAAAAGGTTTGCATCTGCAAAAAGAAACAAAAAAGAAAAAAAAAATCATCATTTACAACATAATTATTTTCAAGCTTACAGAAAATGTAAAACATTTGATATTTTTTTCAAAAAATAAATAAATAAATAAATAAGATTGTAAACGCTAATATTGATATGCGAAGATATCATCACGTACTCAAAAGGATTGCACCTGCAAAAAAAATATCAAAAAAAAAAAATCATTTACAATATAATTAATTTCAAGCTTACAGAAAATGTAAAACATTTGATATTTACTTCAATAAATAAATAAATAAGATTGTAACATATACATGAATCGAGCACCACACAATGTATCTTTCCACAGCTTCTCCAATTGTTCTTAGACATCGGGATGTTGTTTCCAAAACAGCGTTCGGCTTGTTCGCTTTTAAAACAAAAACTTTGCAAAATCCAGGGCCAATTGGAACTCTATCAATTTCACACAATGGATCAACACTAATAAGAAGTCCCTCCGCCAATTGGACTCTTGGTATTACAGAACTCTCCAAAGAAACTTTAATTACATCCTCCAATGATGATAATACTATTAAAAATAGGCAATGATTTTCTCAAGAAAATTTTATGAAAACACCCAAAATGGCAACAATGGGTGTTCTTTAAGTTTCACTGTTTCTGTTTCCAAAAACACAAAAACATGAAAAATAAAAATGAAAATGAATCCGAACAGACCCAAACTTTTAATCTTAGTCTAGACAATATATTATTTAATGACCTGGATTACCTAGATGACAGTGGAAACTGAAGATGATCATAAAGCAAAATGTACTTGACTATAAGGGATAGGAGATGAGATGAGATGAGAAAGAGGTGCCAAACTTAATGTGCATGTCAAATTTCAATTAATTTGTTTGTGTATGAATAAGAAGACCAGTAACCAGTTGCTTGCAATAAGATGGGCATACAAAGACGATAAGTTCAACCTGAACTCATCATGCCATGATGATGATGAATTCTACTGAACATAGGATTTGTTGATGGCGCATATCTTGAATGAGAGATGAAACAGTTATCGCATACACACACACACACATATATATAAAGGAAACTGACCACCTTATTTATTTTATCAGGAGCCAAAGGCCTGCTGTCCAGATAGTTAGAACAAATTAGTTCAGGCAAAAGTTCCAGTGCATAAAAAGTCAAGTCAAATGACAGAAATATACCTCTGCTGAATGGGAATGGGTTAAAGATCTAGAGCTAGAATTCTTCTCCAAAACTGTGCTTCTAAAACCCGGGGGTACCAGTGGTCTAAATGCAGGAATTTGTAAAGAAGATTTGCTATAATCATCATTTAAAACTGATTGCGTTACAGACTTATCCAATTTGTTGCTTCGATCTCTTGCTCCATCTTTAGTATCTTCTAGTAATTTAGTAAAATCTGAGAGAAGGTCACTTTTATGCTTATCTAAGCTCAAGTTCTGCTTCTCTTGAAGTGCTTTTTGCTGTTCCTTCCTCATCAACTCAAACGAAACTGGGAAGAAAGTTACGCTCCAAGTTCAATTGACCATAAACAAAATGTAACGAAGACCAAAGGTGGAAGAACTGGTACAGCAAGACAATGTGAAGAAAAAATTACCCCTTCTCCTTCTTTCCTCTTCTGCTTTATCCTGACTTGTATAATCTGTAGAACCAAATGTTTCATCATTGAATGAGTCATTGGTGCTTCTCCGTGAGTGAGGTACCGCCTGGAGAAAAGGGGAAACAGAATGTAAATCATGGAGATGTTTAGTAATTTTAGTTCAACAAAACTTCAACTGAATTCAATTCTCTTTGACAAGAGTTTTTTTTCTTTTAAACAAAAGGTAAAATAAAGTGTACTAGTTGCGCATCTTTAAATTGCTCCAGGAACCAAATCAAGAACTATGGACATATTGAAGCTGAGGTTTCTCATTAAGTCAAACATAAACAAGTACAAAGATAACCTTATAAGGGCGGGGAGGCTGATATGGCTCGTTACTCCTGTTCAGCTGGGATTGATCATTAGATCGAACCTTTGGAGCTGACAACCCTGCTGCATATCCAGATGGTCTTGGAAAAGAACCACTCCCAAGAAGCCCAGCATGCTCAGTATTTTGATAAGACTGCCGAGATTGGTTGTCATAACGCCTTCCAGACTCTGCATGAGAATTGAATAAATCAAGAGGTCACGAAAGCCATACATGTTTTGTATTCATTGACAGACTATCTTAGACAAAGTGACAGTCTTGCCAGATCTAAGCAGAACAAAGGATGGAATATGTCATGAGACTCTTAACAGAATTAAGCAACAAAAGAGTACTGCAGAACAAGCTAGGAATAGATCTATGGGAACCCAGGCATAGTTCTGATGACAGTCGTCATACAGAACTGGATCGCCAGGGCATGCAATGGGAGCACAACCATGAGAACCCCAATTAAAAAGGGGCCTCCATAGAGTGTGGATAAGCATTTATGGGTGTATGCAATGTGTGTGTACTACCTTTTTTTGGATAAGTCAATATGCATGTGTTTCTTTAGTACATGAACATTGCACATTTGAAGGTCTATAGTTCTGCTGTCATTGTGTGTTTCCTTTCGGATGACAACTTGACAAGGGTTCAAGTCCCAGTGAAAATTTGTCATCAAATTTATAGTGAAGCTCTCTCAACTTTGGCATCATCAACTTCACAAGGCACTAACTAGCAAATTTGTGGGTAAACCACCTCCTAATAAGGTGAATTGAGCATCTTTGGGACTGAATAGAATGTCTTTAGGCTTCCCTCCCTCAATCAGTCTAAAGATTCTCTTAATTTTCAGGAGGCTGGGATTATACAAAGGGAACAGTGGATGGTGTGATGAGTTTTGGGGATACACAAGACTACTAAGAAGCATGAATAAAACACAGGACATGGATCCAAGTTCCAACACAATAAAAACACGCCAAAATGGCAATTTCAAAAAAGATTAGGACATGGACAAAACAGGGACACCAGAAAAAAATAAATATCTAGTTGCATATATACGCATAAAAATAAAGACAAATTATTCACTTTTTAGGTACAATATTAGTTTCTTTTAATTATATCAAAAAATAAATATTATTAATTTTACAGTTATTTGTTGAGAAGAACGGGAACGTAAAGCTTAAATATCTTAGTTTTGAAGCCTTAAATTCTCACAAACTAATTTGGAATTTGTAAAGATCTAGAGTTTCAAACATTAAAATACCCAAGGAAGGATACATATTTATCTTTGGTCCCCAATCTAATTTCTACAAGCATGTGCCAATACACTAGATGCGACTCATACATTTCCAAACACTAGACACGTGTCCAAAACATGTTAAATTTTTAAATAACAGGACACATTAGATACATGTCTGACACATGTCATTGTGCATATGTGTTGGTGTTTAACATGTGTCAAACATAGGCATAGCCATGCTACCTAGATAGCCTGTTTGTGAGAAAGGTGAAAGCGTAATGTTTTTGAGACACCTTTGGTGGGGAGAGTAGAGTCAACCATCAACATTTCTGGGCCTTTCTGAGATAATAGACAATCAAGCTTCATTGCATATTATCTCATGAATCAGGAAAATCAAGTGCTCTAGGATATTTAAAAAAGACAGAATTGGAAATACACTGAGATGATCACTATTTAATTTGGAAATTGTATTGGATGAATGGCACTTCTTCTAAGGTGGAAGAAGCCAAGGTTGCGAAGTTGAGAGCCCATGTAAAAGCTCAAGTCTATAAGTCTATAAGTCTAAGTTGGGAATACAGTGAATTGGGAATACACCTTTGGAACTCATACCCACTTAAAAGCTCAAGTCTATAAGTCGAGAGCCCAAGTTCATCTTTTTTACTCTTTATCCGATGTGGGACTCTACTTTCACACATACTCCAACACTTAATTCATTTGCAACACATTATTGTCAATAGGTGTTTTCTATTTGTTGGAAGGAGAATCGCTCAATCAATTTCATCAATTCATATTTCTTATTAAAGTATTTATCTATTCTTGATCAAAAGGTTATGCATCTATTTACCTATGAAAGGCTATCATTAAAAGGTTTTCAAGGTCTTTTCGAATCTATTTATCTATTCATATTTCTCAAGACACAAAAGGCATGCATCTTATAACTTGGGCCGCAAAAGGGAACATGCAGCACCTTCTCATTTTTTTGAAAGGTAATGAAAATTCACTTTAGGCACCAAAAGGGACGCTAAGTACACCTGCTCATTACGTATAAGCTTAACAAGATCTTTGCATAATTTTTAAGCCTAATGCATTCACGAGTTGCCTTGCCTTAAAAGGAAAAACTTGAAGAAAAACTTAAAACTTCCTAAACTACAAGTAGAACAATATGGATATGAACAAAATGAATGCATATATATATATATAGATGTGACTATACATAATTAAAACCAAAATCTCAGCCTCAGACAAAACTAGTCCATGTGAAGGCATAAACATGTTATATATTGACATATCAGTTGAATTGAGAAAGAAACTCCCAAACAAACCTGAATCCCTATCAGATTGCGAGTCACGTTCTTTATCACTCCGTCCAGACAATCGATTGTCCCATCCTCCATATACTCCCCGGGAATAATTACTTGAATCCCCTCTGGAAGGTGGGGGCGAGCCATATTCAGTGCGCCTGAAACTCAAGGTACCAGGTATTCTTTGACAGTCCTGTATGCCATGGGAGACATCCTCAAATTCACTGATTCATACAAAGTAACAGTTCAAGATCAGTATGCCACGATGCAGAAAAAAAGAAGCAGAAACATCATGACAACCATGCAAGCCAATGCCAATAATGGAAAGTAGTGTCCTATCTCAAAGGCTTAACATAGTAATGAGTGCAAAGACATTAATTTGTTCAAAATGAAGGAATACCAGGAGAATCATACCTCAGTATTGATTGGTAGAATCCACTTGGTAACCTTTTGCAAACATCTAACTCGCTTAATGACAAAAGAAAATCTCTGGTATATGAAATTTTGGAATGCCTGATTCATCAAAAGTATGCATCATCGAACAACAATAAAGGAAATAACAGTAACTAAAACAAAACATAATATCAAATCAAATTGACAATCTAGAAGAAAAATATGAGAAAAAAATAGTTCATTACTTCTTGGATTCGCAAAATGATTCAATAGCCATGTCAGGAGAGCTTTGAATTTCACTTTCCAGGCTCATTCTGCAATACTTGTTGAAATGATTTCCCCGCAATATGATGAACCACATGCTCTCAACCCACCACTCACCGTATGCAAATTCAACAAAGCAAAACCACGTCCAAAAAACAATATCCAGAACTCATATTACCATTTTTATCACCTGAGACATTCTTATCTCCACCAATTTTAGTCACCAACAAATTGTAATGCTATTCCGGTTCAAAACAGTGAAGTGAACCAATACATGATTTGATCAAAACACCAATCACCAATTATATAATGTTTGCTGATTCAAAGTTAAAAACCTCATCTAACAATAATAGAACAAAGCTAACACCACTACCTTTACAATCAGAAATTCAGCTGCCCAAAACACCAATCCAACACAATCTACAATCTTCTACAATAAAACCAAGCAACACAATTTCCCAGACATTATTGGCCTCTAATTACCATTTTCATCAAAAATTCGATCTGAAATCACACATATATACAGGGAATTGCTCCTTTTTTACTCTAATAAGAACTCGAATCTCGAATCACTCACTACATAGATCGTCAAATTAAGAAAATAAACGTAACGCTTTGAGTTAGTACCGAAATGAGCGTAATTCTACGGTGGCTTTGTCGCTCCTGTTCAAATATAGTCAGGTCAGAAACTAGGGTTTTGTTGTAGAAAACTACCTGGATCAGAGACGTATCGACCGAGAGAGATAGAATCACGTGAATGAAAGGCTAAATTAGGGTTTTGATCTCGCCCTTTTGCGCTATTTTTCGATTGATCATCGTGTATGTGCAGACAAATAAAGAGATAGATATAGAGAGAATTTTAAAATTGGAGAGAGATATAGAGAGAGAGTGGGAAGGCATCTCTCTTCCTGTAGCAGAAACAAGACGGAGATATGTCGTTGGCCTCCATTACACAACTCAGAGAAATATGTAAAACAATGGTAAATTACAAACGATAGAAGGGCAATCGACTCAAACACACACCAAAACAAAATCAATTTTCGCACAAATCAAACACAAACACAAAATCAATTTTGGCACAAATCAAACACACACACCAACAAATTCTTGAATTGATGAGTAGGGAGAAACAAATGATAGAAGGGCAGAGGAGAGCAGAGGAAAGCAAAGGAAGGCTATACCTGGATGCCGGAGGGAGAACCAGAGAGACGCTGTTGTTGCCGCTGCAAGAGAGACGGTGTTGCCGCGGCTACAGACGCAGTTGGTGCCGCGGCTACAGACGCAGTTGGTGCCGCTGCTACAGACGCTGTTGTTGCCGCTGCTACAGACGCTGTTGTTGCCGCTGCTACAGACGCTGTTGTTGCCACTGCAAGAGAGACAGAACGACGACTGGGTGAGAGAGAGGGTATGTGTGAGCAAGAGGGAGAGGAAAGAAGAGGGTTGGTTACCTAGACGCTGCTGTTGCCGGTGCAAGAGAGATAGAGTGACGACTGGGTGAGAGGGAGGGAGAGAGCAGTGAGATTAGGGTTTTTTTTTTTTTTTTGATCTGAAGAGATAAGGGAATATCGGGAAAGAAGGAGAGTGGGAGAGGGGCTTTGGCACGAAATTAGGAATTATTATTTGCAACGATATTAAGGCCGTTGCAAATGAAAGAGATAAAAGTAAAATTTTGCGACGGATTGGCAAAAGAACGTCGCAAAACAGGAAAAAAAAATTAAAATCAGAAAAAATTTGCCACGTTTAACTTACCGTCACATATAACCTTATTTTTTGCCACGGTCTAACTTTTTCCGTCGCAAAAATTATAAATTCCATGACGGCACTTAAACCGTCGCAAAAAGCAAGCTTTTGCGACGGCACTTAAACCGTCGCAAATTGTTCCGTGTCAAATGCTCCTTTTTCTAGTAGTGACATACCAAGTTAATTTCATGATCGGATGCCGATAAGGTCTTCAATTCGCAGAACAAAACAGAAACATAAACAAATATTCCTACCGCAAACAGATATAAACACAAATAATGTAATGCATATGTAATTAACTCAGGATTTCATCTTAATTACTTATTAGGCATAGTTAAGCATGGATTAACGTTAATAATGGGTCGGAGTTCTTACATTATTGTCTCAAAATTATATATTTGATTATTTTAAAACAAATTTTTTAATTAATTAATTAATGTGTATTTGATTTTGTTGTTGAGCCAAATAAAATAAAATAAGATTGAATGTATATTTAGCTTTGGTTGTGAACCTACAAAAAAAAGAAAAAAAAGAAGGGTCAAGTTGGGTTGGGAAAAATCCAAACCCATTAGGAGATGGGAATGGTAGTACCCATGGAGAATGGGGAATACTTAAAGGGAATGGGGATGGGAAATTAATATGCACCCGATTAACCCCCATTGCCATCCCTAAATTGTGGGCCATTGTTTGTCCTATTGTCATAGGTAGTGATGGTCCTATAGAGAACAAGAGAATCTTTTAAGGAAATAAATTAGAAAAACATATTGATAGACCAATGTTAAGTAAAAATTTGTTATATGACTGAGATGTGATTGATTTTGTTTGATTATTTTAATGAATGGAATTGAATGAATAGATTGTTAAGTAAAAAATCTAATAATAAAGAATTAGAGAGAGGTTTCAGTCCTATTATTCAAAGAGTTTAAAATTAATATTTAAATTCATAAAAGTAGTGCTTTTTATACACAAACAAAGTTTGTTATTTTTGCTTCTAGGTTTTGACTTGTATGATGCCATGCCATGCCATTGCTTTAATTGATATTTATTTTTGCTTTAATCCAAGTTTCCAATCTATGTTGTGTATCTGTCTTTTTCGGTAGTGAATTGTACATTTTTCAAAGCGGTGATTTATTTTTTTTGGCAAGAATAAAATTGTTGTCTAGATTATAAGTAGAAGAATTTATTTAGATGTGTACATCACATTTTGGTTTGATATATAGTGTGGGAGCCAAATATATGGCAAAATCAGAAGGTGCGTACCATTGGAAGACTGATATTAATCGGTTGTATCCTACGAGAATGGTAAGCCGAATATATTATATGTGCCGAATAAGTGTAGATCCTTAGAGCCGAATAATAGAAAGGACAATGATTGAAAAGTAGGCCTTGGCCCCAAGGATCAAAAGGAACAGGTATAAATACAGGAACAATGGATTGAGAAAGGTATGTAAGAATCACTTCACTTAACTTAGTAAACAAGCTATCTTGAGTGTCTAAATTGACTTGCCCGTCGGAGTGCTAATTCTGGCACCCCCGACTGGAGTATTTATATTTTTTCAGGTGACTAGCTGAGGATCATTAGCGTCTCCTAGGATCTGAAGAGTATTTCCAAACCACTTCTCCACAACTGGCGCCGTCTGTGGGAATACTCAAATACATCCATGGCAGGCGTGACTGAAGATCCTCCGATAGCCACTGACGAGACTGCACAGAGAGATGACCTCACTCTAGCAAATATGCTCGGAAAGGAAACCATCGCTGCAAGACGCGCCTTGAACTTCGACTCACCAACGACTTCAGCGCAAGAGAAATGCAAGTGATCATGGAACAAGCAAAGCAGAATGAACAAAGGCTGGAGAACATGATCGCTGAAAATGAACGTCTCCATCAAGATTTGGCCCTGGAAGTAGCAAAATCTAGAGAAGCCGTGCGCCAAGATCCCGAACGACCTCCGAGGGCAGGTGGACAATGACCTCGAGCCCGACCAAAGGATACCGATAGCGACTCTAACTCATTACCCACGGAGCATCAACAAGAAGGAACCATCCGAAACTTCCAGCTCCTCCGAAAAGAGTCCACATACGAGGAACAAGCGCAGAAGAAGCAGTTCAGACGAAGAGGGCCAGCACGATCCTTTTGTCCGACGGATTGCAAGGGTGGCCCTACCCAAGAAGTTCAAAGCTCCGTCATTCATTCTTTACGACGAAAAATCAGACCCCACTGATCATATCCGTCACTACAAGCAGGCCATGACATTGCATGCAGACAACGAAGCCCTCATGTGCCGAATATTCCCCAGCAGCCTGGGGCCATTAGCTGTCAGGTGGTATTACAAGCTGGAGCCAACTTCGATCAAAAGCTTCCATCAATTACAGAAATCATTCAGGGCCAGGTTCATCACCAACGAGATACAGCCGAAACAGGCTGACTCTCTCTGGGCTATGCAGATCCAGTCAGGAGAAACGCTCAGAGCGTATTCGGCGCGTTATTGGGAGTGCTTCAACCTCGTCGACGACGCTTGCAACGACTCCATGGCCATCGCCGCCTTCAAAATGAGACTATATCCTGACAGTGCTCTTCGCAGTTCCCTGACCAGAAGACCCCCCAAAACAGTCTGGGCGTTGATGAAGAAAGTTGAAGAGTATTGCAAAGTGGAAGATGATTCCCTGAGAATAAAAGCCGGACAAATGTCCAACAAAATGGCCCCCCCTGAAATTGCTCAACCAATAAGTTCCGTGCCATCTCCGAGCCCTGAGCCATGGCAACGCGCTAAACAAGACAAAAGGTGGGACTCTCGTCGATCAAGCGATCAATGCTCCCACCGGACGAATGAACAACTGCAAGTCGACAGCAGGCGCTCGAGGCATGTCGACAAGAAGTACACAGAGTTGTCAGAACCAATCGCTACAATAATGACCAAAGTCCAACACCTTCCATTCTTCAAATGGCCATCAAAGATGGTGGGGCCACCCGACACGCGAAGAAGGGATAGGCGGTGCGAGTATGACAAAGATCACGGCCACGAAACTGAGAGTTGTTACGCATTAAAGGACCACCTGGAAGAACTGGTGCAAGACAGCCGACTGCAACAGTACGCAAGAAAGGAAAAGCCAATCAAGGCACTAGCCCTGAGGCAGGACTCACCTCCACTTGGTGTGATCCATATAATCTACAGCCTGCCTACATCCCTAACCGTGCACACAATTCAATCGCATCCAATCCCCCAAAAGCAACGTATTCCGACCGAATGGCCCAGACAAGCTCCGACAATTACTTTCAATGACTCCAATCTTAGCGGCACAACAGCTTCCCACATCGATCCGTTGGTCATCAAATTACGCGTAAATCGGTTCACCATTGAACGCATTCTCATAGACCCAGGGAGTACTTCAGAGGTTATGTATTACAAAACTTTCATCAAACTCGGCTTCAACGAGTCAGATCTGTCTCCGGCGCCCCACCCATTGTTCAGCTTTAATACGAATCCTGAGTACCCGTTAGGGAAGATCATACTACCTGTTCGAGCGGGCTCCAGAACGGTCGAAGTAGAATTCCTGGTCGTAAAGCTTCCTTCGCTGTATAATGTCATCATGGGGCGAACCTGGTTACATATTATGAAGGCCGTTCCAAGCACTTATCATCAGCTTGTGTGCTTCCCGACAGCCCATGGCATTGAAGAAATCCGTGGCTCCCTGCAATCGGCGCAAGCAAAGATTTTATGAAAACCCCATCACTGACCCGACCTGTGGGCTTTGATACTTGTACATATATCACTTCTGCAATTCAAACCATTTTTCTTCGTCGCTCAATTCATTTCTCAAACCCCATTGTGGCGGTCGTCATGTTGACCATTCAAAGCCCCCCTTTGGTGCATGACACCTTAGGGCCGATTAAGTCTCCGAATTCGGAGCGCCCTTTGGTGCATGACACCTTAGGGCCGATTAAGCCTCCGGATTCGGAGCGCCCTTCGTGGATATCACGATTGGCCACATTAAGTCTCCAGATTCAGAGCCCCCTTTGGTGCATGACACCTTAGTGCCGATTAAGCCTCCGGATTCGAAGCGCCCTTTGTGGATATCACGATTGGCCACATTAAGACTCCGGATTCGGAGCCCCCCTTTGGTGCACGACACCTTAGGGCCGATTAAGCCTCCGGATTCGGAGCACCCTTCGTGGATATCACGATTGGCCACATTAAGACTCCGGATTCAGAGCCCCCTTTGGTGCATCACCTTAGGGCCGATTAAGCCTCCGGATTCAGAGCGCCCTTCGTGGATATCACGATTGGCAACATTAAGACTCCGGATTCGGAGCCCCCTTTGGTGCATGACACCTTAAGGCCGATTAAGTCTACGGATTCGGAGCCCCCTTTGGTGCATGACACCTTAGGGCCGATTAAGTCTCTGGATGCGGAGCCCCCTTTGGTGCATGACACCTTAGGGCCGATTAAGCCTCCAGATTCGGAGCCACCTTAGGGCCGATTAAGTCTACGCATTCGGAGCCCCCTTTGGTGAATGACACCTTAGGGTCGATTAAGTCTCCGGATGCGGAGCTCCCTTTGGTGCATGACACCTTAGGGCCGATTAAGCCTCCAGATTCGGAGCGCCCTTTGGTGCATCACACCTTAGGGCCGATTAAGACTTCGGATTCGGAGCCCCCTTTGGTGCATGACACCTTAGGGCCGATCAAGTTCGGAGCGCTCAAACAGATTTATTGCGTTGATTAATCTGATCGGCCATGTTTTCAAGCCAGGCCGCTACTGATTGGCCTGAACTAAGCTGATCGAACTATATTCGAGGGCAACACTTCATCAGTTTACTCCACATACGAAACGCCAGTTACGGAGCCCCATCTGCGTAGAATGTCTTTGGGCTGAATAAGATTCCGAATTCGTAGTGCCTCTGGCGCATAACACCCTAGGGCAAATCATACCTCCATATTCGGAGTACCCTTCGGCACGAACAAAACAAAACAAAACAAAACACGCCAACATCCGAAATAGGGTGCTTAACTAAGCATATAAAAAATTCAGAATAAGACGCAAATGTTTGAAATAAAACTTTTTATTTGATCAAACAGTTGTTACATAAACGCAACCTGCATTTGAGCACTACAATACCCATTTTCAACCTCAAAACCTAAAAAGGGGAAAAGACGCATTGGTAAAGCGGCAGCGCCGAATCAACTCCCGTCACCCGGAAGTTCTCTACGGTTTGCAATGCCTTAAGCCAACTATGCCCAAGCCCATGACTTGCGCATTGCCAAACTTCCCCTGATACCATTGACAATGTCAAGGCAAAGATCCAAGACAAGGTAGGATAAACCCAACGGTCGTTGCCTTTCCTTTCCGGGTGATTTGCTTCGACGACTTGAAGATTCATGCCAACTTTTGGACGCCCTACCTCCCATACAGATGGGTCCTCTGCCGCGCTCCATTGCAACACCAAGTTCAGCTGAACTCCGAGCCTCTCTAACTAACATCCCCACTTATCTCACCTCATGTAATAAGTGATTGTTTATTTGCGCGAAGCGCCCACTCCTTTTATTTTCAATATTGGCAGTGATCTCGAGGCCCCAATCCCGAGGTGATTTCATTAACGCTAAACTCCATGAGACAAACGTCGGTTGACATTCGCCACGGCGTAGTTATCTAAACGACTTTTTGAAGCACATGCACTGGCCAAAAATCTAGGCCTCGAGCCGAGTCGAATTTGCCGTAGCCACTCTACCCACTGGTTTTCGGCTTCCTCAGGTTACAATGGCCTCATTCAGGAATAAACGGCTATCACGTATGGGTCGACCCTGCCTATAAACCGGCGTTTCACTGGACACTTAACAGATACTCGGACCAATCAACGTTTATACATTCATTCAAACATATATGCAATAAAACGAAACACATACATGCTGAATACGAACGGTAACAAAATATTTATAATAGAACATTTTTTATTCAATCAAACAAACAATAAATTACATAGTTTTGACCGTGATCTGCGTTTCAACCTTACAATAAGTATACTTATACGGCGTCACCCTCATCACTCTTCTCGACTTCAAAAGCAGAAAACGGAAAATGCTTACTGTGGTAGAGTGGCGATGCCGAATCAATGCTCGACGCTCGAAGAGCTTCCGTGGCTTGAGATGCCTTGATCCAACCGTGCCTAAATCCACGATTTTCACATCGGCAAACTTCTTCAACAAGTTTTTCCTTGGTCTTTTCGATTCCAACTTTTCGGCCTTCATGAAAACCTTTCTCATAGGCCCTCTCCTTTGCGGTCTCCATTGCGAACATACTCGTTGTCTCACGATCGGCAAGGGTGGTATTGATGAGCCGACTGGTAACCCTTTCTTCCACGATTGGGTTTCCCTGCCCGGCGGGTTGTGCTTGAGCCGCCTTAGTCTTCCTTAACTCGCGCTCAGCCGCCTCCGCGCGAGCCTCCAAACTTCGAATATGTTCCTCCTTCTTCTCCATTTCTTGGCGGGTAGCGCGCAACCGCATGCCGATTTCATAGGCAGTGTAAAGCCCCTTCACCGCCCCGTGAATGCCTTCACGAAATACTTCGTAGTCCTGTCGACCTACCATCGATTGCTGAACCTCAGGAAGAAAAATTTGTCGAGCAAACTCGGCCGCTACATTTGGGTCTCGAACGATCGAGTCCACCTCTGTCATAGGTCTATTTCCCACAAATACCGCAAAGCTTAATGGGCACAGATTCGCGTCAGATCCCCTCTCGACTCGAGGTTGAGAAGATTTGCCCTGCGACTGCTTGTCCCGCCTGGGCGACCTGCTTCGACGTCGAGGAGACTGAGGCCTCTCTCGATCCCTGGAACTCCTACTCCCCGTGCGCGAAGGGTCACCACCTCGATTCATGTCTCCACCCAGCTCAGCTAGCGTCCTCGCTTGCCCTCTGCTGTTAAAGAAGAGTCTGTTCGACATTCACACGATATCTTCAAAAGCTGGAGTCAGTTGCTTACTGTGCTCATAAAAGTTGTACCTTTAATCATTTATCCTTTACAGAGGTAGCACCCTTGAGGCAATCTCATTAATTGTGAAAACCTCAATCGCCTGGCGCTGACTGGATCGACCCACTTGGGGCAAGGGCAGATAGATCTATCAATATATTCGGCTTAAGTGCCCCAGCCAGCCCATGAATCAACTTCAAAACTCCTAAGTTCGTCTCATCCGGCGCCGACTGGATTGACCTGCCTGGGGCAAGGGCAGATAGATCTATCAATATATTCAGCTTAAGTGCCCCAGCCGGCCCATGAATCGACTTCAAAACTCCTAAGTTCGTCTCATCCGGCGTCCGAATGATCACGCACCGCCTGGGGCAAGGGCAGATTAATCAATCTATTCAGATTAAGTGCCCCAGCCGGCCCATGAATCGGTTCAGCATAATACCCACGAACTATTCGGCATATGAATGATAAGTCAATATTGCCAAGAGTTCGTCTCATCCGGTGCCCGAATGATCATGCACCGCCTGGGGTAAGGGCAGATTAATCAATCTATTCGGATTAAGTGCCCCAGCAGGCCCATGAATCGGTTCAGCATAATACCCACGAACTATTCGGTATACAAATGATAAGTCAATATTGCCAAGAGTTCGTCTCATCCGGCGCCTAAATGATCATGCACCGCCTGGGGCAAGGGCAGATTAATCAATCTATTCGGATTAAGTGCCCCAGCCGGCCCATGAATCGGTTCAGCATAATACCCACGAACTATTCGGCATACGAATGATAAATCAATATTGCCAAGATATTTAATCGTAGAAAGCTCAATAGAGTAATCATTTTATCTAAAGTAGTGCCCATGAATCGACTTCAAAACTCCTAAGTTCGTTTCATCCGGCGCCCGAATGATCATGCACCGCCTGGGGCAAGGGTAGATTAATCAGTCTATTCGGATTAAGTGCCCTAGTCGGCCCATGAATTGGTTCAGCATAATACCCACGAACTATTCGGCATACGAATGATAAGTCAATATTACCAAGATATTCAATCGTAGAAAGCTCAACAGAGTAATCATTCTATCTAAAGTAGTGAAAGACAAAAATTCTTCACCAACATAACATCACAAACTGCGCATAAGTAGTAGTGAAACAACAAGACAATTTTCATTAATAAATTAAGCGCAGACAGTAACCAATTTATACATGAAAACTACTCAGAACCAACAAAAGTCCTTAAAACAAAAACATACATTAAAAGAGAAAGCATTTCATAAAATTCGAATGACTCCCAGATCAATCCTCGGGGTCAGACTCAAGTGGCTCAACGTCCACCTGCTCATAAGGAATTGGCAAGGCCAATGTAACCCCAGCAGCATCAAGGGCCTTAAGCCACCCATGTTTAAACCCCCGATTCTCAAACTTGGGGGCTTCATCTACGTATTCCTCGAAGGCGGCACCTTTTCCTGCTTTGAATGCGGCAGAAGCCTTAGTTTCTGCCTTTTCCTTGGCCGCCTTCAACTCTGCTAACTCAGTCTCCATCTTGTTAAGCACCTCATCGGCTAGCCTAAGTGATTCTTTGCTCGTGTTCACCATATCTTCGGCATCAGAACGGAGATGATTGGCAGTCTGAGCCCTTTCTACTTCGGCTTCGGCTCGCGCAGTCTCCATCGCGGTTCTCATCATCTCAAACTCGGCCCTGCTCTTTTGATCACCCACTTCTGACTACAAACGGTCAATCCTCTCAAGGGCATCGTGTAGGCGGCGGCCCAAGTCGGCGATCCTGCCGATCGTCTGCAAAAGGAGTTGGGATCGTTAGATGCCATAGGCAACCAAAATCAAAACAAGTCAAGTTCACTTACCAAAAGGGCCGACTGCATAGATAGGGCTACGGCCACCAAATCCGGCACGGCATGAAAGGATGCCTTATTGGCTGGTAGGGAGACTGAAGTCGCCAAGCTCAAGGCTACCGCTGGGTCGGTAATGATGGATGCGTCAGAGGAAATCGGTGTGTCTCTGATCTTTGGCTGAACAATGAAAGGAACAACCACGTCCGACTCTTCTAAGCGAGGCCTTTTGTCAGCAGGACTATCTTCTGAACCGGCCTCTCCCTCGGCACTACGCTTCTTGCCTCGCTCTTCTGGAATCAACCGTTCTTCAATGACCGGTTGTTCAACCTCTTTCACCATTTTGACCGCAACAATCTGAGCCGTCTCTTCAATAACGGGTTCGAAAGACTCAATCAAGGCAGGTCCAGAACGGGCGGCCTCGGCCTTTTTCCGGGCGGCCATTCGCTCGGCATTTTTCTTTCGAGCCATCTGCATGAGGTTTTCCCCAGCCATACCTTCAAAAAAATCGCTGGGTAGGTCTCCCAAACTTCCAAAAATATCTCCAGAAGAAAACTCCGCCCGACCCGAAGTGGACAGCGAGGTAGGCTGACTAAGTCTGGCTGCCTCAAATGCCGAGTTTAGGGCCTCGTCAACCTCTTCGGCCTCCTCAGCGAACTCTCTGGTCGGTTCGGCGACTACCTCTACCACCGGCTCCATGTCTTGCCCCGAATCAGAAGCTTCGAGACCAACTTGCCTAAGGTTCTTGAAGCTAGGGAAGATAAGAGCCACAAGGTGTTGATCGCCGAATGGAATCGGAATGTTGTAAACGGCTGAAAAAGTAGTATAAGTAGGCTCGTATCGAAGAAGTATGTGGGCCACTCTCCCTTGCTTCTGTACGTTTGGACGGCCAAAGTATCCAAGTGCAGTCGCAATCTGCGTAAGGACTGCGTTGTCGGTAAAAACCAGAATCTTCTTCAATTTACTGCCTGCAAAGACAAAGGGTTAGACACGAAGAGAAGGCCGAGTAAAAGAAAAGTTCAATAAACACAAGGAGACACACGGCAACCTGGTTCACCCCTCCGTCTGGGAATAGGGTCTAGGTGATCCTCGCCTTCGCCAAATTCCCAGTTCCCTCGGACATTGACCATTATGTCATCCACACGCTTACCAGAACTAGCAAGCATGGTTACCAAATGATGGTCAGTATCCTTGGCCCTAAGAAAGTACTGCCTAAGCCGATCGGAAGATTTGCTAAAGCATAGCAGTGCCGAATGGCCAGAATGCAAAGATCGATCCTGAGGCGCCGATTCAACTCTACGATCCCCATTACGATTCGAAAAAAGTTCACGTTAGGCTGAGAAGGAATCAGACCCCAATAGCGGAGGACGGCCCTAAGGAATGGATGTAGGGGAAAACGGACCCTGCCCTCTGCAATGGATAGGAGAGGAAAGATGATTGAATTTCGATCCTCTCTCTCCATGTCCAGAGTATTGTCCGTCACTAGAGATAGATGAACATCGTTGGGGATGGAAAAGTGTCGCCGGAATCCGGAGACACGACCCTCAGAAAGGAGGTCTTTCAAGTGTTTAGCCATTTTCGCGGGGAATAAAGGGTTCGCCAAAATTAAAATAACAAACAGAAAGTAGGATTGCAAAGAAAAGAGAAGAAGACTTACGAGGAGCAAGGGAGACGAGGGTAGACGGAGAAGGGTTGCAAAAAATGCGAGTCAGAGAAGGGATACCTGCTGGTGGTCCAAGAGTCTCGAATACTCGACGAAATGTGCATTCGAAAGGACTGAAATTTCAAATCGCAATAAATGCGAGACGCACGAATGAGGCGGGAAAGTGTAATGATGACCGAAAAGGTGTGCGCATTCTGACATCTGTATTGGGGTACGTGAAATCGCCTGACCAATTTTAACTTTTCCAATTCAAGACCAAACACGCCGATTAACTACCGTCAATGGGGAGTTCGGGGGGCAATTGTGGGAGCCGAATATATGGCAAAATCAGAAGGTGCGTACCATTGGAAGACTGATATTAATCGGCTGTATCCTACGAGAATGGGAAGCCGAATATATTATATGTGCCGAATAAGTGTAGATCCTTAGAGCAGAATAATAGAAAGGACAATGATTGAAAAGTAGGCCCTGGCCCCGAGGATCAAAAGGAACAGGTATAAATACAGGAACAATAGATTGAGAAAGGTATGTAAGAATCACTTCACTTAACTTAGTAAACAAGCTATCTTGAGTGTCTGAACTGACTTGCCCGTCGGAGTGCTAATTCTGGCACCCCCGACCGGAGTGTTTGTATTTTTTCAGGTGACTAGCTGAGGATCACTAGCGTCTCCCAAGATCTGAAGAGTATTTCCAAACCACTTCTCCACGTATAGTAATACAATCGAATTGTTTGATTTGCACATATCCATGGCGAGTAAATATGACAATAAGGTTATAAAAAAAAAATGAAAAAAAAGAAAGAAGAAGAAGAAGAAGAAGACAAGACATGAGTATCCCATATTCATTTCATGCCCAAAACTCTCCATTAATTTTATGTGTAGTGCGATTTTAATTTAAACTTTGATTTACAAGTGCAAATGTTATAGGTTATTGGCTAATGCAAAGAGATAAAAAATTTAAAAAAGAAGAAGATGTAATCATTTGTTGGAGCAATTACTACATTGAGTAAGTTTTGAATATTTGTTAGGGAATTTTTAATTTACTTATATTATTTTGGCACTTTTTTTATTAAATTTGTGTCTATTAGAGGATTCACATTTTTTCCTAATATTTTGAGCATTCATGATATGACAAACACTTAGATGACCCAAGGAACCATTTGACATATAAATAAGATAAGACCAAATGCGCTAATTAGGGGTGTTTATTTTCAAAAATCTTAATTTCATGTCTAACTCAACAAATAAATAAGTCAAATAGCTAAAATAGGTGAATATGTTTCTACAAGAATAACTAAACTAATATGTAACAATTTTAACACCATAATTTATATAGCAATTCTAATTTATATATCAATTTCATCACTTACTATATGATTCTTTTTCACACTTTATTGTAAATTGCATATTTTACTTGAATATTAATTTTTGTTTATCACTTAATATTGTTAATACAACTTTGTTAATAATGTAAATTATTTTATGATGTAATGCATATAACAACTTTTATAATCCAAGATTTAGAACTATCAACATAGGATACTTGGAAATCACTATTAGATAAAACTTTAGAGCAAAAGATATGGAACCATAATCTTGTAAAATCTCTAATTAATATTGCCATATCACGTGGGTCATCGTAACAACTAAATAAAATATTGTAGACTTCTACAAAGATTCCTATTGGAGCAAGAGAAAGTAGGATTGGGTAGTGTAGACACCCCATTTTTGACCATCCTCAAGACTTGGATGTTCTTGCAGATACATCCGGTGACAAGTTTGATTGCTCATTGTAGACGTGCCCGAACGCCACAGCCCCGCGCGCGAAATGGCGCGAAATTCGTTTTGTTCATTGGACTTACTACTACAGTTCGGACTCAATGTCATGGTTCTGAATCTAATCTCACAAAGTGCAATGCAAGACCGATAAATCACCAAAGAGTCCAGATCCGGCAAATCGTTTTGGAAAACTGATTTTTATAAAGAAGTGCCAAACATAAACTGCTTCGCCAGATACAGAGTCACCACCTAAATATTTTGTTTTGGGAGAATTTAGGAAACCTTGACTCGTTCCTAAGGCTACGTGTCCGTCATCACCAAAGTTGCCCTGGCTCAGGAACTTGGGTATGATAGGGGAAGGTCATGCAATGAGCACCCCCACTTGCCTGATCAAAGATCGGCCTGTACAAAGCATGATATCTTATTTTTGAAAACACATGTGCTCTTATTCCGATTAATTAGATAATCTTACTATGTGATACGCACATCATTCAAGTATAGACTAGATCGCCTAAGTTGGAACAAAGCATTGAACATTTGTTTGTTTGAAAATGGTTTAAAGTTCGCTACTCGCAAGTAGGCTAAAACAGGGTTTGGATGAATTGTTCCAATTTAAGTAATCCAACCTTCACCCACAGGCATTCAGGCAGTTATAGCAAATAAGCAATTAGCCTCATGGCAACATTAACACACATGCAGTATGCTAAAGCATAAACACTCACAGTGTACTCCGGGCTAAAACAAAGAACTAGTTAGAAATCATGCATGATCCTAGTTCATGTTTTAAAATGGCTAATGCAACACATACAAAATGCAACTAGAAATAGGCTCGGCTATTCTAAAATGACATGTGAAATGCAACTTGATAATCATGTATTCAAATCGGAATTGAAATACAATGCAGTTTGTATGATCCGCCGAGCTTGGTGCATGCAAGATAGATGAATGGATGCATGCATGCAAAGCATAAGGATGCTAATTGAAAATGACCTAAAACTAACCATCGAAAGCAGGTAAGTAAAAGGGAGAAAGAAATGGGGGTTGGAAGACATGTATCACACACACGCATGCTTATTACAAAATTTGCCCTCTCGACGGAGGGTCCGCATGAATAATACAAACCGACTAATTAACTAACTAACAAGCTAATTAATTATTACATAACCGAATGAATAACTAGCTACAACTAATTATTACAAAACTTAATTAATTAAAAAATTAACTAATTAAATTACAAATCCAAATGCTAACTAACAAGTAAGCAATAAACAATGCTGTTCCAGCGCTGGTTGAAGGAGAAGAGGATGCATGCTAGGTTGCCGTCCTGAAAAGCTCTCTGGTTGCTCTCAAGAGGCTTTATCTGCAGGGTGTCCTTGAGAACTAGCTGCTGGATCTTACCAAAACAGTGCTGAGGAGTGCACCAGTGGCCTGCCGGCCATGAGGAGCTTCTGCCGACCCCCCTGCCGGCCAAGAATGAAGGACTGCCGGCCAACAACAAGAGGGTGTTGGCCACTGGTGTGTTGTGACACCAAGCTGCAGCAGAGCACAAAACAGAGGAAAAGGAGGGTCTCCCAAGGATATGTACGCACTATGCCACCCCATATCACCTCGAAACATCAAGGGAGAGGCATAATTGGATCCAAGACCATCAATCACGCATCTTGATGCATGATGGCCAAAGATCCAACTTGTGCAATTCAATGTAAAATGAATGCACAAAAACACACAAATGCCTAGAACTCTATCATGCATTGTCAAGAGCGTCGGCGGCTGAGAATTGAGGCACGTTTCATCACTTCAAGTATGAAACGTCCCTCGTTTCTCATGTTTGGCTTAACACCCAAGCCAAACACAATGCAATGCATGCAACATGGAGATGTCATGCAATGCAACATAAGCATGCCAAATGCAATGTATCAGGCAGGCAAAATGCAAAGCAGCCTAAACTTGCAAACATGCAATGCAACATGAACAACCTAACAAGGCTAATGGCATGCACAATGCACAATGCTAAGAACAACAACTAGCATACACAATGCTATGAACATGGCATACACAAATGCAATGGTACAACATGGCATACACAATGTGACGAACTACATGGCATACACAATACTCAATGGACTTAAACCAAAATGGACAGACCTCAATCATGCCCAAATCAGTGGCCAATAATACCAAAATAAGGGCACAAAAAGGGCAAGGCAAGCATGCACAATGCAATGGCCTAACAACTAGGCCTCAGAACACAAACCTCAAGCATGATAAAGAAGCGATAAACATGGAAGTGTGACAACACTAAAGGCTCTGAAATCAAGTGTGAAATGATGCCAATCATTCAAACAACACAAGTAAAGCATGCAAGAGGACCTAAGGCACAAAGCCATTAAAGGGACTACACAAAGGACATGCAATACATGGCACAAATGATTGAACCAAACATGGACAGAGGTTAAATAGGTCTAAACAAAGACCTAAACATGCTGAGATAAAGGCTCACAAGTCTAGACAAGCATGCATACAAGCTAGGCCACAAACAAGGCAATAATGCATGACCCTTAGAGGCACTCAAAGGGTGCAAGAAATGGGAACATGGTAATGTTATAAGCTCTGAAATGAAGTATTAAATGGTGCCAAATCATCTAAATAGCTCAGAGATAGCATGCATGAGTCAACAAAACACAAAGCTAGCAAGGCCAATTGCACTACAGCTATACAAAGCATGGAGCATATGGAAAAGGCAACCCAAAATAGTCCTAAAACATGTTAAAGTGATACTAAAACATGCATGGAAGGAAGCCAAAACAAGCTAACGTGAAGGGCATAAGGCACAATGCATACAAGGCAAATATGGTGGATTACACTACACCTATTAGGACCAAGCATGGGATGACTTAAGAAACAAAAATTAGAGTTATATTAAGGCATAATAACCCCCAAAACACATTGAAATGATAGCTCACAAGCCTAGGCATGAAGGCATACGCAATGATCCATGTTAAGGCATAAAAGGGCAAACCCTCCAACACATTGAATGAGTGATAAATGCAAGTGCATGACTATGAAATATGGACTGAAATCACATATGAAATGATGCCAAATCATTCAAATAGGCCAAGCAATGCATGCTAGTGGACCCGATGCACAAAGCTAACAAGCTAAAATGCACTATAGCTATACAAAGCATGGCATGCATGACCAAAGCAACAAAAATTAGAGCTAAAACATGTTAAAACATGGACAAAAGCTTTTTGAGGTTAAGCCTAAAGCATGCTAGAATGACATGTTAAAGCATGAGACACACTAGGCTAATTCATGGGATTACACTACAAGTGTATGGAGCATGCAAGGGGCCATCAAACCCACCTTATGCAGAGTTATGACATGCTAAATAATGACCAAAAACATGCTGAAATGGAGCCCATACATGCTTAACAAACATGCTACTTCATGAGGCATATAAGGCTAGTTTGCAAGAATTACACTACAAGTGTATAAAGCATGCATAAGGTGACCAAAAAAGCCATGGACAGAGTTAAGGCAGGTCCTAAAAGTCACAAAAAAGTGACTGAACTAAGCCTCAAAATGGTAGAAACACATGCTCATTTGATAGGCCAATAAGACATGCAAGCAAGAGAAGAGGAGGGGGGACAACCCCCACCCATTTGGGCCCTCAAAATAGGGTTTTTACCACTGAAAATCCTCTGGATTTCAGTGGTTCTAAGGGAAAAAGGAAGTGGTTTGAAAAGTTTGGAAGTTAGCTCACAAGGCCTTACAAGCCAATGAGCAAAAGGGAGGACAACCCCCTAGCCAACCAAGGCACAAACCAAGACTTTTAGGACTGAAAAATAGAGGAAAAATAGACCTTTTTGTAGTTCAACACTAACCCAAAAACAACCTCAAAACAATGGAAAAAGGGTAGTGAAGCAAGTGTGCAAAATAAATACAAAAGAGGAGAGGTGCTTACCCTTGTAGCACAGCAGCAAAATGGCCTCTTTGCTGGCTCAAATGACCTTCCAACAGTCCAAAAATGAGCTCCAAGGGACCTCAGCCCACTGATATGCAACTTTGATGAAGGAAGTGTATGCAAACAAGAAGTATCTCTCTACTTCTATACACTTCTATGCACAAAAGGGGCAAGAGAGAGGCTTAAGAGAGAGAAGCAGAGATTTTGCTCTGGAAATTGTAGAGAGAGAGGGGGTTTTAGTGAGAGAAGCTTTCAAACTTGCTTAAGAAGTTCTCTCTTTTGAATATGAGATATTTTGCTTCATATATAGCAATTCAAAGCTTTTGGTCAAAATATTTGAGTTGGGGGCTTGTGCATAGTAGCTGGAGGTAAAAGATCTGCAAAAAATCTGATTTTTGATGTTGTTGGCTGGCCGGCCATCACTGGTGGCCGGCACTGCATCATCCATGGCCGACACCCTTCACCAGTGGCCGGCAGAGAAAATCTGCTCTGTAGGTCCTACTTTAGGTCATTCTTATGTCCAAATTGAAGCCCCGGAAGTAAGCTTTCCAATGGTGGCAGCCTTGAATCAAAATTCCAACTATGCAAAAAGTTATGTCTGTTTTGGTGAAACCGCTCAGTTTCGATCCTACCCGGATTCATGCCGAACTTCTCCCAAACTTGTTTTCTTCTCTCCTCTCCTCTTTTATTCAACTCCAAACCCCTAAACAAGGTGTTTTGAAAGACTTTTCAAAACAGTTCATCTCTCCTTCATTTATTTCCACTTTGTCCTTGCTCGGTTTACTGAAAGGCACGACATTTAACAAAATGCGAGCGTCGGGACATCGTAGGAACCTATTTTCAAAAATGTTTTGAAAGAGAGGGTTTTAAGGTCTAAAAACCATTCAAAATAGTTTTGGTCCAAAAAGGGGTGTGAAGTTGGGATTTGACTCTCTCATTGCTGAAGAAATCGACCCTTTGCCCTGCACATCTTTTATCACCAAGCAAACCATCAGTAGCACCCAAGTCTTAAGGGCGGTCAAAAATGGAGTATCTACAGTTGCCCCTCTTTGACAGAGCTCGAAAGTCTTGAAATGACGTGAGTGAATGTCAAAACCCAGAGACGACCCATTTTTGACAAGGCCGAAGACTTGGACAAATAAACAAAATTTAGATAAATAAATAGTTGCGCCCGCAGGCTGCCTACGTATCCATTTGCAAGGAATCAAACCAGCGTAGTTCAGGGGCAAGATGCAAATGACATGCACAATGCAAGAGCATAACTTATGGTTATGCAAAGAGAGCTGTGATGAAGCAATTATGCAAAATAAATGCGACATTTTAAGCGAATGGTATACGAAAAAATGCCACAGCAAACTCGCACACAAGTAAATAAACACGAACCGAACTACATCTCATGTAGAAAGGATGTAAGAAAAAAAAACAATCTCAACCACGCACCACGCAAGAAAGACTAAGAGCGACCACTGGGGACACCCGAGGTCTCAAACAAGATTCTGATGGATTGCACGCGAAAGGAAAAAAAGAGTGGCACAAACATTGGAACGTGTTCCAAATGCTCTTAACCAAAGAGGGAGAAACACAAGGACGTATCCCGGTGTTTCAGAATAAGAAGGAGAAACATAGGGACATATCCCGGTGTTTCGGAAAGGTATAAGCATTGGAACGTATTCCAAATGCTCTTAACCAAAGAGGGAGAAACACAGGGACGTATCCTGGTGTTTCGGAAAGGTATAAGCATTGGAACGTATTCCAAATGCTCTTAATGAAAGAAGGAGAAACATAGGGACGTATCCCGGTGTTTTGGAATAAGAAGGAGAAACATAGGGACATGTCCCGGTGTTTCGGAATGAAAGAGAAACATAGGGACGTATCCCAGTGTTTTGGAATGAAGGAGAAACATAGGGACATATCCCAGTGTTTCGGAATGAAAGAGAAACATAGGGACTATCCCGGTGTTTCGGAATAAGAGAGAGAAACACAAGACGTATCCCGGTGTTTCGGAATAAGAGAGAGAAACATAGGGACGTATCCCGGTGTTTTGGAATGAAGGAGAAACATAGGGACGTATCCCGGTGTTTCGGAATGAAGGAGAAACATAGGGACGTGTCCCGGTGTTTCAGAATGAAGGAGAAACATAGGGACGTATCCCGGTGTTTCGGAATGAAGGAGAAACATAGGGACGTGTCCCGGTGTTTCAGAATGGTATAAGCATTGGAACATGTTCCAAATACTCTTAACCAAAGAGGAGTGTGCAAGACAATGCAAGATAGGTGTGCAAGATAATGTGAGTGGAATGTGCGTAACAACGCAAGTGAAGAGTGCATAACAATGCAGGTGGAAGGGTGCATGACAATGCAAGCTAAGATGAATTCCAAACACGCTGAAATCATGTGAGGAAAGGAACACTCTAACCACGCTGAAAACGTGAGAAGATGACCGAAAACAACCGCCCAGGTGCTCGGACAACGCAACCTGAGATAAAACACGCCTAGGGTTGCGCTTCACGCGTCCTGAGATAGCCCCGGAGGACAACGATCCTAAACGCTGCACAGCGTGAAAGGCTAAAAGATAGAAGATAACACAAGACGCAAATAAATGCAATGAGTGCGATAATGTGATACATGCTACCGGCAATGTAGAGCATGATATATAGGGAATGCAATAAATAAAGCGGCACTTTAAAAAGCACCTCACGGGGTGAGTGGCGGTGAACCGCTCTACTCTGACGGGGATCTCCCCTTGTGTTCTTCGAACACCTACCTTCAACGCGTAGTACAAAGGTTATGAAATGCTGACAAGGAGCAACGTCTGCCAGGAAAGCCATATATGCCGATTTTCTTCCTAATCATACTCACAACTTTCCCTATTCTCCAACGGGGTGACAGACTAGGTTGGCTTAGTATCTAGAATCAAGGTGCAAACCCACTACCTCAACCTATGGAGCTTCCCTACAGATTTCAAGCCGGGGATACACCCCTGGGTATTCAAACCATACTTTAGTCTCGGAAATTCCAAACCTTTGTGTTCTAGGCATCAGCCATTCAAACTCTAGTTTCCATCGTCGCAGTTGATCTCCTAGGAACTCATCGCAAACACAGCCAAGGTAACCCTGGTGGGGAACGGTACTCAGGGAAAGCACTCCTGATTGCCATTCTGGCATTGAAACAGTCAACACAGTGTTCGATTGACTTTGAACACACAGCTCGTACAGCATACTGCTCATTCTAAACACATAGCTCATAACACAGTACTCAATTTATTCTGCACACGGCGAATTCTGAACACACGGCTCATAACACAGTACTCAGTTTATTCTGCACACGGCGAATTCTGAACACACTGCTCATTCTGAACGCACGACTCATAACACAGTACTCAGTTTATTCTGCACACGGTGAATGCTGAACACACGGCTCATAACACAGTACTCAGTTTATTCTGCACACGGCGAATTCTGAACAAATAGTTCAATCTGAACAGACAGGATGCGAAAATGGAACATACAAAAGTTTAAACAAACTCGGATGCTCCAAATTTTCCCTTTTTTCTTTTGCTTCGCAGCCCGGAACTTGCATAGCTTCAGATAGGTCCTGGTTCTACTGTTCTCACATGACCTGAGTTGAACCCTATGGTTTTATGAAAGAAGAAATCCTGTTTTGCACAAATGTGGAGAACGGCACAACACTCCTGCCACAAAACGATTTATTTTGAAATTAAGAAATGAGTTCTTAACCGGGTATTGAGCCTACGACTGAACACAGCGCAAAACGACTCAATAAAGAAAGACAAAAGGTAAACAATCTAAACACATTGAGAAACACTCGAAATGACTAAAAAAAAGAATCGAGACAAAACAAAAGACACGACACTCAGACGTGTTACAAAGGCGAGAGATCTCTTAGTTCACGAGGAGCCAGTTTCTCCGGGTATTGTTTCCCACCCTTTCTTATTTGTGATTCTCACATCACTCAGCCCCCAATCTCTAGTTTTCTGAAAAAGCCCTTTTCTCACTTTTTCTCTCAGCTCACATCTCTTTATTCTTCAATCTCTCTTCTTCTTTTTTTCTTTTTTTTTTCTCCCTTCCCTGGGTGATTGATGGATAAACAGGAAGTGGTGGGCTCTTGCCCCTGGTATTCTACCAAATTCTCATTCTTCCGCTCACAACAGTGAGCTTTCCACAGAGGGGTTGTGATGCGGCTGGATGTGTAGCAGATCTGCAATTGACATCGGTTGACGATGCTCTACTGGAGAGTTTGGATGTGATCAAATCCGTCCAGAGGAGGGAGTGGAATATCTAGATCCATTCTAGTTCGTGCTTCGCATTTGGCTTGATACCTCGTTGCTCGGAGGATGAGATAGCTTTCGGCATTTTGCTGTTAGCTTCAGTTGTGCCCTTTTTTGGCAGGTAGAGTGCCCTTTCTGGCAAGTGTGGTGACAATGGGGAAAAGACAGAACACCTGACTTAACTGTGCCCCTAGTTCATCATTTTGACCATTTTTTTGTTTTGGCTTTCTACTAAAACAATTTTGACCAAAATGAGAGTTAGATTAACATACTTGTTCAACTTTCTGATTTAAAATCATGCAAGTTAGGCTATGAGCACTGAAAATTTTCCTTTTTTGGCTCCAAGAAATGGTCCAGTTTTTGGAAAAATGGAATAATTTTCGAGAGAATTAGTCAACTTCATTAAAAATTCTCAAAAACTATTTTTGCAAATGGCCATTGCTCGACCAACACAGAATTTACTCTTGAGATGCACAACCTCAGATCCGAAGGAAAATTGCCCCTTGTTCCAAAGGGCGCTGCACAGCAACAGAAAGTTGCCATTTGTTTGAATGGCACCGCAGCGCATTGTAATCAGTCCTCAAGGTGGCGATCACAACCGAACTCTCGGGTATAGAGAAGACAAAGATGATCAGAACCATTACATGGACACAATCGATTTGGAAGTGTTTATGGCTAGACTTCAGAATGAAGTTGCCTATGTATCCCAAACATGGGAATCAAGCCTTACGTAGTTCCGGTTAAGGTACACTCGGGTATTAACCTCTCATTTTGCGCTTTAACTTTTGCCAAGGTCGTCCTTCCCGGTTTTCAACCTTGCGAGCTTTGTCTTTCTTTTCTTTTCATTCTTTTCATTTTTTCGTTTCTTTTCTTCTTTTCTTTTCTTTTCTTTTCATCTTTGCATTTTTTTTTTTTTTTGTTTGTTTTTTTTTTCATTTCTTTTTTTTTTTTTTCATTTGCTCTAACTTTTGCCTGGGTCGCCCTTTCGGGTTTTCGGCCCAGCGAGCCTCTCAAGGGTAAAAGTGTAGCTTTGTCCATGTCAAATGGTTTTAGGATCTCGAAGCCATCTGAATCCAGGAGAGTGGCTGTTGTTCGATGATGATGTAAGAGTCCATCCAATGGGGGCTGAATTCGCCCCTAGTGTTGTGGATAGGAACTCGGTTGTCCTTCAGCAATACTTTCTTCTTTCCTCCGTTCTGAGGTTTGGCCTTCTTGCCGATCTTCGTTAGTTTGAGAAACATCCCAATCTTTGACTCTTCGAGCACATCTGACATCTTTGCCCCTAGCTCAAGGGGTGCTTCTGATCTAGTTTTGCAAGCTTCTTTTGACGACGTCTGACCTTCTTGATCTGACTTTCTTGCTCCTAGTTCGTGGGTTGCTTCGAATCTAGCCACACAGGCCTCACATTGTGGTTGACCGTTGAACATTCTGTATCCAAGTCCAAGGTTTGAAAGCAAAGGGGTTCAGTCTCGAGGCTGAGAGCGATCCTATGCTGCACAATCTCAAGAACGATTCCACACAGGTCTTCGCAGGACCACGCAAAACATTTTTTTTGAAATCTTTTAAGAAAGCGACAAATCGCTCGCGCTGAAGATAGTGTAGAACCAATCTAGATCAAGCCAGGATCCTTCTCAATACTCAAATTAACAAACATGATCTCATTCATTATGGGCTTAGCATGCCTCTCTTTCTCTCAATTGATCAAATTTTGCAAATCCCGAGGAATTCCTTCCTTTTCGTTTTCATCACAGTGTTCAAAAAGTTTTGAAAAGCTTAGGTCAATGCAATGATTTAAAGGCGTAGAAAAGCAGGTGAAAAGCACTGCCGTTTCATTCAAACTTCTGGCACAACTGGCACAAGGCAGAAGCAAACACAAGAGTGTGAAAACCACCGCCGTTTCATTCAGATCTGTTGGCGTAACTGACTCCAAGATAGAAACAAACTCAAAAGAAAGCAAAAAGACAAACACAAAACAAAATAGTGATGTCCGAGGTAACACCTCCGAAATCACCCGACTCAAACAGGACTGGTCCGATACAATAAGGCAGACCCGACTGGCATAGTACCAAAAAAAACTGATTTTATACAAGACAATAAAACTGACTGAATACCTAAGTCAGAAAGTACAAAAACCAGCATTCGTAAATGCTCAAAATAGTGCGTGCCATACGCCACATCTGAAGTAAACTGAGCGTCGCCCGCAAGTGGTTCGTCCACTGATCACATCACATTATCCTCCAGGTTCACTGATCCAGTGACGATAGACTTTGCTGAGCTTGGTGGAAGGACAACCCCGTCATCAAACAAATCCTGTACTTCGTGGCGAAGACGAAAGCAATTGTCGGTGTTATGACCAGTTTGTTGATGGTACGCACAGTACTAGGTAGCGTCATGACTAGGTGGAAGACGACTAGGGAGAGGCCGAGACTCGAGGGGTTTGAGATACCCCTTTTCAGCAAGGATTTGAAGAGCCTTGGACAAAGGCATATAGAGGGCATGGAAGACCCTGTGAGCTTGGGGTAAATACTTCGAGGTTTGTGGATTTTTGCTAGATGCACTGGCAAAGGGGTGAGCAGGTGCTGGCTTGGTCTGCTGATCTTTCCCGAGTGTAGAATTAGGATTGAGAGGAACAGTTCTGGTATGACGGCCCTTCTCCCGATTTTTCCCTTGGCTCAAACTGCCCTCGTTCTGAGTAACGAGAGTATCATCCACAGTTTTTGCAGCAACTGTGAGCACTTGCTGTTTGTTTAGTCCCCCGGCTTTCAAGGCCTCAACAGCCTGCAAAAGTTGTTCATAGGGATCAGTGTCCACCTCCACCTTGTTCTTACCACTCGCCTCAGCTTGGTCGAAGGTTTAGGTTGCTACATCAGTGTGAAGCCCTGTTGTTGTCGACATGTCATTGCCCGAACTTGGGATGGCTTCAGGTTGGCTGAGTTCGATTACAATTTGCCCCAATAGTGGGGGTTCTTCTGGCATGAAATTTCTGACATGTGGTATGGTCGATGGCGGAGCCGACATTCCAAAGGTTAGATCAGCCACAGACCTCTGAAGATCGTCGATCATTCCCATTAGCTCAAAAGTGGTGGGCTCACGGGTTTGGAATAATTGGGGTTCCCAGATTGGATGTGTAGCAGGTGACCTGGGTGGGCGTTGCATTTCAACATCAGTCTCACCTGTATGGCGATTCCCTGGTTTAATGTTGCTGCCATGACCACAATTTCTTCTGGATTTTGCGTCATCACGAGTCTGTTGAACTGAACAGAGGTGATGTGACTGGTGACTAACGGATCAGATGAACTAGTGAGCCTTGATTAGCCTTTCTCTACCTTGCCTCAGTAAAGGAAAACACTGGCTACTCTGAACTGAATCTATGACCTGACAAAGTCTATCATCAATAATCCGATATACCCTAGGGATATTGGAGCCTTATGAAGCTATGGTTCCAAGACTACCTAGCAAAAGAGAAAACAGGCAGCATCTCAGCCCAATTTCATTGGAGTAGATTTGAGCATAGCTGAATGACTGCACTCTACTGAATTCTGCCCAAAATTCTGCCTGCAAACTGATACCCTCAAGTAAAACTGATTCCCCAAAATACTGATGCCCTCTGGCCTAATACCCAGACTTACAAACTGATACATGCATTTCCTGTAGAGGCACATTCTAAAAGCACATAGCAAGCAAATGAGAGCCAAAACACCCCTATGGAGGGGTAGGGTTTCCCTGTCCTAGTTTGTCAAGAGCTAGGGTTTCACTGTGCACGCAGCGGTTTCAAACAACCTACAATCGGGTAAGCAACTTGTCCTAGCTTGGAATGGTCACTATAGTTTCCGATATGCAACTAGGCCGAATGGTCAAAAAGGGTACCTCGGTAAAACCGGGGTTTGTGTTCCCGTCGTGGTAGAGCCCGCAACGAGTCAGCCTTATGGCATGCTTCTCAAAGCGAGCCTCTGGCAAACCGTTCAGGAATAGCATACGGCAAACACGGTGTCCTAGGTGCACCAATGTAAATACAATGCAAAGAAACACATAAGTGTAATCAAAATAAGATATCATGAGTTCGAGTCAAGTTCTCTAACTCCCCAGCAGAATCGCCAGAAACTGTAGACATGCCCGAACGCCATGGCCCCGCGCGCGAAATGGCGCGAAATTCGTTTTGTTCATTGGACTTACTACTACAGTTCGGACTTAATGTCACAGTTTTGAATCTAATCTCACAAAGTACAATGCAAGACCGATAAATCACCAAAGAGTCCAAATCCGGAAAATCGTTTTGGAAAACTGATTTTTATAACGAAGTGCCAAACATAGACTGCTTTGCCAGATACAGAGTCGCCACCTAAATATTTTGTTTTGGGGGAATTTAGGAAACCCTGACTCGTGCCTAAGGCTACGTGTCTGTCATCACCAAAGTTGCCTCGGCTCAGGAACTTGGGTACGAGAGGGGAAGGTCATGCAATGAGCACCCCCGCTCGCCCGATCAAAGATCCACCTGTACTAAGCATGATATCTTATTTTTGAAAACACATGTGCTCTTATTCCGATTAATTAGCTAATCTTACTATGTGATGCGCACAGCATTCAAGTATAGACTAGATCGCCTAAGTTGGAACAAAGCATTGCATATTTGTTTGTTTGAAAATGGTTTAAAGTTCGCTACTCGCAAGTAGGCTAAAACAGGGGAATTGTTCAAATTCAAGTAATCCAACCTTCACCCACAGGCATTAAGGCAGTTATAGCAAATAAGCAATTAGCTTCATGGCAAGCATGCTATCATGGTAACATTAACACACATGCAGTATGCTAAAGCATAAACACTCAGAGTGTACTCCGAGCCAAAACAAAGAATTGGTTAGAAATCATGCATGATCCTTGTAGACACCCCATTTTTGACCGTCCTCAAGACTTGGACGTCATCATTTGAACACTCAATGATCATCCATGTTCGTGTTTGTTTTGAGTTCCCGGAGGTCTCGGCCGCGCGCCTTGCCTCAGGATCTCTCAACTTGTCTGTTTTGTGCTTGGTTGTGGACCGAGCACTTGTGTTTTTGCTTTTAAGGGAAGAGGGTGGCTTGTTTGCCATCCCCTCAACCCATCGGCCAAGGCTTGAGGCCATCAGCCTTGTTTTCTTTCCATCGGCCAACAGTGTTGGCCGATCGACACATTATTTGGTCGGCCGACACTTATGTTGGTCGATCGGCCATGTTTTCTGGCCAAACCCTATTCATCTACTTTATGCAGATATTTTATGCCAGCTGTCACAGCTGGCATGCACAATTCACCCTCTCCATACACATGTATGGAGGGATTTGCCCCTTGGCTTAGCTTCTCCTAGAAGCTTTGCTTTTGATTCTCTATAAGAGAGAACCATCTCCTCTCTCCTCAAGGGTTCAGAAAATTGGGTCTTGAGGGATAGATATACTTTTGTATCTATTCTTCTTTGTTTAGCCTTGTTTTGTACTCAAAAGTGTAGTATTGTCTTACTATTGTACACAAACACACACTAGAACACCATCCTCTTGGAGCTGAGGTCCCTTGAGGTTGATTTCAAAGTTCTTGGAGTGGTTTAAGCTTGGAAAAGTTGCTGGAGCCTTGTTCTTGAAAGTGTTCTTCAAGGGTGAGCATTCTTGCTTTTAATACCCCTTTCTTGCTTAAGCTTTTAGACCTTCTTATTGTTTTAAGCTTAACTCTAAACTACAATAAGTTCTAATTTTTGATGCTTTAGATCTTTGTTTAAGGTCATTTTTTGGTTTGGGGTTGTTTACCCCCTCTTAGGCCTTGTTTGGCCTTGTTTTAGGCCATCCCTTTTGGCCCTTGTTCTTAGCTTTGCATGACCTTTCTACCACTAAAATTCAGAGGATTTTCAGTGGTGGAAAGGTAGATTTGAGGTCTTAAATAGGAGAGGGTCATGCCCTCTCCTTGTTGTCTTGTATGCTAGTATAAATGGCTTATATTGGTAGCATGTTTGCTTAGCTTGTTTTAGCTCCATTTCAGCAAGTATTTGGTGTTATTTTTCCATGATATACCTCTGTTTCAAGTTGGTTTAATGGCCTCTTACATGCTCCATATACTTGTCGTGCAATCTCCTCGTTTGCCTTATTATGCATCATGTTGTAACATGTCATTCTAGCATGATTTTGGCTCGACTCCATGAAGCTTTTAGCCTTGTTGTAGCATGCTTAAGCTCTGATTTGAGTTGTTTTGACCATATATGCCATGCTTTGTATAGCCATAAGGCATTCTAGCTTGTTAGCCTTAAGTGTCCAAGTCACTAGCATGCTTTACTTGGACCATTTCAGTGATTTGGCATCATTTGTTATATTATTTCAGTCCATATTTCATGCTCAAATACTTACACTTGTCACTCATTTAATGCTTTAAAGAGTTGATGTTTCATGCCTCGTGAATGGGTCATTGTGTATACCATCATGTTTCGGTCTTTGGAATACCATCTAAGTGGGTTTTTGGGCTTACTTTGACATGCCATAACTCTGATTTTATTGGTTTAAGTCATGCCATGTTTGGTTTTGATAGGTGCAGTGTAACACCCCTTTTGTAGCCTTACATGCCTCATGCTTTTGGCATTGTGTTCTAGCTTGTGGTGGCTAGTTTCGAGCATATTTTTGGTCTTGTTTGGACCTTCCTTGGGACTGTTTTAGGTCCCCTTCGCCCTTTGGGGCTTGTCTTGCACGGCCTTGATTTGAACCCCTTGGCTAGCCTTAAGCCTTGAGCCTTCTTGCATGATTTGCTTGTTTTTTTTTGGTTGGTTTGGCACCTTTCCATGCATGATTTCAGAGCTTACCATGTTTGTCACATGTCCATATTTGTCCCCTTTTAAGTGTTCTTGAAAGTTACTCTCCTATGCTTAGGTGATAGGCCAATTGGTATGCATGTTTGTATGTACCTTTGTCTTCATTCCCATAGCATTTTGGCCACTGATTTGGGCATGTTTAAGAGCTGTCCACTTTAGTTTAAGTTCATCGTTTCGCATGTTGTTGCATGTTTACCTCGCATGTTGTCGCATGCTTGATGCATACTTGGTACATTATATGTTGTTGCATATTAGTTCCCTTGCATGTTGTGGCATGCTAGTCCTATTGCATTATGCTTACATGCTTGTTGCATGTTTGCTAATTGACATGTTGTTGCATGCTCATCCATCTTGCATACTTGTTAGATTACATGTTATTGCATGTTTGTTATCGGTATTGTTGTTGCATGCCTATTACATTGTATGCATGCATGTTTGCATGCTTAGGTTGCATATCGCTTGCTTGCATGCTCATGTTGCATTAGCTTGCTTGCATGCTTAGGTTGCATTGTATTGTGTGTGCATTCCCTTGCCTCTTGATCAAGCATGATAGAGGTTGGGGCCCCTTATGTGTTTTGTGCATTTCATTTGATATTGAATTACACACTTGGCTCCTTTGGCCATCATGCATTGAAATGCGTGATTGGTGGTCCAAGAGTCGATAACTACACACCTTTGAGTCTTAAACATGATAAGGGGTGTAGTTGTGCAACCATTGTCTTGTAAATGTATTGCCATGCTATGTTTGTCATCTGCTGCAGCAATAGGAGCTTTTCACAGGAAGAGATGGTCGATCGACCATATTCAATGCCGATCGGCAACAAACATTTGGCCAAGAGCCTTATTTCTGGTCGATGACCTTCATCTCTTGGCCGATGGCCTTTCCATTTGGCCGATGGCCTCACAGCATGCCCACAAGGTGGTTCAGAAGTGTCACAGAAGTTGGCACAATTTTCAGAGGTATAGAGCAGTGCAAACAGAGGCAACATGAAGCATGGCGATGGATTTCCAAGTGAAGCCGTCCGAGCATGCATTCATCCCTCGTCTCGAGGCCATTTCAGTGTTTTAATAACTTAGAATAGTTATTTATTTCGATTTGGTTGTGTAATTAATCAATTAGCTTGTTAGTTAGTTAATTAGATTGATTTGTATTATTCTTTTGGTCCTCTGTCGAGAGGGCGCAATTATGTAATAAGCGTGCGTGTGTGTGATGCGTGTCTTCCAACCCCACTTCTTTCTCCCTTTTACTTACCTGCTTTCAGTGGTTAGTTCTAGGACATATTTCAATTAGCATCCTTATGCTATGCATGTTTGCACCATTCATCTATATTACATGCACCGGGCTCGGCGCATCATACTAACTGCATTATATTTCAATTCCAAGTTGAATACATGTATCGAATTGTCGCATCTCATATGCCATTTTAGAATAGCCGAGCCTATTTCTAGTTGCATTTTGCATGTGTTGCATTAGCCATCTTAACATGAGCTAGGATCATGCATTTGATTACTAACTAGTTCTTTATTTTGGCTCGGAGTACACTGTAAGTGTTTATGCTTTAGCATCTTGCATGTGTGTAAGTGTTGCCATGACAGCATGCTTGCCATGAGGCTAATCGCTTATGTGATATAACTGCCTGAATGCCTGTGGGTGAAGGTTGAATTACTTGAATTGGAACGATTCATTGAAATCTGTGTTTTAGCCTACTTGCGAGTAGCAAACTCCAAACCATTTTTCAAAACAACAAATATGCAGTGTTTCATTCCAAATTAGGTGATCTAGTCTATACTTGTGTATTGTGCGCATCACATAGTAATTATAGCTAATAACCGGAATAAGAACACATGTGTTTTAAAAAACAAGATATCATGTTTAGTACAGGCCGATCTTTGATCAGGCAAGCGGGGGTGCTCATAGATGACCTTTCCCCAATCGTACCCAAGTTCCCGAGCCGAGGCAACTTTGGTGATGACGGACACATGACCTTAGGCACGAGTCAGGGTTTCCTAAATTCTCCAAAAATAAAATATTTAGGTAGCGACTCTGTATCTGGCAAAGCAGTCCATGTTTGGCACTTCTTTCTTAAAAATCAGTTTTCCAAAACGATTTGCCGGATTTGGACTCTTTGGTGATTTATCAATCTCACATCGCACATTGTGAGATCAGATTAAGAACCGTGACATTAAGTCCGAACTGTAGTAGCATGAAGCCTTAGGGGCGTCTATAGTTTCTGGCGACTCTACTGGGGAGTTAGAGAACTTAACTCGAACTCATGATATCTTGTTTTGATTACACTTATGTGTTTCTTTGCATTGCATGTGCATTGGTGCGCCTAGGACACCATGTTTGCCGTATGCTATTCCTGAGCGGTTTGCCGGAGGCTCGCTTTGAGAAGTGTGCCATAAGGCTGACCGGTTGCGGGCTCTGCCACGACGGGAACACAAACCTCGATTTTTCACCAAGGCACCCTTTTTGACCATTCGACCTAGTGCATATCGGAATCCATAGTGACTATTCCAAACTAGGACAGGTTGCTTACCCAATTGTAGGTTGTTTGAAACCGCTGCGTGCGTAGTGAAACCCTAGCTCCTGACAAAATAGGACAGTGAAACCCTACCCCAACATAGGGGGCTTTGGCCCTCATTTGCTTGATTATGTGCTTTTAGAGTGTGCCTCTACAAGGAATGCACGTATCAGTTTGCAAGTCTGACTATCAAGCCTGTGGGCATCAGTATTTTGAGAATCAGTTATATTTGCGGATATCAAATTCAGATTTGGGGCAGTAATTTGGGGAATAGTGATCAGTGGCCGAATACAGTTATTCAGCTATGCTTATGTCTGTTCTGGTGAAATTGGGCTGAGATGCTGCCTGTTTTCTCTTTCATTTCAGAGATTCGGTTCAGAGCAACCAGTGTTCTCCTTCGCTGGGGCAAGGCAGAAAAGGGCTAGTCAAGGCTCACCGGTCCATCAGATCCGTTAGCCACCAGTCACATCACCTCTGTTCAGTTCAGCAGACTCATGATGACACAGAATTCAGAAGAAATTGTGGTCATGGCAGCGGCACTAAACCACGGAATCACCATACAGGGTGAGACCGATGTTAAGATGCAACATCTGCCCAGGTTACCTGCCGCACATCCAATCTGGGAACCTCAATTATTTCAAACCCGTGAGCCCACCACTTTTGAGCTGATGGGAATGATCGGCGATCTTCAGAGATCTGTTACTGATCTAGCTTACGGAATATCGGCTCCGTCGTCGACCATGTCACATGCCGGGAACTTCATGCTGGAAGAGCCTCTATTATTGGGGCAAATTGTAATTGAACTCAGTCAACCTGAAGCCATCCCAAGTTTCGGCAATGACATGTTGACAATAACAGGGCTTTGCACTGATGTAGCAACCCAAACCTTTGACCGTGCTGAGGCGAGTGGTAAGAACAAGGTGGGGGTAGACACTGATCCCTATGAACAACTTCTGCAGGCTGTTGAGGCTTTGAAAGCCGGGGGACTAAACAAATAGCAGGTGGTCGCTGTTGTTGCAAAAACTCTGAATGTCACTTTCCCCACTCAGACTGAGGGCAGTTCAAGCCAAGGGGAAAATCGAGAGAAGGGCCGTCATACCAGAACCGTTCCCTCCAACCCTAATTCTGCACCCGGGAAAGATCAGCAGACCAAGCCTGCACCCGTTGATCCCTTTGCTAGTGCACCTAGCAAAAATCCACAAACCTCGAAGTATCTACCTCGAGGTCACAAGGTCTTCCATGCCCTCTACATGCCTTTGTCTAAGGCTCTCCAAATCCTTGCTGAAAAGGGGCATCTCAAACCCCTCGAGCCTTGGCCTCTCCCTAGTCGTCTTCCGTCTAGTCATGACACCCCCCAGTACTGTGCGTACCATCAACAAACCGGTCATGGCACCGACAATTGCTTCTGTCTTCGCCACGAAGTACAAGATTTGTTTGACAACGGGGTCGTCCTCCCACGAAGCTCAGCAAAGTCTATCATCACTGGATCAGTGAATCTGGAGGATAATGTGATGTGATCAGGGAATGAACCACCTGCGGGCGGCACTCAGTTTACTTCAGATGTGGCGTATGGCACGCACTATTTTAAGCATTTGCGAATGCTGGTTTTTTGTGCTTTCTGACTTGGGTATTCAGTTAGTTTTGTTGTCTTGTGTATAGTCAGTCTTTTTATACTATGTCAGTCGAGTCTGTCTTGTTGTATCGAGTCAGTCTTGTTTTGTTAGAGTCGGGTGATTTCGAGGGTGTTACCTCGGATATCATTATTTTGTTTTATGTTTGTCTTTTTGCTTTCTTTTGAGTCTGTTTCTGTCTTGGAGCCAGTTGTGCCAACAGATCTGAATGAAACAACAGTAAGTTTCCACACTCTTGTGTTTGCTCCTACCTTGCGCCGGTTATGCCAGCAAAGTTGAATGAAACGACAGTGCTTTTCAACTGCTTTTCTGTGCCTTGAAATCATTGCATTGACCTAAGTTTTTCAAAACTTTTTTCTAACACTGTGATGAAAACAAAGAGGAAGGAATTCCTCGAGATTTACAAAATTTGATCAATTGAGAGGAAGAGAGGAATGCTAAGCCCTTAATGAATGAGATCATGTTTATTAATGTGCGTACTGGGAAGGATCCTAGCTTGATCCAAATTGGTTCTACATTGTCTTCAGCGCAAGCGATTAATCGCTTTCTTAAAAGATTTCAAAAAATATTTTGCGCCGTCCTGCGAAGACCTGTGTGGAATCGCTCTTGAGATTGTGCAACCTAGGATCGCTCTCAGTCTCGAGACTCAACCCCTTTGCTTTCAAACCTTGAACTTGGATTCAGAATGTTCAATAATCAACCATCAAATGAGGCCTGCCAGGCCAGATTCGAAGCAGCCCTTGAATTAGGGGCAAGAAGGTCAGATATGATCAAAAGAAAGTTTGCAAAGCTAGATCAGAAGCACCCCTCGAACTAGGGGCAAAGATGTCCAATGTGCTCGAAGAGTAAAAAAAAAAAAAAAATTGGGATGTTCCTCAAGCTAACGAAGATCGACAAGAATGCCAAATCCCAGAATGGAAGAAAGAAAAAAGTATTGCTGAAGGACAACTAAGTTTCTATCCGCAACACTAGGGGCAAGTTCAACCCCCATTGGATGGACTTCTACATCATCAGTGAACAGCAGCTATTCTCCTGGATTCAAATGGCTTCAAGATCCCAAAACCATTTGACATGGACAAAGCTACACTTTTACCCTTGAGAGGCTCGCTGTACCGAAACCCGGAAGGGCGACCCAGGCAAAAGTTAGTGCAAGAAAAAGCAAAAAGAAGAAAAAAAAGAAAAGAACAAAAAAAAAGAGAAAAAGAAAAAGAAAAAGAAAAGCAAAAAAAAAAAAACAAAAAAGAAATGAAGAAAAAGAAATGAAAAAATTCTGAAAAAAAATGAAAAAAAGAAAAGAATTGAAAAGAAAAGAAGAACAAAGCTCGTAAGGTTGAAAACCCGGAAGGGTGGCCTTGGCAAAAGTTAGAGCGTAAAAGAAGAGGTTAATACCCGAGTGTACCTTAAACCGGAACTACGTAAGGCTTGACTCCCATGTTTGGGATACGTAGGCAACTTCATTCTAAAGTCCAGCCACAAACACCTCGAAATCAACTATGTCCATATAATGGTTTTGATTATCTTTGTCCGCTCTGTATCCGAGGATTCGGTTGTGATCGTCACTTTGAGGACCGATTACATTACGCTGTGGCGCTATCCAAACAAGGGGCAACTTTCCATTGCCATAGAATGTGCTGCGGTCAAGTAAGGGGCAATTTTTCATTGTTTTGGATCTGAGGTTGTGCAGCTCGAGAGTAGATTCCGTGCTCGTTGAGCAATGGCCGTTTGTAAAAATAGTTTTTGAGAATTTTTACTAAGGTTGACTAATTTTCTCGAAAATTATTCCATTTTTTCCAAAACTGGACCATTTCTTGGCCCCAAAAGGGAAAATTTTCAATGCTCATAGTCTGACTTGCATGATTTCAAATCAAAAGTTGAACAAGTGTGTTAACTCTCATATTGGTCAAAATTGTTTTAGTAGAAAACCAAAGCAAAAAAATAGTCAAAATGATGAACTAGGGGCGTAGTTAAGTCAGGTGTTTTATCTTTTCCCCATTGTCAACATACTTGCCAGAGAGGGCACTCTACCTGCCAGAAAAGGGCACCGTTGAAGCTAACAACAAAGGGCTGAAAGCTCTCGTATCCTCCGAACAGCGAGGTATTAAGCCGAGTGCGAAGCACGAATTGGAATGGAGCAGGATATTCCACTCCCTCATCTGGGGCATCGACTAGACGTCGTTGGCAGAAATAGCCGCGAGCTGAATATGTTGGGTATGAACCCACAACTTGTTTATCCATCAACCACCCAGGAGAGGGATAAAAAATGAGAGATTGAAGAATAGAGAGATGTGCGATGAGAGAAAAAGTGAGAAAATGGCTTTTTCAGAAAAACAGAGCCTAAGGGCCGAGTGATGTGAGAATCACAAATGAGAAAGGGTGGGAAACAATACCCAGGGAAACGAGCTCCCTATGCACGTCTGAGTGTCGTGTCTTTTTGTTTTGTCTCGATTCTTGTTTTGAGTCGTTTCGAGTGTTACTTGACGTGTTTAGGTTGTTTACCTTTTACTTTCCGTTGTTGAGTCGCTTTTGCTGTGATCAGTCGTAGGCTCAATACCCGGTTGAGAACCCTTTTCTCATTTCAATTTCAAAAATAAATCGTTTTGCGCTCAGAACGCTGTGCCATTATCCACATTTGTACAAAACAGGATTTGTTCTTATGTAAAACCGCAGGGTTCAACCCAGGTCATGTCAGAACAGTAAAACCAGGACCTATTTGAAGCTATATGGGTTCCGGACTACGAAGCAAAAGAAAAGAGGGAAAATTCGGAGCATCTGAGTATGCTTTAACTTCTGTACATCCCGTATGTTCAGTTTGAGCTGTGTGCAGAATAAACCGAATACTGTGTTATGAGCCGTGGGTTCAGAGTGAGTAGTGTTCAGAATACGCCGACTGCAGAATAAACCGAATACTGTGTTATGAGCCGTGGGTTCAGAGTGAGCAGTGTTCAGAATAAGCCGTACACAGAATAAGTCGAGTACTATGTTATGAGCCGTGGGTTCAGAGTGAGCAGTACCCCGTTTGAGTCGTGTACAGAATAAACCAAGTACTGTGTTATGAGCTGTGGGTTCAGAGTGAGCAGTACGTTGAATAAGCCGTGTGCAGAATAAACCGAGTACTGTGTTATGAGCCGTGGGTTAAGAGTGAGTAGTACGTTGAATAAGCCATGCGCAGAATAAGCCGAGTACTATGTTATGAGCCGTGGGTTCAGAGTGAGCAGTACCCCGTTTGAGTCGTGTACAGAATAAACCGAGTACTGTGTTATGAGCCGTGGGTTCAGAGTAAGCAATGTTCAGAATAAGTCGTGCGCAGAATAAACTGGGTACTGTGTTATGGGCTGCGTGTTCAGAATGAGCAGTGTGCTGTAAGGGCTGTGTGTTCAAAACGAACGGAATATTGTGTCAGCTATTTCTATGCCAGAATGGCGATCAGAAGTGCTCTCCCTGGGTACCAATCCCCGCCAGAGTTACCTTGGCTGTGTTTGCAATGAGTTCCTAGGAGATCAATTGCGATGGTGGAAACTAGAGTTCGAATGGTTGTTGCCTAGAACACAAAGGTTGGGAATTTCCGAGACTAAAGTCTGGTTTGAATACCCAGGGGTGTATCCTCGGCTTGAAATCTGTATGGAAGCCCCATAGGTTAAGGTAGCAGGTTTGCACCTTGATTTTGGATACTGATCCAACCTAGTCTATCACCCCGTTGAAGAATAGGGAAAGTTGTGAGTATGATCAGGAAGAAAAGCGGCATCCGTGGTTTCCCCAGCAAATGTTGCTCTTTGTCAGTATTTCGGCACTTTTGACTGTGAGTTGAAGGTAAGTGTTCGAGGAACACAAAATGGGGGGATCCCCGTCAGAGTAGAGCGGTTCACCGCCACTCACCTCATGAGGTGCTTTCTAAAGCGCCGCTTTGTCTGTTTATTACATTCCTTAAACATCATGCATTGTATTGCATTGTACCTACCTGGTTCCTTTCTCGTTCATGCACAGTATTGTATGTACTGTTCATTCTGAGACGTTCCAGTTCAGTTTAACTGATACCTTTCTCCTCTCGCTTTTGGCATGCGTTTGGACCTATCTTTCTCCTCTTGCGTTTAATATGCGTTTGGATGATTGCGCTTTCTTGCACAGTCCTTTCCTCTCTTGCGTGTGATACGCTGAGAGATTTTCTTTTTCCTTCTGAAACACTGGGATATGTCCCTATGTTTCTCCCTCTTCGGTTTAGAGCATTTGGAATACGTTCCAATGCTTATACCTTTTTGAAACATCGGGATATGTCCCTGTGTTTCTCCCTCTTCAGTTTAGAGCATTTGGAATACGTTCCAATGCTTATACTTTTCTGAAACACCGAGATATGTCCCTGTGTTTCTCCCTCTTCGGTTTAAAGCATTTGGAATACGTTCCAATGCTTATAACTTTCTGAAACACCGGGATATGTCCCTGTGTTTCTCCCTCTTTGGTTAAGAGCATTTGGAATACGTTCCAATGCTTATACCTTTCTGAAACACTGGGACACGTCCCTATGTTTCTCCTTCTTCGGTTAAGAGCATTTGGAATACGTTCCAATGCTTGTACCACTCTTTTCCCTCTCTCGCGTGTGCTACGCTGAGAGATTTTCCCGTTCCTTACACGATTTCAGCGTGTTTGGAATTTATCTCAGGACGTGTGATGCGTGGGCCTGGGTGGGTTTTTATCTCAGGTTGTGTTTTGAACACACCTGGGCGGGTTGTTTTCGGACCTCCTCTCACGATTTCAGCGTGGTTTGAGTGTCCCGTTCCTTACACGATTTCAGCGTGTTTGGAATTTATCTCAGGATGCGTGATGCGTGGGCCTGGGCGGGTTATATCTCAGGTTGTGTTTTGAACATGCCTGGGCGGGTTGTTTTCGAACTTCCTCTCACGATTTCAGCGTGGTTTGAGTGTCCTGTTCCTTACACGATTTCAGCGTGTTTGGAATTTGTCCTAGGTCGCGTTTTGTACGCGCCTGATTGTTTGTTTTTCCTCCTCTCATGATCCTAGCATGGTTGGAGTATGTCATCCTTTCGCATCTACTGTATTATTTTGCATCGCACTGTTTTGTGCATCTTATTTGCATTTTGCATGCATTTCATTTCGTGCTATTTTGCGTATCGCACTATCTTGTGCACTGCATACATGCACCTGTCAGTGCATTGCATTTTGCATTTCATTTCACGCTATTTTGCGCATTGCGCTATCTTGCGCACAGCATACATGCACCTATCAGTGCATTGCATTTTGCATTTCATTTCGCACTATTTTGCACATCGTGCTATCTTGCGCACTGCATACATACACCTATTAGTGCATTGTATTTTGCATGCATTTCATTTCGTGCTATTTTGCGCATCGCGTTATCTTGCGCACCTCATATGCACCTGTTAGTGCATTGCATTTCATTCGCGCTATTTTACGCATCGTGCTATTTTGCGCACATCATATGCACCTATTAGTGCATTGCATTGCATTGCATTCGTGCTATCTTGCGCACCTCATCGCACTGTTTTGTGCATTACATCATTCGTGCTATCTTGCGCACCTCATCTGCACTTGTTAGTGCATTGCATTGTTTTGAACCACCCTTATAACTGGCATTGTCTTGCTCGTTATGTGCATTGTTTTGCACCCCCCTTATAACTTGCATTGTCTTGCTTGTTGTGTGCATTGTCTTGCACCCCCTACTAACTCGTGCATTGTCTTGCACCCTTATCTAACTTGTATTGTTTTGCAATCTATCTATAACTTGCATTGTTTTGCAATCTATCTATAACTTGCGTTGTTTCGCATATATCTATAACTTGCGCTGTTTCGCACATATCTATAACATGCGTTGTTCTGCATGTTCTACTTGCATTGTTATGCACACTTCACGCACGTTGTTACGCACTTTTCACTTGCATTGTTTTGCAAACTCTCTAACTTGCATTGTTTTGCAAACCTATCTAACTTGCATTGTTTTGCAAACCCATCTAACTTGCGTTGTTTCGCACTTTCTCTAACTTGCGTTGTTTCGCATGTTCTACCTGCATTGTCATGCACTTCACACTTCACTTGCGTTGTCACGCACTTCTCACTTGCATTGCTATGCATGTTTCTAATGATATTGTACCTGTTAAGTTTCATTCTTTTGCAGGCACGATATTATATGTACGGTTCATTTGAAGCTGGCGAGACCAGACGAACCAGACGGTATTGTATATTCTCCGCGTGAGACGTAGCAAGAATTGTATAATTCTCTTACATCCTTTCTGCATGTAATGTAGTTAGATTTGTGTTCGCCTGCTTAAAACTGTTGCATGTTATGCTTCGTTACAACTTTCTTTGCATGATCATAAGTTATGTTCGACATCATGCATTGTCCTTTCCATCTTGTCCCTGCCTTCGGGCAGATATCTTTGCTATCTTGTATGCTTGTCTAAGTCTTCGGCCTTATCAAAAATGAGTCGTCTCTGGGCTTTGACATTCACTCCTGTCATTTTTATGACTTTCGAGTTCTGTCAAAGAGGGGCAACTGTAGACACCCCATTTTTGACCGTCCCCAAGACTTGGACGTCATCGTTTGAATACTCGATGATCATCAATGTTCGTGTTCATTTTGAGTTCCCGAAGGTCTCAGCCGCGCGTCTTGCCTCAAGATCTCTCAACTTGTCTGTTTTGTGCTTGGTTGTGGACCAAGCACTTGTGTTTTTGCTTTTGAGGGAAGAGGGTGGCTTGTTTGCCATCCCCTCAACCCATCAGCCAAGGCTTGAAGCCATCGGCCAAAAGTGTTGGCCGATCGGCACATTATTTGGTCGGCCGGCACTTATGTTGGTCGATCGGCCATGTTTTCTGGCCGAACCCTATTCATCTGCTTTATGCAGATATTTTATGCTAGCTATCACAGCTGGCATGCACAATTCACCCCCTCCATACACGTGTATGGAGGGATTTGCCCCTTGATTAGCTTGCTTAGAAAGCTTTGAATTTGGATTTCTATAAGAGGGGAGGCCCTCCTCCCTTCTCAATGGTTCCAAAAATCTAAGATAGAAGATATATATCTATCTATCTCTATAACTCCCTCTCTCTATATATTTGTGTGTGTATTTGTGCTCAAAAGGGTGTTTTGTTCACACTATTGCACACAAACACCTAGCAATACACCATCCTTTGGTTGCTAAGATCCTAGAGAGTTAGTTTCAGAGTTCTTGGAGTGGTTTAAGCTTAGAAAAGTTGCTGGAGATTTGTTCTTGAAGAGGTTCTACAAGAGTGAGAAAACTTGCTTTTAATACCCCATTCTTGCTTAAGCTTTTAACCCTTCTTGGTTATTGTTTTAGGCTTAACTCTAAACTACAATAAGTTCTGATTTTTGATGCTTTAGACCTTCGGTTAAGGTCACTTTTTGGTTTGGGATTGTTTACCCCCTCTTAGGCCTTGTTTGGCCTTGTTTTAGGCCATCCCTTTTGGCCCTTGTTCTTAGCTTTGCATGACATTTCTACCATTGAAATCCAGAGGATTTTCAGTGGTGGAAAGGTAGTTTTGAGGTCTTAAATAGGAGAGGGTCATCCCCTCTCCTTGTTGTCTTGTATGCTAGTATAAATGGCTTATATTGGTAGCATGTTTGCTTAGCTTGTTTTAGCTCCATTTTAGCAAGTATTTGGTGTTATTTTACCATGATATACCTCTGTTTCAAGTTGGTTTAATGGCCTCTTACATGCTCCGTATACTTGTCTTGCAATCCCCTCGTTTGCCTTAACATGCATCATGCTTTAAGCCATGTTTCTAGCATGATTTTGGCTCGACTCCATGAAGCTTTTAGCCTTGTTGTAATATGCTAAAGCTCTGTTTTGCATTGTCTTGACCATATATGCCATGCTTTGTATAGCCATAAGGCATTCTAGCTTGTTAGCCTTAAGTGCCCAAGTCACTAGCATGCTTTACTTGGGCCATTTTAGTGATTTGGCATCATTTGTTATACTATTTCAGTCCATGTTTCATGCTCAAACACTTACACTTGTCGCTCCTTTAATGCTTTAAAGAGTTGATGTTTTATGCCTCATGAATGGGTCATTGTGTGTGCTATCATGTTTAGGTCATTTGGACGCCATCTAAGTGGGTTTTGGGTCTTGTTTTACCATGCCATAACTCTATTTTTCATTGCTTAAGTCATGCCATGTTTGGTTTTGATAGGTGTAGTGTAACACCCCTTTTATAGCCTTGCATGCCTCATGCTTTTGGCATTGTGTTCTAGCTTGTGTTGGCTAGTTTCGAGCATGTTTTTGGTCTTGTTTGGACCTGCCTTGGGACTATTTTAGGTCCCCTTCACCCTTTGGGGCTTGTCTTGCACAGCCTTGGTTTGAACCCCTTCGCTAGCCTTAAGCCTTGAGCCTTCTTGCATGATTTGTTTGTTTTGTTTGGTTGGTTTAGCACATTTCCATGCATGATTTCAAAGCTTACCATGTTTGTCACATGCCCATATTTGTCCCCTTTGAAGTGTTCTTGAAAGTTGCTCTCCTATGCTTAGGTGATAGGCCAATTGGCATGCATGTTTGTATGTACCTTTGTCTTCATTCCCATAGCACTTTGTCCACTAATTTTGGGCATGGCTGAGGTCTATCCATCTTTAGTTTAAGTCCATTCTACCATGTTGTCGCATGCTTGTCTCATTTTGTATGTTGTTGCATACTTGTCCACCTTTACATGCCTTGCATGTTTGCATGTTCATGTTGCATCTTACCATGTTGTTCAAAGTTGTTACTTTACATCATGCTTATATGTTTGTCGCGTACTTGGTCCATTACATGTTATTACATGCTTACTAATTGACATGTTGTTTCATGCTCAACCACCTTGCATACTTGTTAGATTACATGTCATTGCATGCTTGTTGTTGGTATTGTTGTTGCATACCTATTACATTGTATGCATGTATGTTTGTATGCTTGGATTTCATGTTGTCACATGCTTGCTAGGGTTACATTGCATTGTGTGTGCATTCCCTTGCCTCTTGATCAAGCATGATAGAGGTTGGGGCCCCTTATGTGTTTTTGTGTATTTCATTTGATATTGAATTGCACACTTGGCTCCTTTAGCCATCATGCATCGAAATGTGTGATTGATGGTCCTAGGGTCGAGAACTACACACCTTTGAGTCTTAAACATGATAAAGGGTGTAGTTGTGCAGACATTGTCTTGTAAATGCATTGCCATGCTCTGTTTGTCCTCTGCTGCAGCAACATGAGCAGTCTGCAGGAAGAAATGGTCGACCCACCATATTCAATGCCAATCGGCTAACTATTGCTGGCCGAGAGCCTTATTTTTGGTCGATAACCAGTTTACCTTGGTCGATGGCCTCATCTTTTGGCCGATGGCCTCATAGCATGCCTACAAGGTGGTTCAGAAGTGTCACAGAGGTTGGCACAATTTTCAGAGGTACAAAGCAGTGCAAACAGAGGCAACATGAAGCATGGAACGGATTTCCGAGCAAAGCCAAACGAGCATGCATTCGTCCCTCTTCCTGAGGTTGTTTTACTGTCTTCATAGCTTAATTAATTTGTTAATTATTTAAGTGTTGAAATAATTAGTTGTAGCTAGTTATTCATTTGGTTTTGTAATTAATTAATTAGCTTGTTAGTTAGTTAATTAGATGGTTTGTATTATTCTTTCGGTCTCTTCGTTGAGACGGCGCAATTGTGTAATAAGCATGCGTGTGTGTAATGCATGTCTTCCAACCCCACTTCTTTCTCCCTTTTACTTACCTGCTTTCAGTGGTTAGCTCTAGGGAATACTTCATTTAGCATCCTTATGCTCGCATGTTTGCATCCACTTGTATTGCATGCACCAGGCTCGGTGCATCATACTAACTGCATTGTATTTCAATCCCTACTTGAATACATGTATCGAATTATCGCATCTCATATGCCATTTTAGATTAGCCGAGCCTATTCTAGTTGCACTTTGCATGCGATGCATTAGCCATCTCAACATGAACTAAGATCATACATGATTACTAATTAGTTTATTGTTTTGGCTCGGAGTACACTGTAAGTGTTTATGCTTTAGCATCTCGCATGTATGTGACTGTTAACATGACAACATGCTTGTCATGAGGCTGATTGCTTATGTGATATAACTGCCTAAATGCCTGTGGGTGAAGGTTGGATTACTTGAATTCGAACAATTTATTGAAATCCGTGTTTTAGCCTACTTGCGAGTAGCAAACTTCAAACCATTTCCAAACAAACGGATATGCGGTGCTTCGTTCCAAATTAGGCGATCTAGTCTATACTTGTGTGTTGTGCGCATCACATAGTAATTCTAGCTAATAACCGGAATAAGAACGCATGTGTTTTCAAAAACAAGATATCATGTTTAGTACAGGCCGATCTTTGATCGGGCGAGCGGGAGTGCTCATAGATGACCTTCCCCAATCGTACCCAAGTTCCCGAGCCGAGGCAACTTTGGTGATGACGGACACGTGGCCTTAGGCACGAGTCAAGGTTTCCTAAATTCTGCCAAAATAAAATATTTAGGTGGCGACTCTGTATCTAGCAAAGCAGTCTATGTTTGGCACTTCTTTATTAAAAATCAGTTTTCCAAGACAATTTGCCGGATTTGGACTCTTTGGTGATTTATCAATCTCACATCGCACATTGTGAGATTAGATTAAGAACCGTGACATTGAGTTCGAACTATAGTAGCATGAAGCCCAAAGGCGTATCTACAATCCTAGTTCATGTTTTAAAATGGCTAATGCAACACATACAAAATGCAACTAGAAATAAGCTCGGCTATTCTAAAATGGCATGTGAAATGCAACTTGATAATCATGTATTCAAATCGGAATTGAACTACAATGCAGTTTGTATGATGTGCCGAGCCTAGTGCATGCAAGATAGATGAATGGATGCACGCATACAAAGCATAAGGATGCTAATTGAAAATGACTTAAAACTAACCATCGAAATCAGGTAAGTAAAAAGGAGAAAGAAATGGGGGTTGGAAGACATGCATCGCACACACGCACGCTTATTACAAAATTCGCCCTCTCGATGGAGGGTCCAAATGAATAATACAAACCGACTAATTAACTAACTAACAAGTTAATTAATTATTACATAACCGAATGAATAACTAACTACAACTAATTATTACAAAACTTAATTAATTAACAAATTAACTAATTAAATTATAAATCCAAATGCTAACTAACAAGTAAGCAATAAACAATGTTGTTCCAGCACTGGTTGAAGAAGAAGAGGATGCATGCTCGGTTGCCGTCCCGAAAAGCTCTCCGGTTGCTCTCAATAGGCTCTGTCTGCAGGGTGTCCTTGAGAACTAGCTGCTGGATCTTACCAAAACAGTGCTGAGAAGTGCACCAGTGGCCTGTCGGCCATGAGGAGCTTCTGCCGACCCCCCTGCCGGTCAAGAGCAGGTATTGCCGGCCAACAACAAGAGGGTGCCTGTCACTAGTGTGCTGTGACACCAAGCTGTAGCAGAGCACAAAACAGAGGAAAGGGAGGGTCTCCCAAGGATATGTACGCACTATGCCACCCCATATCACCTCGAAACATCAAGGGAGAGGCATAATCGGATCCAAGACCATCAATCACGCATCTCGATGCATGATGGCCAAAGATCTAACTTGTGCAATTCAATGTAAAATGAATGCACAAAAACACACAAATGCCTAGAACTCTATCATGCATTGTCAAGAGCGTCGGCGACCGAGAATTGAGACACGTTTCATCACTTTAAGTATGAAACGTCCCTCGTTTCTCGTGTTTGGCTTAACACCTAAGCCAAACACAATGCAATGCATGCAACATGGAGATGTCATGCAATGCAACATAAGCATGCCAAATGCAATGTATCAAGCATGCAAAATGCAAAGCAGCCTAAACTTGCAAACATGCAATGCAACATGAACAACCTAACAAGGCTAATGGCATGCATAATGCACAATGCTAAGAACAACAACTAGCATACACAATGCTATGAACATGGCATACACAAATGCAATGGTACAACATGGCATACACAATGTGATGAACTACATGGCATACATAATGCTCAATGGACTTAAACCAAAATGGATAGACCTCAATCATGCCCAAATCAGTGGCCAATAACACCAAAATAAGGGCACAAAAAGGGCAAGGCAAGCATGCACAATGCAATGGCCTAACAACTAGGCCTCAGAACACAAACCTCAAGCATGATAAAGAAGCAATAAACATGGAAGTGTGACAACACTAAAGGCTCTGAAATCAAGTGTGAAATGATGCCAAATCATTCAAACAACACAAGTAAAGCATGCAAGAGGACCTAAGGCACAAAGCCATTAAAGGGACTACACAAAGGACATGCAATACATGGCACAAATGATTGAACCAAACATGGACAGAGGTTAAATAGGTCTAAACAAAGACCTAAACATGCTGAGATAAAGGCTCACAAGTCTAGACAAGCATGCATACAAGCTAGGCCACAAACAAGGCAATAATGCATGACCCTTAGAGGCACTCAAAGGGTGCAAGAAATGGGAACATGGCAATGCTATAAGCTCTGAAATGAAGTATTAAATGGTGCCAAATCATCTAAATAGCTCAGAGATAGCATGCATGAGTCAACAAAACACAAAGCTAGCAAGGCCAATTGCACTACAGCTATACAAAGCATGGAGCATATGGCAAAGGCAACCTAAAATAGTCCTAAAACATGTTAAAGTGATACTAAAACGTGCATGGAAGGAAGCCAAAACAAGCTAACATGAAGGGCATAAGGCACAATGCATACAAGGCAAATATGGTGGATTACACTACACCTATTAGGACCAAGCATGGGATGACTTAAGAAACAAAAATCAGAGTTATATCATGGCATAATAACCGCAAAAACACATTGAAATGATAGCTCGCAAGCCTAGGCATGAAGGCATACGCAATGATCCATGTTAAGGCATAAAGGGGCAAACCCTCCAACGCATTGAATGAGTGATAAATGCAAGTGCATGACTATGAAATATGGACTAAAATCACATATGAAATGATTCCGAATCATTCAAATAGGCCAAGCAATGCATGCTAGCGGACCCGATGCACAAAGCTAACAAGCTAAAATGCACTATAGCTATACAAAGCATGGCATGCATGAGCAAAGAAACACAAATAAGAGCTAAAGCATGTTCAAACATGGATAAAAGCTTTTTGAAGTTAAGCCTAAAGCATGCTAGAATGACATGTTAAAGCATGAGACACACTAGGCTAATTCATGGAATTACACTACAAGTGTATGGAGCATGCAAGGGGCCATCAAACCCACCTTATGCAGAGTTATGACACGCTAAATAATGACCAAAAACATGCTAAAATGGAGCCCATACATGCTTAACAAACATGCTACTTCATGAGCCATATAAGGCTAGTTTGCAAGAATTACCCCACAAGTGTATAAAGCATGCATAAGGTGACCAAACCAGCCATGGATAGAGTTGAGGTAGGTCCTAAAAGTCACAAAAAAGTGCCTGAACTAAGCCTCAAAATGGTAGAAACACATGCTCATTTGATAGGCCAATAAGACATGCAAGCAAGAGAAGAGGAGGGGGAACAACCCCCACCCATTTGGGCCCTCAAAATAGGGTTTTTACCACTGAAAATCCTCTAGTTCTAAGGCAAAAAGGAAGTTGTTTGAAAAGTTTGGAAGTTAGCTCATAAGGCCTTACAAGCCAAGGAGCAAAATGAAGGACAACCCCCTAGCCAACCAAGGCACAAACCAAGACTTTTAGGACTGAAAATAGAGGAAAAACAGAGGTTTTTGTAGTTCAACACTAACCCAAAAACAGCCTCAAAACAATGGAAAAAGGGTGGTGAAACAAGTGTGCAAAACAAATACAAAAGAGGAGGGGTGCTTACCCTTGTAGCACAACAGCAAAATGGCCTCTTTGCTAGCTCAAATGACCTTCCAACAGTCCAAAAATGAGCTCCAAGGGACCTCAGCCCACTGATTTGCAACTTTGATGAAAGAAGTGTATGCAAACAAGAAGTATCTCTCTACTTCTATGCACTTCTATGCACAAAAGGGGCAAGAGAGAGGCTTAAGAGAGAGAGGCAAAGATTTTGCTCTGGAAATTGTAGAGAGAGAGGGAGTTTTAGTGAGAGAAGCTCTCAAACTTGCTTAAAAAGTTCTCTCTTTTGAACATGAGATATTTTGCTTCATATATAGCAATTCAAAGCTTTTGGTCGAAATATCTGAGCTGGGGGCTTGTGCATAGCAGCTAGAGGTAAAAGATCTGCAAAAAATCTGATTTTTGACGTTGTTGGCCGGCCGGCCATCACTGGTGGCCGGCACTGCATCATCCATGGCCGGCACCCTTCACCGGTGGCCGGCAGAGAAAATCTGCTCTGTAGGTCCTATTTCAAACGGGCATATCTCCTTCATCTGGACTCCTTTTTAGGTCATTCTTGTGTCCAAATTGAAGCCCCGAAAGTAAGATTTCCAATGGTGGAAGCCTTGCATCAAAATTCCAACTGTGCAAAAAGTTATTCCTGTTTTGGTGAAGCCGCTCAGTTTCGATCCTACCCGGATTCATGCCGAACTTCTCCCAAACTTGTTTTCTTCTCTCCTCTCCTCTTTTCTTCAACTCCAAACCCCTAAAAAAGGTGTTTTGAAAGATTTTTCAAAAGATTTCATCTCTCATTCATTCATTTCCACTTTGTCCTTACTCGATTTACCGAAAGGCGTGACATTTAACAAAATGCGAGCATCGGGACATCGTAGGAACCTATTTTAAAAAATGTTTTGAAAGAGAGGGTTTTAAGGTCTAAAAACCATTCAAAATAGTTTTGGCCCGAAAAGGGGTATGAAGTTGGGATTTGACTCTTTCCTTGTTGAAGAAATCGACCATTTGCCCTCCACATCTTCCATCACTAACTAAACCATTAGTAGTGGCCAAGTCTTAAGGGAGGTCAAAAATGGGGTGTCTACACTCATCGAGCACTCGAACTCCACGGTGGAACGCCACAGGTTTGAGCTCTCCAAACCCTGCATCCATTCTATCTCATTTTTGGACCATGTTTTGGTGCTTTTAGCATGTTGCTTTTGGAGCACTGCCGGTCACTTTTGGGCACTGCCGGCCATGCATTTAGGCCTGCCAGCCATTGATGAGCCCTGCCGACCATCAATGAGCCCCTGCTGGCCACCAGTGCATCAATAGATATTTTTGGCTATTTTGTGCTAGCTGATGAGCACTGGTGCTCCCCTCCATACATGTGTATGGAGGGATGAAGGCAAGCTCTTAGCTTGCATTTCTATATAAGGGGAGGTCTCTCCCTCATTTGAGGGGTTAGAAATTTTGGTGAGCAAAATTTCACTCTCTCCCTCTAGAATTCACTCACTCTCTCTCTCTCTCTATATATATTGTGCTTGAAAGTGAGTTTTCTCTACACATTTGCACTAAGACTCTTAGCCAAACATAGTTAGGATCATAGTTAGTTAGAAATCATGCATGATTTCTAACTAGCTTTTGTTTTGGCTTGGAGTACGCTATAAGTTTTACACTTTAGCATACTTGCATGAGTGTGAGTGTTGCCATGATAGCATGCTTGCCATTAGGCTATTTGCTTAAGTGATTAACTGCATGAATGCCTGTGGATGAAGGCTTTGTTGCTTGGATTGGAACAATTCGATAAATGCGAGTTTTAAGCCCATTTTGCGAAGTGACAAAACATCATGTTTTAAGCCCACTTGAGAGTGGCAAATTCGCGTTTTAGCCCACTTGAGGGTGGTACTTTCAAACTATTCTCGAAAATAAACATGAATTGAGTTGTTTCAATTCTCACGATTTCAGTCTATACTTGTATGCTGTGTGCAGCACGTAGTAAAGTTAGCCAAATAACCGGAATAAGAACACATGTGTTTATAAAACAACATATTATGTTTAGTAGAGGCCGATCCTTTGATCGGGCGAGCGGGGGTGCTCATTTCAGGACCTTCCCCTCTTGTACCCAAGTTTCTAAGTCAAGACAACTTTGGTGATGATGAACACGTGGCCTTTGGCACATGTCAGGGTTTCCTAAATTTCCCAAAATAAAATATTTAGGTGGCGACTCTATAATCTGGCAAAGCAGTCCAGTTTGGCATTATTTGATTTAAAAATCTGATTTTGCAAAATGATTTGCCGGATTGGACTCTTTGGTGTTTATCAGCCTCATATTGCACTTTGTGAGATTAGATTCAGAACCGTGACAGGAGTCTAAACTGTAGGACCAATTCGCGCCTCTCCGAAAAGGGGGGCGCGCGAAGAAAGTCGAGTCTACAGGTAGCCCTAATATGTGGTCAATTACATGTAAGTATGCCAATTAGTAGAGTTACATATTTATGTGAAGAGTCTTTAGAGCCTGGGACAGTATCTTTAACTCAGGAGCAACTGTTAATTGAGGTTATTGGAAAGAGATCAGGATACTTAAAAGGCTTCGGAGTTGGTCCAAAACCATCCTCATCCAGATCTTCTATTAGTGCATAATCACATATTGAGGTGGTTTCGAGCCTACAAAAACAACTAGAGTCATTGAAGAATTTGTCCAAGGTCCAGCAAGAACAAATTGCAGCCCAGAACCAAGAGCAAGCTAAAATGATTGAAATGCAAAACAAAAGATTTGAAGAGATTGAGATGTTTATGAGGATGCACAAGGATCGGGAAGGCATGCAGGTTGATGGAGATGATTATCCATCAGAGGAATCTTATTGACAAGCACTTTTGTAAGTATATTTTTCACAATTTAATTTTGAAATCACTATAAGCATTTCACTTAATATATTTGTTGAAATAAACTACTACTTGCTACTCTTGAGTTGGTTGAGTTGACATAGAACTTTAATTATTGCAAAACCTAAGGTTTGAAAGGTCTATTTGGGAAGAAATTGGACTTTCGATTAAGATAATAGTGAAGGTTATGCAATCCCCTGTTGGTGACATTACTTTGATGATAGTTGCAGCTGTTAATGCTACTGTGGTTGTAGCTGCTGCTTGTGTGAGTCTTGATTGTCAATTGAAGTTGTTTGACTCCAGTCAATTGAAGCTGTTGATGCTACTGTGGTTGTAGTTGCTGCTTGCGTGAGTCTTGATTGTCATTTGTTGGTGAGAAACCAACAAAGAAAACCAAAACACAACAAACACTCTCACTGCCTGCTCTTAAGTCTTACAAATCGGTACAAAACATAACAAAACTTTACAGCAGCCACCCATAATCTGTTCAAATCACTCATTCATTATTCTTCAATTTTCGATGAAAGTATAGCTTGCTTTAGTACATTAGGACACATATATATACGAGGTTTGAAAGGCTAGTTCTTATCATCCTAGCTAGTATTATGTAGGTTGTAGTGTTAAGAAGTTAAAAATAAAGCTTATAGCCACCTTTAAAATCCTAAGTAAAAAGCTAGTCATCCCATGTGAATAACTGTGATGTCTACCCATTTTTTGATTGTAATGATTATGGTTCTATAATTGAATCAAACAAAAGTTACAATCTTTGTCAATTAAATTAATTGTTTTTCCAATTAAGGCGGCACAGGGGCCAACTTCACCATACTTGGTCCTTTTCCAAATTAACTTCATCCCAGTTTTTGTAATTTAGAAATTATCATATAGGTGGTTGTATATTTGGTTAATGATATTTTGTAAAATTTTTTCTTATTGTTATTCTTATTTTTTAGGCAATATAATTAGGGGTGGCTGTTGTGTTTGGTATATCATAGTTTTGAGACTAAGCATTTTATTACCAACATTTTAATATTGTAATTTTTTTTCATATGTTTGACAGATTGGCAATGGATGGAACATATTTTGAGGGAGTATCAGAGGATTACATTTTGAATTTTTGGATATATTTTATCATAGGATTTTGTAGCTGGGGAAGTTTTTTTGGAATCATTGTGTATATGTTTCAAGTTTCGAATTGTAAGGGATTTACTTATGTTGAGTGTTTTGGATTTGATATTTTGTTTATATTTAATATGCTACTATTTTTTAATTAAGTTTATAGTTTGGATGCTTTGCACAATGTATTAATTAATTAATTAATTAATTTTGATTGCATGTATGTGTAGAAAAGATGCACAGGAAAAATAAGTTTAGGTTTGGATTATTTTTTATAGGTTTATGAATTGAATAGGGAAATTGTAAAAAAATTAAAAATAATGAATTTTTGATGACATGTTTTTCAGTTGTTAATTTACTTTTGGTGACAATTTGTTTCGGTTGCTAAAAGTCTATGTGAAATAGGATATGAATTTATAGCAACCAAAATCTTAATTGGTTGCCAAAAGATTTGGCATTTAGCAACTAAGCATTTTTTGTCGCTGAAGGATGCTTTAGCGACGTTTTTGTAGGTCGCTAAAACCTAACATGGCATATGTTTAAGGCTATTTTTAGCGACTAAATGTTACTTTACAGTGACGATTTTTTGGTATTTGGCGACTAAACTATTTGGTTACTAATTCTTTTATAAGCGCGACAGTAGTTTATTTGGTCGCCGAATCATTTAGTGACATGGCTTCGGCAACCTTTTTTTTGGGTCGCTGATACTTTTAGCAACGAAAAATACACGTTTGGTGACCCAAAAAAAATGTTTCTAATTGAAGTGCAAATTGTTGTAGTGGCTATAGCTAATTCATATATATTTTTCAATCTATAGTGAAATATCAAAGTAAAAGTGAGTAAGAGAGATTTTGCACGGGAAGCAAATATTCTATGCTTCCACACTCCTTACATCCAAGCTTCGCGTTTCTCCGAGCAATGTTGTCGAACCTGAAAACATAGCGACAATGAGCTACTCGGCGGGTGTATTGCCGGAAAACCCTTCCGATGATCATGTTAGCACTCACAGAGAGAGAAGTGGAGAAAAGAGAAGATAACTCTGTGTCAAAAGATTGCAGACCTATTGCGTGGAGGCACTGTAGGGTTTATATAGTTCATGTGCATGTTACCCTACTTGTCCTCTCCTGGGCATGTGGGCGTACTATCATTTCTTTGTCTTACACGTATGTGTGCGATAATATTGCCAAACAGTATCGACAAAACAACAAAATGGTATTGATGCGCCCGAATAGTGGATTCCCCTCTCCGCTCTCCAATTGGGTCACGTGGCAACTCTTGTCAAGCTATCCACAATCTGGCGCATGGCTGTTTATTCCAAGACAAGCTTGTACCAACCGGTCTAGCCCCGAGAGCCCAACCGGCCAACTTCAGCTCGATCTGACCAGTTAGACTCGCCTTAGTTCAATACCATGATCCACTTCTATTTGGACCACCACTGTTCGGTGAGTTCGACTCGGTCCACCAGTAGAACACCTTGGTCGAGATAGTAGAGCTTGATCAACCCTATTTGGCGAAGTTGGTCCATTTCAATCTGGCCCAGCTAACCGTAAAGCAATGGGTCGAGCTGATCCCATCACGTTAACATCTCAGCCCTTTTACATGTTCAAAACTCCCATCTCAGATTTAATATGTGAAATCTATTACAAATTAGTAATTATATATATATAATTAGTTTGTATTATATATATGAAAAATATTATACAAATTAGTGTTAGATATTATGAAAAGGCTTGATAATTGGTTAAAGTATTCTTCAATCTGCCAATCCGTCCAAAATAGCTCAAACCGCAATTTGCTAATTCCTCAATCCACTAATCTGCCATTTGATTTAGAACTTTCTTCTCAAACCTCCCGAATTGCACTGCGCACACCCCTAGTTATAGAGACATGTGCACCATTAAGTCCCATAAGTGTTTGTAAAGATAAAAAAAAAAAAAAAAAAAAAAAAGTCTTAATAGTTGGCCTTAAAGAAATTTTGTGACGATTTTATGCATCTGTCGAGAAAAATTGATTATTAGTGATAAGTTTCTAAATGTTCCTAAAAATTGACAATTAGTGACTTTTTGTGATGAATTTTTCAAATTATCGCTAAAAATTGATAATTAATGACATTTTTTTATGAAAGGCATTTGGTCTCTAAATCTAATTTTGATTTTTCTTTGTCCAAAAGTTTACACCCTAAAATACTTTATATATAAGGACAAATGTGAGCTAAATGACTAAAACATCGTTTGGTTTTAGATTTTTTGCCTAAAACACAAAATGTCACATCCAAACAATAATCATTACACTTTTTCTCTTACAAAAGTCAAAAAAGCTAAAACGCCAAACCAAATGAGGCTAAAAAAGCCAAGCTAAAAAAGTCCTAACACAAAAAAGCTAGCAAAAAAAACTAATACCAATGAAGACTAAACTACCTTTTATGTGCATATATCCTATTGCTATATTGTTTAATCTTCATTCTCACCGATAGAATCAAACATAACCCTCTCTCTTTCTCTCATCACTATCTAAATCGCCACCATCGCCGCCCCTTCCTCCACCTCACCTGCTCGCGATCTCAACCGTTACCACTGCAGTCCCCAAAGGCCACCGAGACTCTTTCGGTGGCTTTAGTGAAAGCATTGACTTACGCTTTTGAAGAAGTACGGAAATATAGTAATAGGAGTACACTTCTCAGTCTCTACCGCCTCAATCTCAAGCCTCTACATTGCCATCAAGAGCAACCTTGACATCGAGTCCATGCTCGAGAAAGTCAGTTTCTCCGCCACAAATAAGAAGTAGAAAAAACCAAACTCCCCTAATCAAATCCCGAGATTCATCTTCAAAGAAACTCCACTCGATCTGGATTCGATAATGAAGAAGAAGAAGAGAAGAAAAAGAAGAAGAATAGGAATCAGACAGTTGAGTTGGCTGCTTTGAGCGGTGGAACACTTGCTCTCCCTGTTCTATGTAACAAGGCTCTGTTCCCGATTAGAGTTCCGATCACCATTACGCGTACACCTCCTCAGATTTGAGCGATTATCCCAGACCTGCGACAATCCCAGACCTACGTCTCAGTCCAATGAACGATGAGAAAGATCTGCTGTTCGGTTCTGTTATTGTAGATCTGTCTCGAAGACAATAAAAGTACTGGTGGTCGGCAATGGTAGCGGAGCTGGTGGAGAGGGATTAAAGGATTTGGAATCAGATAAGAAGCAATGTGTTGATATTGAGGGTCTCCTCTCAAGACTCGAAAATCGAATCTTTTGTTGAATTCACGGTTTTATGGTGTCAAATCTTCTAACAATTCTAAGTACTGAAGAAAAATTCAGATTATAGAAGGCATGAAATCAACATTTTCTAGAAAAAAATTAAAATAAAATAGAAAAAAAAATGAAGTCTGATCTTTGCAATTTAGATGATGATTTGTTTTACTTTGGTATTGCAGTTTGTAGACGGTCAAAAATTAAACTCCAAGCTAAGTATGGACCTAAGTGCTGAGGTAGCCCCTTTGAGGTGATCAGGAATAAAAAAGGAGCATGGGCTAAAGCCAAAGGGAAGTGGGCCAACAGTGGGCCGAAGAAGATCCGTCCCGCCAAGGGTCCGAACAGACTCCACAGAGGAAATTGCCTAAGTGAAATTGTAGAGGCAACACTTGCAACCGTCAAGTGGTGAAGGTACTTTGTCCCAGCGCCGCCATTCCAACTATTGTCGGTACAACCGCCATTTCCAGTATTGTCGGTTCTGCCGCCATCTGAAGTTGTTGAGGGAAAGAGAAAATCGAAGCAACTAAGTTACAGAGGCAACACTTGTAGCGGTCAAGTTGCCGAGGCACTTTGTCTCAGCGCTGCCATTCCAAGTATTATCGGAACAGCTGCCATTCCTAGTATTATCGGTTTCGCCTCCATCTGAAGTTGCTGAAGGAAAGAGAAAACCGAAGCAATTAAGTTGCAGAGGCAACACTTGTAGCAACCAAGTTGCAGGGGAATTTTAATAGTGTCGCCATCTCTAATATTGTCAGGACTGTCATCTGAACTTGTTGCAGGAAATGACTACCGTAACAACTACAATTGCAGCAACTAACTTGTGGAGGGAACATCCTACCAAGGTGATAGTAGCCTTTGGAAGAAGCTTCCCCTCCACAAGTAGAGGCTAATGCTTGGGACTGATAGCAGACCCTAAGGCATTACTAGCCTAGGGCTTATAGCAGGCCCCCAAAATCATTTTTAGCTCGGCGTTGATAGCAGGCCCTGAAGCTCACTAGCTCGACACTGATAGCAGTCCCCAATGCTCACTAGCTTGGAGCTGATAGCAGGCCCCAAGGCTTACTGGTTGGAGCTGATAGAAGGCCTAGAAATACCAGTATACGGTAGTGACCCCGCGAAGATGGAAGCAGGGTAGCCCGAGTATAAGAGACTTCCTTTCCATTACCCAGGTCATGGACCTACCTTAGTCGCATAGACAGGACTAAGAAAGCCCCTTTGGGCTCGGTACTAAGGCACAACATGATTGATAGCAGGCTTGGTTGTGGCCTTCGCCCTGGGAAGTTGGGGAGTTTGTGGTTAGGTGGCTAAGGGTGGAGGCTTCACTGAGGTGAACACGAACACATGGTTGATACCAGGCTATGAAGTCCTGAGAATGCATGAACTAACTAAATAGAACTGAGAAAGCAAGTGTAGCGGCAAACACTCCCGCTGCAACTGTACTTGCTAAGGCTCAGAAGGGAGTTACAGCACTAAACACTCCCGTCGCAACTACACTTACTGATGCTTAAAAAAGTTAGTTGCGGAGGCAAACAGCTAGTGCACAGTACATGCAGAAGGACACATGGCACCTTTAACTTGGTAGCTTAAGGCAGAATATTCTGTGTGATTCTTTGGAACACATATCTTTTCTCTATTTGGCCACTTGGTGTCCTCTTGGCACTAAGAAAAAGCCTATAAATATGGCCCATTTCCCAGCCCAAGAAAGGAATTTTGGGAATTTGGGAGAGGTGCTGTCTATTTGTGCACTGCCATTGCTTTCTTCTTGAGCCAGCTGTTTCACCCTCATCCAACTACTCACTCTCCAACTTTCCCAGATATTTGCTAACTCATTCTCCGGTCATTCCATCATTCTTGGACCATTAGTATAGTTTTGCCTCTCTTATCATCTTCTTAACCTCGAGCCCCCTACACAGTTTAACAAACTGTTTTTGGGCAAATTGATTTCTCTTGAAAAGGTAATGATTTCTCTTGTTGGGAGAGAAGAGGAGAGAGATAGTGGAATGTGGTGGTGGTAGTGGTTGTTGTTGATTTTAATAGATAGTGGCTTTTAATTTATTTTTTCTTTTCCTTTTTTGGATATGGCTTGTTGTTGATGATGATCTGTTTATCTTTGTTTTTCTTTTTATTGTTGATGTTATTTTGATGATCAGTAGATAGTGGTAGATATTTTTGTGTTGTTGTTGAATAGATAGATCTATTTGTGTCTCCACACAAACCTGTTTGTATCTTAAGTAGTGGGGGGTTGTGTGTATGTTGGTTCACTCATCTTCTCAGATTTGTGATAGATCACTCAACAAATAAGATTTGGTTTGGCTTGCTATTTGAACAAATAAGATTTGCTAAAAATAAAAATAAAAAATATATATATTGAACAGAGAATTTTGAAAGATAAAATTTAGAGAAAAAATTGAACTAATAATAAAATTTGGACAGATTTGAATAGATTAAAAAATTTGAATAGATAGATATAAATTTGAACAGATAGTCAATGAAAAGTTAAAGGGTGAATTACAAACAAACCCTCGAAGGTTTACTTAAATTACAAATTATCATCTGTGGTTCTAGAAATTACATTATACCCTCTAAGGTTTCTAATTTTATAACAAGTAGGTCATTTTATTAATAAATTATCAAATTAATTAACAGTTTTTAATAATGTTAAAATTTTATTTCAATTAATAATTCAGATAATTTTATTATTATATAGATAAATAGTTAGAAATTTTACTTTTTCAATTAATTCTGTTAAATAAAAAATTTTGACAGGGAGGTATTTGTAATTTTCCAAACTACAAAAGGCAATTTGTATTTGAAACAAATTTCAGGGGTGAATTTGTAATTTTCCAAACTACAGAAGGCAATTTGTATTTGAAACAAATTTCAGGGGTGAATTTGTAATTTATCCAAAGTTAAACAAACAAAAAAAAAGTTCAGGAGTAAAATTAGAAACAAAATGTCTTTCAGGATTTTTCACCAATTTTATCTGAAGACATTGCAACAAAAAAAAAAAAGAAAGGATTTTGTAATGACAATTAAAAGTAAACATGAATTTTTTGATGCACTATCTTTCTAGTAGGACTTTTTAATCCTTTCTCAAAAATAAATAAATAAATAAGAAGTAATTTTTTTAGTTATTGCCGGGAAAAAAAAAAAAAAAAAACTATTTTTTATTAAGGTTTCATTTAGAAATGAGTTATTTTAGTAATTTTTTTAATTTTTTACAAAACAAATATATAGAAAAATAAAAAAAATAATATAACAATTTATAATGATTTTTTAATTTTTTTACTAAAATATATAATTGTCAAATGAGACGTTAACAAAATCAAAACAGTTACAAGCAAGAACTAGAGAGAGAGAGAGAGAGAGAGAGAGAGAGAGAGAGAGAGAGTATGAAGAGCCTAGTTGTCCTAGTGTCCGTGGATGCTGTGAAGAAAGTATTGAAAGTAGGTGAATCACTACATGCAATGAACTCTTGCTACGTAATGTAGAATCAGAGTCTGGGTCTGATTTTCTGTCTTTTGGAGCTTTGCGAGTTCCCAACTTCTTCTTCTTCTCCTTGCTTTTCGTCTTTTGGCAATGTTCGCTGAGGTTCGCTCGAACCAATGGCACGGGGAGTACCGTGTGCAGGTACACCCAACAAAGCACCCACCCGAGTAAGTACTGTTTTGGGGTCTCGACCACCTGCTTCTTTGAAATCACAACTCGTAGCTTCCTCTCCACTACAATTACAATCATAATCACGGTGCAGTCATCAACGAAATTTCATTAACGAGATTATTCAACAAGTCATTATTAATGTTGCTCTCTATCTTATCAACGCTGTCTTTCTTGGGAGTGTAGTTTTGTTATTTGGTTTATGAGTAATGTTAGAGATCTCAAATGTTTTATTAAAAGTTTTATCAAATGTCTTACATGGGTGTGGGACCCACACAATGTGGGTCCCATATGGATCCCACACCCATGTGAGACATTTGGTAAAATCTTTGGTAGAATTTTTGGGACCTCTAGCATTTTTTGTTGGTTTATTGCTAACTTAGGCCTCGTTTGGGAACAGGCTAATTTAGTAATTTTTTGGTTATTTGGCTAAAATATGTGCTAAAAAAAAGTAGTATGTTTGGGATGACTTTTTGACTTTTTACGAAAAAATGTGCAAAGAGAGAAAAGAGAATCTTTGGCTTTTTTGTATGGATTGTTGATTTTTTAATTTTTTTAGTAACTTTTTAACTTTTTAACTAAACGGGCCGCTTCCCAAACGAGGCCTATACTTTTATTTTTGGGGAAGGTTGGATATGTGCTGTGCTTTTTCTTGTCCATTCCATTGTAATGTTTTATCTATTTTTAATAAAATATTACCTTTTTCTTCCCAGTAAATATATATATATATAATGGGTAAATAACAAATCAATTTATGGGTTGAAAAAAAATTCAAAATATTAGTGAAATTTATAAAGTTTAATTATTAAAATCATAAACTTTTTCATGTGTAGGTCATTATTTTTTTATAAGTACAACTAATTTGTAGTTTCCCTTCTATACTTATATAAATATTGACAATGTTATAGGGTGTATTAATGATTTGAACAGTTTATTTTGTGAGAAATAAATTATGTTGATCTAATAATTGTAATCTCTCCATTTTATCATGTTTATTGCCTATTTACAAAAGCACGTTTGATGTCTATTTTTTTTAGACAAACATTTTAAATTGAATCCATTATAATTATCGGATCGACGTCTTTTTTTTTTCTGTGTGTGAATATATGAAGGGCCTAAATAATGGTTCAGATGATCGAAAGGACACCCGTGCTCGGACAACAACTTCCCTTCCAAATTATAGACGGGAGGGAAGCCCATCTCATATATATGTATGTAGTTGAGGGGAGACTCATTATATCACACTTGTAAGTCTTTTAAACCAGTGTAACTGCAACATTGGTGGACGTAGTCTAATTCAGGATGTGCCTTGTAAATCTTGTATTCCAGTGTGTTTTTGTGGTTTACAATTCTGTTTGTTCTTCTCTTCTTTCCTGATTTATCATTTCAAATTGTTTAATAATAACCTATTACTCTTTTTTTGATCAGAAAAATAGAAGAAATTTATTGATAAATAGCAAGTATACAATTACACTATGAAGCACGGGTACTTCAGAAATGTCGCCGTACACGTACCAGGTACGTACCGGGTGCGGGTACGCGTACCGGTACGGCTGCACGCGTACCGGGTACGGCAAACAGTGGCTCGGTACGTTTAGGAGACTGGGTACGGCTTGGGTACACCGTGGGTACGCCGTTGGTACGCAAGCCAGGGGAGGAATGAATTGAAACGATCAAACAAAGGAGAGAGAGTGTGAAGGAAGAGAGACAAAGACGAGAGACAAACCTGTAATTCCAGCCGAAGCTCCAGTTGAAGATCGAAGAACTCCATTCAAAGCTCATCCACTCAATCCAGTCAATCGAACAGTCGGGACACCCAGACGACTTCGAAGGTAAGCCTCTCTCCCTCTCTCTCTCTCTCTCGCCTTCTCTCTCTCCCTCGATCGTGATCGCCATCGCCTTCTCTCTCTCCCTCGATCGCGATCGCCATCGCCATCGATCGTTTGCGTCTGTCCCTGCCTCTCTCTGTGTCTCGCCCCTTCTGTCTTCTGATCTGAGTCAAACATATTTATTCTATAATAACTATTTAACATATAATATATAATATATTTATAATAGTTATTATTATATAAACATATAATATATTTATAATAACTATTTAACATATAATATATAATATATTTATAATAGTTATTATTATATAAACATATAATATATTTATAAGATAATATATTTTTTATACATATTAATAAAAAAAATAAATACATGTATTTAAAATAAAATAAAAAAATTAATTAAAACACATTATTTGAAAAATATAATAAATAAATAAAATAATTAATGTGTATTAAAATAAAAATATTTATAAAAAATTCCCTACCCATGATGTTTGTCTTTTAGTTTTATTTATAGTTCTATTTATAGTTTTGATATTTAACTTCAATTTGTAGGTTGGATATTTTAACCATAATTATAAAAAATAATAAATAAAAAAAACATCGGCGTACCGCAGCCGTACCCGTACCCTACTTTTTTGAGATTTTGCCGTATCGACGTACCCGTACTCGTACCCGTACCGTACTCGTACCCGCACCCGTGCTTCTTAGCAATTACATATGACAAAAGCATCAATAAAAAAGAGGGTCAAGTGCAAAAAGTATCATAGCATAACATAATAACCTATTGCTTATACTATCAAACCCTGGATAATCTCATTATTTTCTGTGCATAAACTTTTATTTATTTATTCTAATTTCAGTGATGTTAAAATATAAAAAAATTAAAAAGAATTGAATAATATTGTACTTTACTAAGAAAAAAAAAAAAAAAAAAAAAGGTTCAAAGTTCAGTAGTATCAATTAATACCTGGATCCAGCTGCCTGGCTTTCATTTGTAAATAATCGCACCAAAGCTGTGAGGAGGGCTAGTACCTTGTTTGGATCATGATGGCTTCTCAACTCTGTGGGATATGCATTTCGGGGAGGATCGGAATGAGACAGTTGGGGAGGATCAGAGCCAGATCTATTGTTAAGTTTAAATATATTGTCGTCATAGGCTTTGTCAGTGTATTTTCTCTTTCCACTATCACTTCCCATCTTGACACAAAGATAAGCAATGAGGAAACCCCATGTATCTATTTATAAGTGCATGTATAACCACTCCCCCGCAACTCAAGTTGCTGTCATCATTTGACGTGGGTTGGATTCTCCGGCATTGCGTAAATCTTGACTTAAGCGAAACTTGTGTTCAGCGATCTGTGCAAGTTCTCATAGTCTCTAGTTCGGACAGAACAACAGGACACCTTGGTACTCCCGACTCGAGCTCTGCCTTGGACCTGTGGGAAGATGTGAGAATTTTCCTGTAAAAAAAAAAAAAAAAAGCGGATGTATATGGTGGGAGTGATTTTTTTTTTTTATTATTATTTTAGACATTGGGTCATAAATCTAATTTTAAAATTTGTGAGGTAATTGCTCAAGTTTTAATTTTTTGGAATTATAACAATAATATAATAATTTAAAAATCATATTATTTTTACATATTTATATCTATCTGTTTAATGTCATCTATTTGAACACCATACCTAATCTATATATTTGTCCATATTATCATTACCACTAGCTATTAGTGGTTGCCACCACCAAAAGCCATCGGCCAATTCCGGCGACTTTTCAATGACTGATGATCCCACGATAGTAGAGTCAATATATAATATGATAGAACAAAGTAGAGTCAATATATAATATCAATATACAATATAATATAATATTTCGGCGACTTTTCATATTTTGTTGCTTGTTTTTTTTGCTCGTCTCATTAATAAAGTCTCCATTTTTCTTTACTGATAAAAAAAATATATATATATATAATATGATAGAACAAGAAAAACATATTGTTTAGAATATAATGTAAATAATAAAATTGTCTCGTTCTCTATAAAGTTTAGCTTTTAGATGGGTTGGTTGTTAACAATTTAATATAGTGCCAAAGAAGATAATAAATCCTAGAACATTTGTTCAGCTTAAATTTTTAGATGAGTTAGTAATACATATCAACACAAATTTAAAAACTTAATAATTTTAGAATATTTTATATTTCTTATTCAATTTCAATTTCAAAAATAAAATATAATATTATTAAAAGTGCTGTCTGTCCAACTTTGCTGCATGGGCCAAGTCCACCCTATCAGGATCGTTTGCTTTCTTTCAACAATTATAGTTTTGTCATTGCCATGACTATGTATTTCAACAACTACAGTTTTGTCATTATCCTGACTTTAGTACCCCGGTAAACTTAGGATGAGGAGATTGAGCTAGAATACTATATACATGCACGTTCATGCATTTAATGAATTTACTTTTAATAATATTTTATGGGTTTTATTCTAATTTTATAATGGTAACGTGAAATGTCAATTTCTTTCTTTCAACAACCAAAGATTTAGTCATTTTGTGATCTAATGAAATATTTTTTTATTTCTTTCAACAACCGCAGCTTTGTTATTATCCAAGTTTTTTTTTTTTTTAATAGCATAAAAAGGAGAACTTCACTGTTGAGATCTAAAAATGCGTTAGAGTTTTTTTTTTTTTTTTATCAGCAAAAGAAAAGTTTTATTGATGGAAAACATAACAACTATGATAACTTACATCAATAAAGTGCCTGTTTGGCAGAGCTTAATTACAGCTTATTTCAGCTTTTAGCTTAATTTAAGCTATTTTGATGTGTTTGGTTTAGCTTATAGCTTATAACTTTTTGGAAGTCAGAAATCAGCTTATTCTTTGAGTGGGGCAGGAGATGCTTTAAGAATAAGTTGGAAATCAGCTTAAGCTGAAAGTTATAAGCTATAAGCTGTTTAGGCATAAGCTATAAGCACTTTCCCACAGCTCTACCAAACAGGGCCAAAGAAAGACGATGCAAAAAGCATCACAGTGAAACATTTAAATCCCAACTAGGTTGGCACCTAGATGTACACTAAATCATCTGCTAGCACACACTCGAGGCTCCAAGTTGGTGAGGAACCAACAAGCAAAGCGGAACAAAACAAAACTAAAGCAATAGAGCAACAAAAGAAACACTCCTCTGCTGGAGCATAAGACAGAACCGCATTCAAACAGATTCAACCCCATACCAAGGACATCAATCCAACAAATTCAATCAATAAAAAGGGTAAAAGTGTGAACTAGCAAAACTATCCCATCCCAATTAGATTAATTCTAAAGTAACGTTTGTTTAGTAGATTAGGTTAGATCGGATTGTTAGTGAGAGGTTGGTTAATAAAGAGATTGTTAATGTGTGGATTGTTAGTAAATAGATTAAAGTAAAAGTGTGTTTTGATGATAGTGTATGAGATGATTAGTGATGGGATTATTAAACTATTTTTATATAAATAAATAAATTATTTCTATATTAAAAAAAACTGAAACAAATATTAAAACAAACAGATGCACTTGGTAAAAAAAATAAAATTAAGAAAATAATTTTTTTCTATGCAAAATAGACTCAATCTATTAACTATTTTCCTAATCTCACATTCTATCAAGCCAAGCTAATCCCCATATAGAGGGGGATTACTAAGCCTCTTGAACTATCAATTTGTCTTTCCATTTCACCACCAAACACGCTGTGGGTGGAACCCACAGCCATGGTAGTCTAATCCGCCCACTCAAGCCATGAAACAAACATGACCTAACTTTAGTACATGCAGGTAAACCTAGGTAGTTGAATGACTGACAATAAAATAGGTAGATTAATGTCTAGTTATGTGTTTAATGGATTTATTTGTTGTAAGATTATTTTGGGACTGACAATAAAATAGGTAGCTTACAAAAAAAGTAAAGAGAGAGATGGTGCAAGGTGGAAATAGAGGTTGGATTCCGGTAGTGAGACAGCGGATAGGAGGCAGACCATAAGACAAGGAAGCAAAGCATGGCCTTTTTACTGTATTCATGGATAACATACCGTCAACCATGGATGCTAAAGCACTGTTCAAACTTTTTACAAAGTTTGGAATTGTGAAGGTGTAGACGTCCCCGAACGTCCCGGGAGGGAAATCCCATTTTGTTCATTTGGGCTCACTACAGTTCAGGACTTAATGTCACGGTCCTGTATCTAATCTTGCAGAGTGCAATGCAAGACCGATGAATCATCAAAGAGTCCAAATCCGGGAAATCGTTTTTGAAAAACAGATTTTTAGAAAGAAGTGCCAAACATTGACTACTTTGCCAGATATAGAGTCGCCACCTAAATATTTTATTTTGGGAGAATTTAAGAAACCCTGACTCGTGCCTAAGGCCACGTGTCCGTCATCACCAAAGTTGCCTCGGGTCGGGAACTTGGGTATGATTGGGAAAGGTCACTTCGTGAGCACCCCCTCTCGCCCGATCAAAGATCGGCCTCTACTAACCATGAGATCAAGTTTTGAAAACATTATGTGCTCTTATTCTGGTTATTAGCATAGATTTACTACGTGATGCGCACATCATACAAGTATAGACTGGATCGCCTGAGTTGGTACAAAACATTTTATGTTTGTTTTTTGAAAGCGGTTTGCTACTCGCAAGTAGGCTAAAATGTGGATTTGCCACCCTCAGGTGGGCTTAGAAAACATGATGATTTGCCACTCTCAAGTGGGCTTAAAACTCACAGTCAATGCATTATTCCAATTCAGATAATCTAACCTTCACCCACAGGCATTTAGGCAGGTATATCACATAAGCACATAGCCTCATGGCAAGCATGCTATCATGGCAATCACTCATACGCATGCAAGGATGCTAAAGCATAACACTTACCAAGTACTCCAAGCCAAAACAGAAGCTATGTTAGAAATCAATGCATGATCCTAAGTATGCTGAAATGCCTAATGCAACACACGCAAAATGCAACTAAAAATAGGCTCGGCTATTCTAAGAATGGCATATGAAATGCAACAACTGATACACATATTCAACTCGGAATTGAAATACAATGCAGTTAGTATGATGCACCGAGCCCGGTGCATGCAAGACAGATGAATGGATGCAATCATGCGAGCATAAGTATACTAATTGAAACATGCCCTAAACTAACCATCATAAGCCGGTAAATAAAAGGGAGAAAGACGTGGGGTTGGAAGACATACATCATACACACGCACACTTATCACAACATTGCCCTCTCTCGGAGGGTCCGAATAAATAATACAGTCCGAATAAATAATACAATCCGAATAAATAATTACAGTCCGAATAAATAATTAAATATTACAAAACCCTAATTAATTAACAAATTAACTACGAAAGCGGATAAATTAGCATGCAAACTATCAAATGGACTGCCTCAGCTCTGTTCCGAATGATGAAAGATACATGCATGCTTAAGCTGCCTTGTCGGGAAATTCCTCGCGATGCTCCGATTTGCCTCTGTTTGCAATTAATCCCGAAATGCTGTGCAAGGCTCTAGAAGGCTGCTGATTTCTGGTTTGCTGCAACAGAGAGCAAGAAATGGGCATGGCAAAGTATATCACATATGTATGCACACCTCGATCCTCGTGCCACCAATCACGCAACTCGATGCATGATGGCCGAGGAGTCGAATTGCACGACTCGATGTGAAATGAATGCACATGAAAACACAACAAGACCTAGACTCCATCATGGGTAATCCGGAGTGTCGACGACTGGGAATTGAGACACGTTTCTTCACTTGGAGTACGAAACGTCCCTCGTTTCCCGTGTTTGGACTAACCCCTATCCCAAACACAATGCAATGAGATGGCGTACACAATGCGACTAACATGCAACCTAGCATACGAAATGCTATGGACTAAAATGGCATACACAATGCACGTGACACAACGTGGTATGCACAATGCAAGATGGACTTACACCAATATGAGTGGACCTCAGCCACACTCACATCAGTGGCCATATGATGGAAATGAGACAACCGAAATACATGCAAACGTGCACGGATGCAAAGGACCGATCCTAAGGCACAACGTGCAACTCTAACAAGGTATGGCAATGAATGAAATATGGCATAGGATGGCACATGATACAGCTCTGAAATGGCATAAAAGATGGTCCCGAAACATGCAAGTATGTCACATAATGCAAGCTAGATGGCCCGAATACCGAAACTAGTGAAGTGCGTCACACTAGAGGTACACAAAACAATGCACCAGTGGCAAAACCAACCCCAAATAGACCCTAGGTAGGTTTGAAATAGTGGGGAAATGGCCTAAAATGATGGCTCATAATGCAAAGAAATGGAGCTCATTCAATGGTCGGTAAATGAGGCATACAAGCTCGACTCTCAAACGCATTTAAAGAGGAGAAAACATGAGGATATGGCATTCACATAAGCTCTGAAATATGATGCAAAATGACTCCAAAGCATGGAAACACCTCAGTATATGCATGCAATGGACCTCGAAACTCAAGGCTAAGCATGGATATTGAACTACAAGCATGCGAAGCAAGCATCATTCGACCATGAGACCCAAAAACAGAGCTAGGGCAATCCAAAATATGCACAAAATCAGTTCAAGGCATAGTCAAAATATGCTAGAATCAAGGGTCAACAAGGCATGCAAAGAAAGCTAGTGAACAATGAGTTGTACTACAACTATATGAAGCATATGAGAACTCACCAAACTAGCCAAAAATAGAAGTATGCCATGCCAAATAATGACCCAAAACTCACTGAAACTCAGTCAATGCATGCAAGAATGATAGGCTCCTTTGGAGGGCCATGCAAGGGGTTGTTCTACACATGCAAGATAGACATACAAAATGGTGAAACAACCTCTGGAAAGAGGTTCTGAGGGTCCTAAAACCCACCAAAAATGGCCTGAAATGAAGCTAGGAAGCATGCAAGTAAAAGCCCCTTTGAAAGACCTTGAATAGGATTGCTCTACAGATGCATAATAGACATTCAAAATGGCCAAAAAGGCTCTGGAAAGAGCTTATGCAGGTCACAAAACTCACAAAATATGGCCTGAAACATGGCTTCAAAACATGCAAAGTGGAGCCCCTTTGTAAGGCCAAAAGAGCCAACAAACAAGGCAAGGATAGAGGGGGTCACCCCCCTCTGATTTTGGCTCTCAAAATAGTATTCTAACCACTAAAAATCCACTGGATTTTAGTGGCTAGAAGGCCAAACAAAGCACAAAACCAAGGCCTAGATGCAAGGCTCAAAACAAGATGCAAACAAGCATGCAAGGGGGAAGATGACCCCCAACAGAAAAATGACCTTAAACAATCTTCAAGAGGAGCTCAAAATAAGACTTTTTTTAGTTTATGTCAAGGCTCGAAAATGCTTGCAAGTAAGGCTAAGATATGAAGTAAAATAAGCCTTAAAAGAGAGATGGAGCATACAAGGGGATAGATGACCTCTAACAGAAAAATGTCCTTAAACAAACCTCAAGAGAGACTCAAAATAAGACTCTTTTCAGTTTATGTCAAAGCTAAAATATGCTTGCAAATGGAGCTAAGATATGAAGAAAAATAATGCTATAAAGAGGGAAATAGTGACTTACCCTTGTAGAGAAGACCTCCAGCAACTTCTGAACCAATGTCGCAACCCTTCAACCTCTGAAAAACAGCTCCAAGATACTTAGGATGGTAGTGGAGGTGTTGTGCTTGGAGGTGTAGTGTAAATGGCCAAGAATAATGGAGTTTTGGAGCTTGGAATGGAGAGATATGGAGGGGTGTATGCAAATGCCTTAGCCAAAAGGTTCAACCCTTGCAATGGAGGAGGATGCCTCCCTTTATAGAGAAGAGAGGCCAAAGCTTCTCTTGGTAGCTTCAAATATCCTCCATACACGTGTATGGAGGATGCATCAAATGGCTCCCAGCTGGCACAGCTGGAACACATTCAATGAGACCAAAAAGCAGGAAGCAGGCCGACCAGTTAAGGTGCTCGGCCGGCGACTCCCCCTGGTTGGCCGACCAGGGGTCAAAAAGTTCAAGAAGAAAAGCTGGTCGGCTATACCAGATTGGTGGCCTCCCAGGTGAATGCAACACAATGGTGGTATGTAAGACTCGAAATTGTGGCTCAAAAGTGAGGGAGACCAAGGGGTCAAAAGGGTCAGGTAGAAAAGGTGGTCAGCCTACCCATATTGGTGGTCTCCCAGATGAATACAACTCAGTGGTGGTATGGGGGACGCAAAATTATGGCTCAAAAGTGAGGGAGACCACCTACCTGCCAAGAAAACCGGGCGGCGAAGAGAAAGGTGGTCTTCAAGAAGAATTGCTGGTCTCCCACCCCCATACCACCTTCCTAACAATGAAACTAGGGTCCACACCAAAAATGAACCAAGACGGATACAAAACGAGGGTTCGGGGGCCAAAACGCGCAACCGGGGGCCCTGAAAACTGACTATTAAGCACCGGAGGTGGCATATGACCACGAAGGTGGTCTCCCGGGCCACAGTGTCCCTCTATAGAGAGGAAACAAGGTGTGTGCCAAAAATCGGAGCAAACAGAGGTAGTTAAGCGGTCCTAAACCGAGGCACACGGCTGACGGCTCTAAAAATCGAAAACTGGCCTCCAAACGGGAAAAATGGCCTACGACCACGAAACGTAGCCTACGGCCACTGAGAGATGGTCTTCGAGACCTCTCCCTCCTTTCGGGAAGGGAAAACAGAGAAAACAGGACCTGGTTCACAAACCGAGGCAAAGCACAAAAGAGTCCCGAAGTCCGGAGGCAAGGCTCTCAGCCGAGACTCCGCAACCTCAGAACGAGCACAATATGCAACATCATCGAGAGCTCAATTGGTGACGTTTGAGTCTTAAGGTCGGTCAAAAATGGGGTGTCTACAGTTGCCCCTCTTTGACAGAACTCGGAAGTCGTACGTGACGGGAGTGAATGTCAAATCCCAGAGACGACCCATTTTTGCCAAGGCCGAAGACTTAGACAAACAGGCAAGATAAACGAAGAGATGTACCCGCAGGCGGGGGCAAAATGCAAAACGATATGCACCAAGTCGAACGTAACTCATGATCATGCAAAGCAGCAAGCTGTAATGAAGCAAGTATTCACAATAGATGCAATAGTTTTAAGCAAGAATGCAAAGCAACAACTACATTTCATGCAGTAAGAATGCGGAGAATTATTCAATTCTCGTCACGTCTCACATGGAGAAGATACAATACCTGCGCGATTCGTCTGGTCGCACCAGCTTCAAATGAACCGTACATACAATACCGTGCCTGCAAAAGAGAGAAACTTAACAAGCACAACATAGTTAGCAACATATGTTCAATGCTATATCGAACGCAGACAAACATGGTGCCGATGAGAAAGTGCATCGCAATGTGAGAGAAACGCACGTGACAGCGGAAGTTAAGCATGGAGGTATAACAATACCGGTGAAATGTGCACAACAACGCAAGCGATATTCATAACAATGTGAATGGCATGCACAACAACGCAAGATAAGTGCAACTTTACAAGTATGTTTAAAACAAAACATTGAGTAAGGAAATGCAAGCGTCGACAAGGACAACTCAAACGCAACCTCCAGTTTACCTCCCAGAGGGTCACAACGTATTCAAAAAGGATACACCTCGCTCTCGGTGAGTGACGATGAAACACGCATTGAAAGTTGGAGTTGAAGTTCCCGCGGAGGGATTTCGCGCCGAAAAGTGCACTTTCCTTGTACTTTTTCGAGTGTCGGGGACTCCGATCACCACCAAAATTTGCAGGGAGCTCAAAGAAGCATTGGGGAACAACCAGGAGAGCCACCAACCAGGTTTGGAGGCCACCGACCAGGTTTGAGGCAAGGGGGTGGTCGGCCTACCAGAAAAGGTGGTCGGCCGACCACCTAGACAAAAACAGGGGCAGTTTTGACTTTTCACCCTCAGATCTTTAAATGTACTTGGCCAAATTACTTTTTGCTCACACCTTGAGATCCGAAATCATCTCCCCTTGCTTCCTAGGCCATTTTCTTCCTCAGATTTGTGCTCTATATGTGTTTTCCAACGCCCCACGCAAAGTTGTTTCGCAAAAACTTTTAGTTCTCTTCACTTTGAACCGATTAGAATTTGATTTCGGAGCTTCTTTTCCCATTTTCACCACTTGAGATAAGTTTGTCTCAATATTTGGAACATTTTCTCGGGAGTTGACTTTTGTTGACTTTTTTATTTCCCGAGAGTTGACTTTTGTTGACTTTTTCCAATTTTGGCTCATTTTGCTCATTTTTGCTCCTTTTTGCAGATTTTTTAAGATGGTAGGTCATTTTCCTCAGGGCGGAGGTCCTCCAGGTGCCAGGGGTGAGCCAGACATTATGTCTTTGCCTTTGAGGATTCGGCCATTTATTCCGGAGAGGTATGACCCTCCGGCGCACATCCTCCCTCGGGCCGTTTTCTACCACTTCACCGACTTTGATGAGCGCACCTGTAGATCTATTACTGCGGGAGCCAGAGTCCCACCTCTCTTATCGGGCACAAGAGGTATGTACTTCACTTTGACATTTTCTGCAATATATTCTGCATTTCCTGTGCATTTCCTGCTTTTGCTATGCATGCTTATCTACTCATTCTGAACATACTTGCACACCATACTTCTACTCATTCTAGCACACAGCTTGTTCTGAATACTTAATCCATAACACAGTATTCTATTTGCATCTTGAACACACAGCCCAATCACTTGAATTTCTGAACCCGCAACCGTATTTGATTGTGAACACGTAGCACACACTTGTTGAGAGTTGAACACGCAGCCCAAACTTTGAATCTCTGAACACGCAGCCCATATTTGATTGTGAACATGCAACACACACTTGTTGAGAGTTGAACATGCAACCCAAACTTTGAATTTCTGAACACACAGCCCATATTTTGATTGTGAACACGCGGCACACACTATTTCTGAAATCTGAACACACAGCCCAAACTTGATTGTGAACACGCAGCACACACTTGTTGAGAGTTGAACACGCAGCCCAAACTTTGAATTTCTGAACACGCAGCCCATATTTGATTGTGAACACGCAGCACACACTATTTCTGAAATCTAAACACAGCCCAAACTTGTTGATTATGAACACACAGTCCACACACTATTTCTGAAATCTGAGCACACAGCCCAAACTTGATTGTGAACACGCAGCACACACTTGTTGAGAGTTGAACACGCAGCCCAAACTTTGATTGCGAACACGCGGCACACACTATTTCTGAAATCTGAACACACAGCCCAAACTTGTTGATTATGAACACGCAGCCCAGACACTATTTTTGAAATCTGAACACACAGCCCAAACTTGATTGTGAACACGCAGCACACACTTGTTGAGAGTTGAACACGAAGCCCAAACTTTATGTTGAACGCGCAGCTCACACATCTCATTTGCACGCAGCTCATACTGAACACGCAGTCCACAACATTGTATCTGATTTGATTTGCGCACAGCTCATATACTTTATTTTGAAATTGAATACACGTGTTCATTCTGAATGCAGGTATCTTCCCGTACTACACGAGGATATGGATCGATTATCACCAGGGAGTGGTACGCGGAGCTCTCAGAGGCTGTTCGTGGTCTGGTTGACCAGGCAGGGTTCGGACTCTTCTGCACGGGGATATCACGTTATCCAGCGAGCAGGACCCTGATGGCCGCCCTTGTAGAGAGATGGTGGGACACCACCAACTCCTTCCATTTCTCAGCTACCGGGGACATGACTATGACCCCATTCGATTTTGCCGTGCTGACGGGCCTTGACATAGGAGGCTGGCCAATCCGCTACGACGAGGACATGGGCGAATGAGAGGCTGCCTGGATTTATCTGTTGGGAGCTCACTCACCAGTTGACAGATCTTTGGGCAGAGTCTGATACACCTGGTTTTCCTCACATTTCAGAGAGAGGGTGCCCGAGACTCCCGAGGAGATAGCGCAGTACACTCGAGGGTTTTTGATGTTCCTCTTCGGGACCACTCTGTTCTCCGATAGGGGGAACACCGTTGGACTTTATCTGCTGAGTGCTTTGGTAGACCTCTCACAAGTCAGCCAGTATGACTGTGGTGGCGCCGGCTTAGCTACCCTCTACTGCTACATGAGTGCGACCTCTCGCGGACGGAGGAACATAGTTGGCGGCTATTGGAGAGCCTGGGAGGTACTTTCTGCCCTCTAGATTTACATTCCTGCTTTTCGTTATCTGTACATTGCACACACGGCACACTTTACATTCTGTACTTTGCATTCTGTTCTCAGCATTCTGAATTTTCTGTACATTTTGTATTCACATTCTGCACTCAGCATTCTGTATTCTGATGGCTTTTGCCCTGTTTTCCACAGCTATGGGTTTTCGCATACTTTCCGATGCTAGCCCCAGAGCTTGAGGTGGAGGTGCCTCTCATGATTCCCTATTCGCTAGTATTCGAGGGCCAGTACCGGCCGAGAGCACGGGAGACTCTGCCCTACCTGCGGCAGTTTTTTGACACGGTGCGGCCGACCGAGGTAAGTCAGAACTCTCAGTTCTTCATGTTTTCATCTTTGATTCATCATGCACATTTACGATTTCTAATCAGCTTATGCATTGGTTATCTGCAGATTACATGGCAGCCCTGGGCGCCCTTGGGTGGAGACACCCAATTTCAGTTTGGTGGAGGATGGGCCGCTTCTCGGTACAGGATCCTGTTTGAGGGGCCAGCTGGTAGGGCCTGGTTTCTGGGGGATCGCTTTATGCGCCAGACCATGGGCTTCCGCAAGCAGAGTGTCCCCGCAGCACCTCCAGATGATATGCGATTTACTGAGGGGCTCACTCCCCAGGATGTTGACAGCGCCGTGTTGGGTACCGATGTGTTCTACATTTGGAGGAGGGGGAGTACGCGACTTACCGTCATACATACTTGATGCCTCCATTGACAGGTGTCCGTACTCCCACGCGGAGGTCTGCTAGCATGCCATCGTCGAGTCGAGCTCGGACTGCAGGTGCCCTTTTTACTAGCAGGGCCGGCACATCGAGAGGTGGGGCTGGACTGTTCCCCCCGATTCCCCCAACTTACCATCACGCCGGATGGCTAGATATTCCGACTGAGTTGACGGGATGGCGATATGGGACTTCCTACCCGATTCCGATAGAGCCTTCTATGCCTGGTCACCCATACGTCAGAGACCCTGACTCGCCACCGGTATGCTTTACAGTTTTGATTTATCACTCAGATATTTGGACATTCATTCATTTACTGATGACTTGCACTTGCATCTGCATCCTACCACGGAATATATTGAGGGGTTGCTCGGGTTGGTGGCCTCACTCAAGGGCATGGTCCTGTGGAGAGAGACGCAGTTGTCCATCGTAGGTGTCCCGGTACTCTTCAGTTTTCTTCCATCTATCATACTTCTGATGACATGCTAAATTTGAACATTTCACTGCATTGATTGACTGTATGTGTAGAGCACATCTGACACACACCACATTCATGTACTGTATCTGCATACACTCTCTCTATGTAGTTTTCTTGCATCTGCATCTGATATACATACTTTGGCTGATGTATTCAAATTGTCCTCTTCCTTTTCAGATGCCTCCGCTACATAATGGGCCACAGGCCGGGCCATCTAGGCCTTCTCAGGGAGTTGGGAGAGGGGACTCGTCTCGCAGACGAGGCAGGTGCAGAGCACCTGTCATAAAGGAGGAGTCCAGCGAGGAGGAGGAGTCTGCACATCCTCAGTCAGAGACATCTGCAGGTAGAGAGGATGACTCCAGTTATGGTTCTGAGAGCGGAGGTGATGCTGAGGAGGGTTCTGAGGACAGCAGCTCCAATTCAGATGGTGGTGCCGGTGGAGATGGTGCAGGGACTTCTCAGCCGAAGAGGACGAAGAGGGCCTCTTATTCTTGCACTTGAGAGCACTGATGCAGATATTCCTGCTTTATTTGCCTTTTTTACTAGTAGTTGTAGCACATTGTACATTCTTAGGCAGTTTTATTTTCTGTAAAACTTGTACCCTTGTTGTAAAATGTTGTAACAAAGGAAACATGATGGAATGAAACAGTTTTTGTTCAAAAAGTGTTGTGTTTTATGTTCTTAGCATCGCATCGCATCGCATCATTTTGCACAAAAATGAGATTGAATGAAATTGTGCATTGAAAATTACCAAGTCAGGTAGTGAACCGACGCAACAAACTAAACAACTCAACTTACTAAGAAACAACAAGGCCTTAGAAAGCTTACAACTCGATAAGCAAATCCCGAAAATGTTGATAAGCAAATAACAACAATTTCAACGGACAAAACTCGACAACTCGATAAAACTTAACAACTCGATAAACTTAACAGCTCGACTTGATAAGCAAAACTCAACAACAACTCGATAAACAAAACTCAACAACAACTCGATAATCAAAACTCAACAACAACTCAATAAACAAAACTAAACAACAACTCGATAAACAGACGTATCTCGGACGATCGGAGTGACGGAACGCATCCGAAACAGAGGAAAACTCACACCTTCAACACTCCCAATGCATGGAAATGCTAGGAACTTTCTTCTAGAAGCTAGGATAAGACCAAAGCCCTGTTTCTCTCCATGGCTGACCACCTAAGGGAGCTGGCCGACCAGCTCTTTTCAATGGAGACCAAGAGGGTGGTCGGCCTACCAGAAAAGGTGGTCAGCCGACCACCTGGTTTGGCAACCACCAACTTTTCGACACGTGTCCCCCGAACAGTGCCTTATCCTCTATAAAAGTTCCAGCCTCGTGGTTCATTCATTTCATCTCAGTTTTGCATCAAAATGGAGGCGTTCCTCATCGAAAATCTCACAGCTTGGATTGCTTCTCTAGATGGCTCGGAAAAGTTGAACTTCCGGGACTTTGGTTTGAATGCACTATTCATGCTGGGCCGTACTCTGCTGTATCTTCCTTTCCTCCATGCTGCAGCAAGGTTTTGGAATCTGGTAACTGTAGACACCCCATTTTTGACCGTCCTCAAGACTTGGACATCATCGTTTGAACACTCGATGATTATCCATGTTCGTGTTCGTCTTGAGTTCTTGGAAGTTTCGGCCGCGCGCCTTGCCTCAAGACCTCTCGACTTATTTGTCTTGTACTTGGTTGTGGACCAAGCACTTAGGTTTTTACCTCTGAGGGTAGGAAATGGCTTGTTGGCCACCCCCACACCCCACCGGCCTTGGCATGTTGCCACCGGCCCTGTTTTATTGCTACCGGCCAAAAGTGTTGGCCGATCGGCAATGTTATTGGTCGGCTGGCCATTATTTTGGTGGATCGGTCACTTTTTCTGGCCGAAACCCTTGTTTTAGCTTCTTGAGGAAGCTTGAACCTTTTGAACCCTTGGTTTTTAGCTTCTTGAGGAAGCTTGAACCTTTTGAACCTTTTTAGTTTCTCCAAGAAGCTTGAACGTTTTTAGCTTCTCCCAGAAGCTTGACCTTTTTAGCTTCTTAGAGAAGCTTGACCCTTTGCTCTAAGCTTCTAAGAGAAGCTTGAACCCTTTTAAGCTTCCAAGAGAAGCTTGGCCCTTTGCTCTAAGCTTCTAGGAGAAGCTTGACCCTTTTTGCTGTAGCTTCCTCAAGAAGCTTGGACCTTTGCACAAGCTTCTTGAAGAAGCTTAGACCTTTGTTCCTCTATAAGAGAGGCCCTCCCTCTTGTAGACGTCCCCGAACGCCCCGGGAGGGTGATCCCGTGTTGTTCATATGGGCTCACTACAGTTCAGGACTCAAATTGTCACGGTTCTTAATCTGAACCAAAGAGTCCAAATCCGGCAAATCATTTTTGAAAATAGATTTTTTTGAAAGAAGTGTCAAACATGGACTGCTTTGCCAGATACAGAGTCGCCACCTAAATATTTTATTTTGGGAAATTTAGGAAACCCTGACTCGTTGCCTAAGGCCACGTGTCCGTCATCACCAAAGTTGCTTCGGCTCGGGAACTTGGGTACGATTGGGGAAGGTCACTTCGTGAGCACCCCCGCTCGCCCGATCAAAGATCGGCCTCTACTAACCATGATATCGAATTTTGAAAACATTATGTGCTCTTATTCCAGTTATTAGCCTAGATTTACTATGTGATGTGCACAGCATACAAGTATAGACTGGATCGCCTAAATTGGAACAACACATTTCATGTTTGTTTTGAAAATGGTTTGCTACTCGCAAGTAGGCTTAAAATGCAGATTTTGCCACCCTCGGGCGGGCTTAGAAAACATGGTTTTGCCACTATCTAGTGGCTTAAAACTCACAGTCGATGAATTGTTCCAATTTAAATAACCCAACCTTCACCCACAGGCATTCAGGCAGATATATCACATAAGCACATAGCCTTATGTTAAGCATGTTATCATGGTAATCACTCACATGCATGTAAGGATGCTAAAGCATAACCACTTATCGAGTACTCCAAGCCAAAGAAAGAAACCAATTAGAAATCCATGCATGATCCTAACTATACAGAAATGCCTAATGCAACACATGCAAAATGCAACTAAGATAGGCTCGGCTATTCTAAAGATGGCATGTGAAATGCTACAGCTAACAAGTATTCAACTTGGAATTGAAATGCAATGCGGTGAGTATGGTGCGCCGAGCCCGGTGCATGCAAAACAGATGAATGAATGCAAACATCCTATCATACTGTATGCTAATTGAAACATGCCCTAATCTAACCTTCATAAGCTGGTAAATAAAAGAGAGAAACACGTGGGGTTGGAAGACATACATCACACTCACGCACACTTATTACAACATTGCCCTCGCTCGGAGGGTCCGAATAAATAATATACAGTCCGAATAAATACAAAACCCTAATTAATTGACAAATTTAACTAGGAAAGTAGTAAACTAGCACGCAAATCTATGGACCGCCTCAGCTCTGTTCCGAATGATGAATGATGCATGCTTGAGTTGCCTTGCGCGGAAATCCATTGCGATGCCCCAATTAGCCTCTGTTTACAATTAGGCCCGGAATATTGCACGAAGCTCCAAAAGACTGTCGGTTTCTGATTTACTGTAACAGACAACAAGAAAGGGGCATGGCAAAATATTTTCATATATGTATGCATACCTCGATCCTCGTGCCACCAATCACGCATCTCGATGCATGATGGCCGAGGAGTCGAATTGCACGACTCAATATGAAATGAATGCACATGAAAACACAACAAGACCGAGACTCCATCATGATTAATCCGGAGTGTCGGTGACCGGGAATTGAGACACGTTCCGTCACTCGGAGTACGAAACGTCCCTCGTTTCCCGTGCTTGGGCTAACTCCTATCCCAAACACAATGCAATATGCATGACATGCATGAGTGCGACTAACATACGACCTAGCATACGCAATGCGATGAAATGGCATACACAATGCTCGATGTAACATGGCATACACAATGCTCTAATATACATCCTAGCATACACAATGCAATATGGGCTTACACCAATATGAGTAGGCCTCGGCCATACTCGCATCAGCAGCTATAAGATGAAAATGAGACTATCGAAATGCGTGCACATATGCACGCAAATCGAGGACCGAACCTAAGGCACCAAATGCCACTCTAACAAGGCATGGCAAGGCATGAAATATGGCATACAAGCATGTAATTTCCAGCACTGAAACATGATGCTAAATGGCCCCGAAACATGGAAACATGGCACCCGATGCATGAGATGAGCCCCGAAACTCAAAACTAGGCACATGTATTGACTTATAGCTATACAAAGCATGCATTATTTGACCATGAAGCACAAAGACAGAGCCAAGGCAGTCCCAAAACATGAACATTTCTAGTTCAAAGCATGACCAAAAGATGCTAGCATGATGGACTAAAATAGCATGCAACTTTGACTAGCAAACATGGTTTACATGGCATGTATAATGAAATCGCATGAGAACTCACCAAACCAGAAAAAATCAGTGAATAAAATATGTGAAAATATGCCCAAATAATCATTGAAATGCAGCCAACATGTGCAAAAATGATGAGCTCCTTTAGAGGGCCATACAAGGGGTTGTTAAGCACATACAAGATAGACATGTAGCAAGACTAAAAAAACTCTGGAAATGGGTTATGAAAACCCTAAAACCTACCAAATAGGCCCTGGAATCAGTCTCAGAAACATGCAAAGAAAGGCCTCTTTGAAAGGCCTTGAATGAGATTGCTCTACACATGCATTATAGACATAAAATATGGCCAAGAGGGCCTTGGACAGAGCCAAGGCAGACCTCAAAACCCCCAGAATGAGGCTTGAAAAGTGACTTCAATGCATGCAAAATACGGTCCCTTTGGAAGGCCAAACATGCTAGTAAAGAGAATGAGGGGTGAGAGGGTCACCCCTCTATGATTTCAAGGCTCAAAACCTCATCAAAGCCACTGAAAATCCACTGGATTTTAGTAGCTAAGAGGCCAAAACAAGACTTATGCAAATGCTCGAATGCATGGCTCAAAACATGTGGAAATGAAGCATGCAAGGAAGGAGATGACTCCAAACAGAAAAGTGACCTCAAACAAACTTAAAGAGGAGGTCAAAACAAGACTTTTTCCAGTTTATATCAAGCCTCAAAAATATTCAAAAGTAAGGCTAAAACATGGCACAAAAATAACCCTAAAAGAGGGATAGGGGGCAAGGGGCAGCAGACGGCCTCAAATAGCATAGAGCCCTTCAACAAAGTTGAAGAGGGGCTCCAAATAAGATGCTTTTCAATTTGTCTCAAAGCCCAAAAATGCTCACAAATCAGGCTAATGTATCATGCAAGATAAGCCCTAAAAAAGAGATAAAGCACAAAGGGGGAGTAGAAGACCTCAAACAGAAAAAAGTTCTTGATCAAACATGAAGATGAGCTCAAAATAAGACTATTTTCAGTTCAGGTTGAAGCCCAAAAATGCAAGAAAAAGGAGCTAAGATATAGAGCAAAGATATGCAAAAATGGGAAAAAATAGAAGCTTACCCTTGTAGAACTAAACTCCAGCAGCTTTTGGACCAAGTTGGTAAGCTTTCAACCTCTGCAAATGACCTCCAAGGCGCTGGAATGGATGATGGAGGGGGTAGGCTATGAGGTGTAGGGTAAAATGGCCAAGAAATGGGTGTTTTTGAGGCTTGAAGTATAGATATAGGGGGTGTATGTATACTAATGCTTCAGCTGGCTTTCTAACCCCTAGAAATGAGGCTCAAGGGTTGGTTTTATAGAGGAGAGAAGCCAAGGGAAAGGGGGGGAAAAACCAATTCAAATTTCCCCCAAAAAGGGCAGACCCTCGGGCAGAGTCTGGTGCAAAATAGTTGGCACAGCTGGAATGCACCAGAAGAGAGAAGAATGGCCGACCAGGTGCAAAAGGTTCAGGTGGCCGGCCGACAACATCCCCTGGCTGGCCGACTAGGGGTCAAAGGGTTCAAGCCCTAAAGCTGGTCGTCCATGTAGCCCTTGAAGTTAGCTTTCCAAAGCCGCAAACCTTGCATTAAAATTCCTCCTGTGGAAAAAGTTATGCTAGTTTTGGTGAAGTCGCGCAGATTCGGTCCAAACGGATTTCAACCAACCATATCTCCCCCACCCGGACTTGTCCTCAGGAGATTCTTGAGTGAAAAATGAAGCTCCGGAAGTAAGCTTTCCAACAGTGGTAACCTCATATCTTAAATCCAAGTATGCAAAGAGTTATGCTCGTTTCGGTGAAGCTGCGTAGTGTTTTCTCTCCTTCCCAGATTCATGTTGAACCACTTTTGACCCAAAAAAGCTGGTCAGCCATTTGATTTTATGGGCTGCCATGGGCCACATTGATGCCCCAGAAGTTAGCTTTCCAATGGCGCCAACCTCGCATCAAAATTCCTTCTGTGCAAAGAGTTATGCCTGTTTCGGTGAAGCCGCGCAGCTTTGGCCCTACCCGGATTCATGCCAAACTTCTGCCAAACTAGTTTTCTTCTCTCTTCTCCTCCTTTCTTCAACTCCAAACCCCTAAGTAAGGTGTTTTGAAAGATTTTTCAAAGATTTCATCTCTCTTTCACTCATTTCCACTTTGTCCTTGCTCGGTTTACCGAAAAGCGCAACATTTGACAAAATGCGAGCCTCGGAACATAGTAAAAACTTTATTTCAAAAGCGTTTTGAAAGAGAGGGTTTTAAGACTAAAATCTTTTGATCAAGATTGTTTTGGTCTAGAACAGGGGTATGAAGTTGAGATTTGACTCTCTCCTTGCCGAAGAAATTGAACCTTTGCCCTGCACATCTTTCTCCACCATGTAAACCATCAGTCGCGTCCAAGTCTTAAGGGCGGTCAAAAATGGGGTGTCTACACCTCTCCTTTAGAAGGGTTCCAAAAATTTTGCTAAGGCATACACATATATCTCTCTCTGTCTCTATACTTAGGCTTAGAAAGAGTGAAGTTCTTGGCCCCTTTGCACACCAACTCTTAGCCTAACACCTCCATCAGCAACCTAAGGATCTTGGAGGCCATTTTTAGAGGTTGAAGGTCTGGTTTTCTGGTCTCAAAGCTACTGGTTTTGCTGAAGCTACAAGGGTAACACACTATTCCCTTTTTTAAGCTTTATTTTGCTCCATCTTTTAGCCATACTTTCAAGTATATTTGGGCTTTTTCATAAACTGAAAAAAGTCTTATTTTGAGCTCCTTTTGAATTTTGTTTAAGATCACTTTTGTGTTTGGGGTTTTTTACCCCCTCTTAGGCCTTGTTTGGACTCTTTTTTGTGCCTTTTTTGTGAGCTTCGGGGCCACCTTGTATTGGCGCTCTCACCACTGAAATCTAGAGGGATTTTAGTGGTGGGAATGGTGTTTTGAGGTCCTAAGAAGGAGAGGGCCATCCCCTCTCCTTGTTGTCTTGTTTGTTGGCATTTTTGGCTTTACAAAGGAGCCCTTACTTGCATGCTTCCTAAGTTTGGTTCAGGCCTTTTTCAGTGAGTTTTAGGACCTGCATGAACTCTATCAAGAGCTGGTTTTGTCATATTGGATGTCCCTCTTGCATGTGTGGAACAACCCTCTTTATAGCCTATCAAAGGAGCCTATCATTCTTGCATGCATAGACCATGTTTCAGTGGGTTTTCGGGGTTTATTTGCATGACATACCTCTGAGTTTTGCTAGTTTCGTAGCCTCTTTATTAGCTCACATGCTTGTAGTGCAAATCCCCTTTACTAGCTTGTGTTGCATGCTATTTTGGCCCTTGATTTTAGCACTTTTTGGCCATGCCTTAAACTGATTTTGTGCATATTTTGGACTGCCTTAGCTCTTTTTTTGGGTCTCATGGTTGAATGATGTTTGTTCTGCATGCTTGTAGTACAATGTCCATGCTTAGCTTTGGGTTTCGAGGTCTATTGCATGCATATACTGAGGTGTTTTCATGTTTTGGGACCATTTCACATCATATTTCAGTGCTTATGTGCATGCCATATTCCCATGTTTTTCACTCTTTAAATGCGTTTGAGAGTTGTGCATAAATGCCTCGTTTTTGGGCCATTACCTGAGCTTCATTCCTATGCATGTTGAGCCATCATTTTAGGCCATTTTCCCACTGTCTTGGACCTGCCTAGGGTCTGTTTGGGGTCAGTTTTGTCCTTCGTGCATTGCTTTGGGTACCTCTAGTGTAATCCGCTTCACTAGTTTCGATATTCGGGCCATCTAGCATGCATTGGGTGACATATTTGCATGATCCGGGACCATGGTGCATCATGTTTCAGAGCTGGAAAATGTGTTGTATGCCATATTTCATCCCTTGCCATGCTGAGTTAGAGTTGCATGTTGTGCCTTAGGATCGGTCCTTTGTATGCTAGTTGCATGTATTTCGGTTGTCTCATTTTCATGTACGGCCACTAATCTAAGTGGGGCTGAGGTCCACTCACTTTAGTTTAAGTCCATATTGCATTGCGTATGCCATATAGTTCGTGTGCATTGAGTATGCCATTCTCAGTTCATAGTATTGCGTATGCTAGTTGCATGTTTGCATATCATCCCTCGCATGCCAGCATGATTAGGTTGCATTGCATTTAGGGTTGCATGTTAGTCACATTGTGTATGCCATCTCATTGCATTGTGTTTGGAGTAGGGTTAGTCTAAACACGGGAAACGAGGGATGTTTCGTACTCTGAGTGACGAAACGTGTCTCAATTCCCAGTCGCGCCGACACTCCGGATTACCCACGATGGAGTTTAGGCCTTGTTATGCTTACATGTGCATTCATTTCACATTGAGTCGTGCAATTCGACTCCTTGGCCATCATGCATCGAGATGCGTGATTGGTGGCACGAGGATCGAAGTCTACACTCCCTAGAGCTTGTGCAATGACGGGGAGAGTGGTCATGCACACATGTGTTGAAAATACTTTGCCATGCCTCTTTCTTGCTCTCTGTTGCAGCAAATCGGAATCCAACAGCAAAAACTAGTCAGCAGCCTTTGGAAGTTTTGTATAGTGTTCTAGGACCAATTGCAAAATAGAGGCAAATCAGGGCATCGCAAGGAATTTCCCGACAAAGCGACCTGAGCACGCATGCATCTTTCATCATTCGGAACAAGAGCTGAGGCGGTCCATTTTATAGCTTGCATGCTAGTTTATTCACTTTCCTAGTTAATTTGTTAATCAATTAGGGTTTTGTAATATTTAATTAGTTAGAGTAGTTAATTATTTATTTGGACTGTATTATTTATTCGAACTCTCCGAGCGAGGGCAATTGTGTAATAAGTGTGCGTGTGTGTGATGTATGTGTTCCAACCCCACGTCTTTCTCCCTTTTATTTACTAGCTTATGATGGTTTAGTTTAGGGCGTGTTTCAATTAGCATACTTATGCTCACATGTTTGTATCCATTCATCTATCTTGCATGCACCGGGCTCGGCACATCATACTAACTGCATTGTATTTCAATTTCAAGTTGAATACGTGTTAGCTGTAGCATCATCATATGCCATCTTAGAATAGCCGAGCTTATCTTAATTGCATTCTTGTATGTGTTGCATTAGGCATTTCAGCATAGTTATGATCATGCATTTGATTACTAACTAGCTTCTGTTTTGGCTCGGAGTACTCGGTAAGTGTTTATGCTTTAGCATCCTTGCATGTGTGTGAGTGACTGCCATGATAGCACGTTTCCCATGAGACTAACTGCTTATGTGATATACCTGCCTGAATGTCTGTGGGTGAAGGTTGGATTATCTGAATTGGAATAATGCATTGACTGTGAGTTTTAAGCCCACTAGATAGTGGCAAATCACCATGTTTTCTAAGCCCACTTGAGGGTGGCAAATCCACATTTTAGCCTACTTGCGAGTAGCAAACCACTTTCAAAAACAAACATGAAATGTTTTGTTCCAACTCAGGCGATCCAGTCTATACTTGTATGCTGCGCGCATCACATAGTAATTCTAGGCTAATAACCGGGATGAGAGCACATAATGTTTTCAAAACTCGATATCATGGTTAGTAGAGGCCGATCTTTGATCGGGCGAGCGGGGGTGCTCACGAAGTGACCTTTCCCAATCGTACCCAAGTTCCCGAGCCGAGGCAACTTTGGTGATGACGGACATGTGGCCTTAGGCACGAGTTAGGGTTTCCTAAATTCCCCCAAAATAAAATATTTAGGTGGCGACTCTGTATCTGGCAAAGCAGTCCATGTTTGGCACTTCTTTCAAAAAATCTGTTTTCAAAAACGATTTGCCGGATTTCGACTCTTTGATGATTCATCGGTCTTGCATTGCACTCTGCGAGATTAGATATAGGACCGTGACATTTGAGTCCTGAACTGTAGTGAGCCCAATGAACAAAACGGGATTCCTTCTTGGGACGTTTGCGGACGTCTACAGTAACACACGTCTTTAGCTTTAGCGAACAAGAGATGTGTCCTACTTTCGAAGATTTCCAAGCTTTGATGGAATCCGAGCACAACGAGAAAATCTTGCCTCAACTCCGATTTGGCCATGTCCAAGCCTTAGGACAAATGTGCGGCCTCACTTTGCATGATGCTCGATCATTGATTCGCGATGAGGAACTGGACATTCCAAGCTTGGTTCGCTGGTTTTCTGATGCTGGTAACCGCGGCGACCATCATTGGCAGGGCTATCGGCGACACGCGCTTTGCCTATGCTTGCTATCTCCTTTCTTGCTTGCCCCGGGCTCCGGTGGGTTCAGTGTCCGGTTAATCGAGGTTGCCCAAGGTTTGAAGGAGGGCAAGAGCTGCATTGCCATGACATTGGCTGAGACATTGGTGGGCTTGGATGCTTTCCATCGTCGGGAGACGGCTAGGCATGCAGGGAGCCCACTACTATTGCAGGTAGTGTTTCCCACCCAATCTCGCATATGTATTGCTCACATCACTCGGCCCTCAGGCGCGGTTTTTCTCACAAAACCCTTTTCTTACTTTTCTCTCATCGTACATCTCTCTATTCTTTATTCTCTCATTTTTCATCCCTCCCCAGGTGTGGTTAATGGACAAGTTACAGATTGTGGAGTCCTGCCCAGCATGCTCAGCTCGCGGCTACTTTTTCCGACAACGCCTGGTCGATGCCCTGGATGAGGGGTGGTGGTACAACTGGATGTGCAGTTTGTCTGCAAACCGCATCGCTTGGTGCTACCCTTGGCTCAATCTGCCGGCAATGAGTTACAACATGACCCGTCAACCTGGGATTCAATTGATTGGCATGACACACTGTGTCTTCTATTTTCCGTTCCGGTTTTGGCGCCAGTTTGGACATGATCAGACTTGTCCGCCAAAGGGGATAGAGTACCCTGCTGCATTCCCAGCCCGAGGCGCACAGCTTGCCCGGTATGCCATAGCATGGAGGACTAGAGAGCTCTTGGCCCCCGCTCCCACTTTCAGTTGCACATTGTCTGATGAGTGCTTGGATTGGCTCAATGAAGAGGCACAGGAAGGGCCCACTTTGGCATCAGAGGCTTCGACCAATTCTGGGAGGGGGCGCAGGAACACCTGACTTATCTATGCCCCAGATTTATTGCTTTATTAGTACTTTCAAGTTTTCTTTATGATTGTAGTAAAAAGCAACTTCAATTTGTATGCAAGAGCAGGAGAACTCTGTATTGAAATCAATGAAATTGAAGGTTGTGGGTACTGAAAACTTTTCGTTTTGGTCCAAAAGTGGTCTAAGTTGTAAAAAGATTAATTTTGAACAAAGTCAACTTTTATTAAAACTTTTCAAAGCCATTTTCGATATGGATCAAAACTGGACACGCCTGAAATCTGTCACAGAGATGCACAACCCCGGATCCCCAGCAACTGGAAAGTTGCCCCTAGTCTGAATAGTACTGCGGCACTGCACAGCAACGAAAAGTTGCCCCTAGTCTGAAAAGCACTACACTAGAGATCATAACCGAACTCTTGAATGCTGAATAGACAAAGATGGCCGAGATGATCAAATGGACAAAGTTGATCGGGGAAGGGTTTATGGCTGAACTTCAGGATGAAGTTGCCTACATATCCCAAAGATGGGAATCAAGCCTTGCGTAGTTCAGGCTTAGGTTCACTCGAGTATTTTCACTCTCATTTTACGCTCTAACTTTTGCTAAGGCCGCCATTTGCGGGTTTTCAACCTTGCAAGCTCAGCTTTTATAATTTCAAATTTTTTGTGCTCTGACTTTTGCCTAGGTCGCCCTTTTGGGTTTTCGGCCTAGCGAGCCTCTCAGGAGTAATATTTCTTCAACTTATCCATGTTGATCGGTTGGGAGAACTCTAGGCCATCTAGGTCCATCAGAACCATAACTCCACCTGACCAGATAGACTTAATGATGTAGGGACCAGTCCAATTGGGTCTGGACTTGCCCCTTAGGTCATGAATGGGAGCTCGGTTGTCCTTGAGCACCAAATCTCCTTCTTTTAGATTCCTGGACTTAACTTTCCTGTTGAAAGCCCTGGCAATTCTGCACTGATAACCTTGAACATGGTACAGTGCTTTCAGCCTGCGCTCGTCAAAGAGCATGAGTTCTTCAAATCTGCTCTGCTGTCAATCTGCTTCGGCTATCTGACACTCAGCCAGTACTCGCAAAGACGGAACCTCAATTTCAATAGGTAGAACGGCCTCCATCCCATAAACCAATGAATACGGAGTCGCCCCAGTAGACGTTCTAATTGAAGTCCGGTAGCCCCACAGAGCAAATGACAACTTATCTGGCCAGTCCCGGTAGGTTTCCACCATCTTCTGCAGTATGTGTTTGATGTTCTTGTTGGCGGCCTCGACCGCTCCATTGGTCTGCGGCCGATAGGTGGATGACTTATGAAAAGCCACATTGTATTTTTCCAACAAATCAATCACTTCCTTGTTGAAGTGGGAGCCGTTATCTGTAATAATCTCGTTCGGGACCCCATAACGATAGATGATGTTGTTCCTGATAAACTTCGCAACATGTGAAGCCTTCAACACCGCATAAGATTGGGCCTCAACCCACTTCGTGAAATAATCTATTGCGACCAGAATGAACTCATGCCCATTAGACCCCTTTGGAGTGATAGCCCCGATCACATCAATTCCCCAAACTGAAAATGGCCATGGCGAAGTCATATTGTACAGCTTCGATGGCGGAATGTTCATGCGGTTTGCATGGATCTGACACTTGTGGCATCGCCGAACAAAGCCGATACAATCCTCCTCTATGGTGGACCAATAATAACCTTGTCTGAGGATCTTCCATGCTAACATTACCTCGTTCATATGCGCACCGCATTCCCTTCCATGGATGGCCTCCATCAGGCGTTTTGATTCTTCAGCTTCAATGCACAGCTTATGCATTCCCAGATGACCTTTCTTATGCAATTTACCTCCGCAGATGATGAACTGAATGACCATTATTCTGATTACCCTTTTATCCTTGGCATTTACCCCTGGTGGATATGCTTCATTCTCCAAGAAATTCCAAATATCGTAATACCAGGGGTTCTCATCTTGAACCTCATCTATAGCAGCAATCGACTCGTAAGCCGGCACAAATTTTTGGTCGATAATGACTGGACGCATCCGGACTCCAAACGGGATATCTATCATGAAAGATTGAGTTGCTAGTGAATCTACAAACCTGTTGTTCTCTCTTAACAGATGAGCAAAATTTAACTTCTCAAACCGAGGAATTAACAAGTCCCAGGTCTGGTGATACATAATCATCTTTTCCTCTTTGACTTTCCAATCTCCTTTCGCTTGAGATACAACAAGGTTCGAGTCCCCGATGACGTCCAACCGTTTTGCCCCTAGTTCCAGGGCTGCTTCTAGACCGGCAATGCATGCATCATATTCTGCTTCATTGTTCGAGACTTTGAACCGGAGTTTGAATGCTAGAGGGATACGGGAATTGTCGGGTGCTATCAGCAACACTCCTATCCCATACCCGTACTGGTTTGACGCTCCGTCAAAGTACATCGTCCAAAATTCATCATCGATATGAAGAATGGCCTCATCTGGGAATAAGTACTCAACTACTTCACCTCCTTCCACTGGATGATCGGCTAAGAATTCTGTTACTACTCTTCCCTTGACTGACTTGCGCGTCACATATTTCAGATCGAATTCGGAAAGCAACAGCAACCAACGAGCTAGCCTACCCGTAAGTGCCGGTTTCTTGAAAAGATATTTGATGGGATCCAGTCGTGAAACCAACATTACAGAGTGAGCTAACAGGTAGTGCCGCAACTTCCTGGTAGCCCATACCAAGGCTAAGCAAGCCTTTTCCAATAGTGTGTAGCGAGTCTCATACTCCAGCATCTTCTTGCTCAGGTAGTAGATGGCTTTCTCCACTTTGTCCTCTGATTCTTGCGCGAGCATGCAGCCCATTGTAGTCTCAGTTATTGAAAGATACAAAATCAACGGTCTCCCCGGCTCTGGCGGTGACAACACGGGCGGGTTCTGTAAGTATTCCTTGATCTGTTCAAAAGCAGCTTGGCATCGGCCGTCCCACTGGAATTTGTTTCCTTTCTTCAAGAGGCCAAAAAGTGGTTCACAAGTCAAGGTTAATTTTGAGATAAACCATCTTATGAATTGCACTTTACCCAGAAAGCCTTGCACCTCCTTTTCAGTCCTTGGTGGTGGCATTTCTAAGATGGCCTTGATTTTGGAAGGGTCGACTTCGATACCTCTTTGTGTAATTAGAAACCCCAGCATTTTCCTTGCTGTAACACCGAACGTACACTTCTGAGGATTCAGCCGCAACCGAAATTCTCTGATCCTTTGAAAGAACTTTTGCAAGGTGGTGTAGTGGCCCTCTCTTTCTTTGGACTTGACAATCATGTCATCCACGTACACCTCAACCTCTTTGTGGATCATGTCGTGCAATATCGTGGTCGCGGCCCGTTGATATGTAGCTCCAGCGTTCTTCAACCCAAATGGCATCACCCTGTAACAGTAAGTCCCCCACGGGGTGGTGAAAGCAGTCTTCTCCTGGTCTTCAGGTGCCATCACTATCTGATTGTAGACCGAAAAGCCATCCATGAACGAAAGCAAAGCATGCCCCGCTGTGAAGTCCACTAACTCATCAATATGCGGCAACGGAAAGTCGTCATTCGGACTGGCTCTATTCAAGTCCCTGAAATCCACGCATACCCGGATCCTACCATCCTTCTTCGACACTGGAACAATGTTGGCCAACCAAGTCGGGTATTCGGATACCAGTAGGAACCCTGCATCAATTTACTTGGTGACCTCTTCTTTCATCTTGAGGGCCCAGTCCGGGCGGATCCTTCTGAGTTTTTGTTTAACGGGTCGGGCCTCGGGGTCAAGAGGGGTTCGGTGTTGTACAATCTCAGGATCGATCCCAGGCATGTCTTCGTAGGACCACGCAAAAACATCTTTGAAATCTTTTAATAAAGCGACTAAGCGCTCGCGTTCCTCCGAAGACAATGTGGACCCGATCTGGACCAGCCGCAGGTCCTCCTCAGTACCAATATTCACAGTAGTGATTTCATCCATTAAGGGTTTAACAAATCTTTCCTCCTCTTGTTCAATTAAACGTTGCAAAACCGGAGGAATTTCTTCCTCGTTGTTTTCATCAAAATTTTGAAAGTCTGAGTTAACGCAATAAATCAAGGGCACAGAAAAGTACTCAGAAACCACAGCCACATCATTCTCATTAAGCATATCCAAATCGTCCGATTCTTCGGTTACAACAGACTCAAAAGAGAAAGAAAAAGACAACCTGCACAGGACTATGGTATTTGGGTTATCACCCCCAGGAATACCAGACTCTGACTCAGTCGAGCTGGAACCTGATTCCGACTCAACAGATTCGGAAGAATCAGATTCCGGCTCACTACCTGACCCGGTGCTGCTTGACAAAAATCCCTCTTCATACTGCCAAATGAGAGAGGGTGCGATAGATGCATCCAAAATGTTTGCTGGTAGGCCCGCAGCCATTTCATTCCCGATCACGCATACCGAGAAGTTATCTCCCAAGCACTTCTGTTCGATCGGAGGATCTGAAAGTAGACATGCCAGTGCTACCCCCATTTCACTTTCGGCGCCCTCAGACTCCATTTTCTTGCTCTGCTCAGCCTCAGCTAATGGGTCCGTCTACTCTTCGGCAACGTCATCCCCAGATAACTGTAGGTCAAAGAAGATCTCAAAACCTGGCATGCGCTTCCTTTCTGCGTTTAACCACGGCTCTGGAAAGCCACAAAATGGAAAGTCCTCCCCCTCTCGGACGAAGCGTCCGTTTAGGGTACCCTGAATGGGTCTATGCATCAGCTCAAAAGGCTTCCCTGCCTGCTTCGCTCTGGCTCTCCCAGCCATCTCCTTACCTTTCCTTATCCAATCCTCTTTGGTGGGCAGATAACCCAAGCCAAAGGTGTGTGGGTTGTGTGGCACTTCGGCCAACGCTGCAACGCCCTTCCGGTCGCTCTTTCCCAATCCCATCTCGGGGATGTGTTGAAGCTTGTTCATGAGATATACTGATTATGTGCTAACATACACCCCCTCATTAATAGCTAAGATGTTCTGCACGACCTGGGCCTCAGCCAGGGTAAAACCCGACATGAACACATCCTCCATACCGTGCTCAATTTCCAAAACAGGCGTAGATACTTCTGGCAGTGGATGGATCGACGAATTTCCAAAAATGATGGCTACTCCCTTTCCATGGGGGTATTTCACCATCTGATGCAAGGTGGATGAAATTGCCTTTCCTTGGTGCAACCACGGCCGCCCCAAAAGTAGGTTGAAAATCGCAAGAACTTCTAAGACGTGAAAGTCTACCTCATGCTGTCCTGGCCCAACCTTGGTCTGAATTTTCACTGTCCCCATTACTTCTCTGTTTGTGTTATCATATGCCCGAATCACCTGGGCTGTCGGCACAAAGTCCGCGGTCTTTAAACTGATTGCATATGCAGTCTTTGCCGGGCACACATTGATGGCAGACCCTATGTCGACCAGCACTACGAGTATCCATTTGTTTCTGCACTCCATAGAGATGTAGAGTGGCTTGTTATGGTTCGCACCCTCAGGTGGCAATTCTTTGTCGGAGAAAGTCAACATCGGGGTAGCCCCTCCCGGAAAAACTAAGCCTACCAGCTGTTCGGGTGTGGTGTCTATCGAGAGCTTGGCCTTGTCCATGGCCGATAAGACAGCTTGTCGATACACTCGCGATGCCATAAGCAGTCCCCAGATAGAGATGTATGCCTGTATCTTTTTCAACTGCTTCAATACAGCCTCTTCTTCGAGTTGCTTCTCTTTCTGTTTCTCTGCCTCCTTATCTTTTGCAGACGCCTCTGGCTGATTTAGATGTGGGGGCTTGAAATATCGCCCACTTCTAGTCATATGATCGACTTCGCTGATGTACCAGGTATCATCTGGCTGGTTGCTCCCCCAATCCTCATCCGTGTGGGCAAGACATAGATCATCGTCTTCCCACCACATTCCGTCGGCATCCAACAGACACCTGTCTGGCTCCGGTACAATTGTACTCACGGTACTTTCCGTCCACGTGCTTGCAGCATCCTCTATCCTCGTGCACACAGCACTTTCAGTCCCCTCAGGGGCCGTAGCTTTCCTGATTCTCTCAGAATCCTCGAACCTTTCTTGTTCCAATTGCGTCAGTACGGCTGGCTGTTCAACACTTCCTCCATTCACAATGCCCAAGTCCTGAGCGAAATTCTTAGCACCGGCGCTCTCCGGCGATGCATTCTGATTTCCGGCCCTTCCCACCACAACTGATGTTCTCGCCCCTGTCGGGCCCTGGTCCAACTGAGTTTTGTCGACAACATCTGGTAGGTCATCAAGCCACCCGGTGACCTCTGCTGACTCCTCAAAATCTGACCAGTTGACTACCATACCCTCTAGATCTTGTTCATTGAAAAATCGGAGGTTAGCAAAGTCACCTTCCACAGTTGCCAAGTCATCTATCCTCTGACCAGATTCATCCCCCTGTATCACACAAAGCTCTGCCCCTGCCGGCAATTCCACATTTGGCCCAACCTGGCCTATTGATAGAATGTAGTCACTCGGACTGTATACCTCCTCAGTAAAACTCCCAGATTCCTCAGATTCTGACTCAACAATCCCATTCTCCCCTGAAATCTCCCCTGTTCTGTCTTCGACAGTCACCACCAACGGTTCGGGTTGGGTTCTGGAGATGTCCAACATACACAAGTCAGTGCAGTCAGGGAGGAGCACCTCCGGCTTGGGTAGGTGGGATGAGGTGATGTATATGCTAGGATCGTAAGACACAACCCCAGTCTGGATGAAGTTGATACGTTTGGGGGGTGGAGCTTGGTTGTGCAGTGGGAGAGGGTTTGTTGTGACATTGGGTTTTTCTGGAGGCATAATCACCCGCTTGTCAACGAGATCTTGAATCTCATGGCGCAATCTAAAACATTGGTCAGTGTCGTGACCATGTTGTTGGTGATTGCGCAGTATTTTGCTGGGTTATGAGAGGGAGGGAGTGGATTTGGTAATAGCCTCGGCTCTAGGGGCTTTAAGTGCCCTTTCCTGATTAATACCTCTAGAGCCTTGGACAGGGGCATATATAATGGGGTGAAGGTTCTTTGGCCTCGAGGTTGGAATTTGGTTGTTTGTGTGTTGCTTTCAGACGCGTCGGAGAAAGGTGTAGCTACCATGGGTCATGGAGGGGGAATGGTGGTGACCATGCTTACTTCTGAAGCTCTAGCATTTGCGGCATTGCTAGTGCCTATATTGTTGTTGCGGTTGAAGGTTCTTCTGGGTTGCTCTCTGTCTTGGTCAATCAGACCTTGTTTCATAGCATCCTCAATTTGTACCCCCATCTCGTGCAAATCTGGAAAGGTAGGGAAGGGGAGCACGATCATTTTCTGCATCAGTTTGGGTTGGAGATTGCGCATAATCATCCGAATTTGATCTTTATTAGTGGGCCTTAGGGTCATCATTGAGGCCTTGGCCTCCACTGGGCTACAAAAACTGAAAAGCTCTCCTTAGGCTCCTACCTTGTTGTCTCAAGATCACGGGTTGTAATCTCGATTTGAGTGTTATAGGAGTACTGTGCAATGAAAGCCTCGGCCATCTCATCCCAGTTCCACTTAACATCGTCTTCTAATTTTGCGTACCAGATAGCGGCCACACCCGACAGGGTCCGGCCGAATAATGAAAGCTTCTGCGGTCTAGTGAGGCCCATCGGCCGTAGTATATCTGAGAACAACCGGAGATGTACCATGGGATCCCCGGATCCGTCAAAGCGATCGATTTGTGGCATTTTGAACCTATCTGGCAGAGTCACAACCACGTCAGTATATCCGTCCTCAATGTCTGGGATGGACTTTACTCCCTGGGATTTCTTGAGCAACTTCTCAAGCTTGCTCAATTTCAATGTTGTATGGTCCACCTCGAACTCAAAGGGAGAGTCTGGTTGATTGACAGGCGTAGGTGCCTTGGATAGTTGAGGTAGAATCGGGGGTGGAGTCGGCCCTGTCGGAATATCCGTATCTCCCTGGACATTTGGTGCCTTCCCGGGTGCCAGAACTCCTGGTGGGGGAGGAGCTTAGTGTGAAGCAGATACCCCGGTCTGTTGTTGCAGCCTGGCAATTAACTCTGCTTGCTGGGCCATGATCTCGGCCTGTTGTTGGGCAAACTCATCTTGACGAACAGCGTCCTGCTGCATGGCTCTCATGGTTTCCTGCATCTGACGCATCATTTCCTCAACTCCTGTCGTTCTTGCCATACTGCCCTGATTTATCTGAACTACCGGTAGGTCTATCTCAATGGCAACAATTGAGACCTCAGCCCGACTATCCACTGATGGGGTAAACCACTGCTCTGGCAACCTCTGCTCGGATACACTGCGTCTTCTCGACCTCCGTCTGACAACCGAGGGTAGAGAATAATACACTGGTTCTCATCGATTTAGTCCGTCAACCAGATCCTTAGATCGATTTAGTCGGTGACCTCTTGTCCAGAGTGCTTGGGGAATATCTGCTTGGTCTGAAGCAATTGTGCTAAACTACCTAGCAAAAAGATAAATAAAGCAATAATAAGGAAATAAACAACCAGACAAACGGACAGCATAACGGCTTAAAATAAACACACAGCACATAGTTGGGCATCACAACACACAGTTGATAAGCTGAAATACACTGTTCTCAAGTACTGATCATTGTCCTCAAATCACTGCCCCTGAAGCTGAATCTGATACCCGCAGATAACTAATTCCCAAAATACTGAACTGGTGCTCGCAGGCCTGATACCCAAACTTGTAAACTGATACATGCATTCCTGTAGAGACGCACTCTAAAAGTACATAGCAAACAAGTGAGAGCCAAAACACCCCTATGTTGGGGTAAGGTTTCCCTGTCCTATTTTGTCTGGAACTAGGGTGTCACTACGCACGCAGCGGTTTCAAACAACCTATAATCGGGTAAGCAACCTGTCCTAGCTTGGAATGGTCACTATGGATTCCGAATATGCACTAGGTTGAATGGTCAAAAAGGGTGCCCCCGTAAAACCGGGGTTTGTGTTCCCGTCGTAGCAGAGCCCGCAACCGGTCAGCCTTATGGCACGCTTCTCGAAGTGAGCCTCCGGCAAACCATTCAGGAATAGCATACGGCAAACACGGTGTCCAAGGCACACCAATGCAAATGCAAAGAAACACATAAGTGTAGTCAAAACCGGATATCATGAGTTCGAGTCAAGTTCTCTAACTCCCCAGCAGAGTCGCCAGAAACTGTAGACGTCCCCGAACGTCCCAGGAGGGAAATCCTGTTTTGTTCATTTAGGCTCACTACAGTTCAGGACTCAATGTCACGGTCCTGTATCTAATCTCGCAGAGTGCAATGCAAGGCCGATGAATCATCAAAGAGTCCAAATCCAGCAAATCGTTTTTGAAAAATAGATTTTTAGAAAGAAATGCCAAACATAGACTGCTTTGCCAGATACAGAGTCGCCATCTAAATATTTTATTTTGGGGGAATTTAGGAAACCCTGACTCGTGCCTAAGGCCACGTGTCCATCATCACCAAAGTTGCCTCGGCTCGGGAACTTGGGTACAATTGGGGAAGGTCACTTCGTGAGCACCCCCACTCGCCCGATCAAAGATCGGCCTCTATTAACCATGATATCAAGTTTTGAAAACATTATGTGCTCTCATTCCGGTTATTAGCCTAGATTTACTACGTGATGCGCACATCATACAAGTATAGACTGGATTGCCTGAGTTGGAACAAAACATTTTATGTTTGTTTTTTGAAAGCGGTTTGCTACTCCCAAGTAGGCTAAAATGTGGATTTGCCACCCTGAAGTGGGCTTAAAACTCACAGTCAATGCATTATTCCAATTCAGATAATCCAACCTTCACCCACAGGCATTCAGGCAGGTATATCACATAAGCACATAGCCTTATGGTAAGCATGCTATCATGGCAATCACTCACACGCTTGCAAGGATGCTAAAGCATAACACTTACCGAGTACTCCAAGCCAAAACAGAAGCTATGTTAGAAATCAATGCATGATCCTAAGTATGCTGAAATGCCTAATGCAACACACGCAAAATGCAACTAAAAATAGGCTCGACTATTCTAAGAATGGCATATGAAATGCAACAACTGATACACGTATTCAACTCAGAATTGAAATACAATGCAGTTAGTATGATGCGCCGAGCCCGGTGCATGCAAGACAGATGAATGGATGCAATCATGTGAGCATAAGTATGCTAATTGAAACATGCCCTAAACTGACCATCATAAGCTGGTAAATAAAAGGGAGAAAGACGTGGGGTTGGAAGACATACATCACACAGACGCACACTTATTACAGCATTGCCCTCTCTCGGAGGATCCGAATAAATAATACAGTCCGAATAAATAATTACAGTTCGAATAAATAATTATAGCCTGAATAAATAATTAAATATTACAAAACCCTAATTAATTAACAAATTAACTAGGAAAGCGGATAAATTAGCATGCAAGCTATCAAATGGACTACCTCAGCTCTGTTCCGAATGATGAAAGATGCATGCATGCTCGAGTTGCCTCGTCGAGAAATTCCTCGCGATGCCCCGATTTTCCTCTGTTTGCAATTAATACCGGAATGTTGTGCAAGGCTCTAGAAGGCTGCTGATTTCTGGTTTGCTGCAACAGAGAGCAAGAAAGGGGCATGGCAAAGTATTTTCACATATGTATGCACACCTCAATCCTCGTGCCACCAATCACACATCTTGATGCATGATGGCCGAGGAGTTGAATTGCACGACTCGATGTGAAATGAATGCACATGAAAACACAACAAGGCCTAGACCCCATCATGGGTAATTCGGAGTGTCGGCGACTGGGAATTGAGACACGTTTCGTCACTTGGAGTACGAAATGTCCCTCGTTTCCCGTGTTTGGACTAACCCCTATCCCAAACACAATGTAATGAGATGGCATACACAATGCGACTAACATGCAACCTAGCATACGCAATGCTATGGACTAAAATGGCATACAAAATGCACGTGACACAACATGGTATGCACAATGCAAGATGGACTTACACCAATATGAGTGGACCTCAGCCACACTCACATCAGTGGCCATATGATGGAAATGAGACAACCGAAATACATGCAAACGTGCACGGATGCAAAGGACCAATCCTAAGGCACAACATGCAACTCTAATAAGGCATGGCAAGGAATGAAATATGGCATAGGATGGGACATGATACAGCTCTGAAATGGCATAAAAGATGGTCCCGAAACATGCAAGTATGTCACACAATGCAAGCTAGATGGCCCGAATACCGAAACTAGTGAAGTGCGTCACACTAGAGGTACACAAAGCAATGCACCAATGGCAAAACCAACCCCAAATAAACCCTAGGCAGGTTTGAAACAGTGGGGAAATGGCCTAAAATGATGGCACGGAATGCAAAGAAATGGAGCTCATTCAATGGTCGGTAAATGAGGCATACAAGCCCGACTCTCAAACGCATTTAAAGAGGAGAAAACATGAGGATATGGCATTCACATAAGCTTTGAAATATGATGCAAAATGACTCCAAAGCATGGAAACACCTCAGTATATGCATGCAATGGACCTCAAAACTCAAGGCTAAGCATGGATATTGAACTACAAGCATGCAAAGCAAGCATCATTTGACCATGAGACCCAAAAACAGAGCTAGGGCAGTCCAAAATATGCACAAAATCAGTTCAAGGCATAGTCAAAATGTGCTAGAATCAAGGGTCAACAAAGCATGCAAAGAAAGCTAGTGAACCATGAGTTGTACTACAACTATATGAAGCATATGAGAGCTCACCAAACCAGCCAAAAACAAAAGTATGCCATGCTAAATAATGCCCAAAAACCCACTAAAACTCAGTCAATGCATGCAAGAATAATAGGCTACTTTGGAGGGCCATCCAAGATAGACATACAAAATGGTGAAACAACCTCTGGAAAGAGGTTATAAGGGTCCTAAAACCCACCAAAAATGGCCTGAAATGAAGCTAGGAAGCATGAAAGTAAAAGCCCATTTGAAAGACCTTGAATAAGATTGCTCTACACATGCATAATAGACATTCAAAATGGCCAAAAGGGCTTTGGACAGAGCTTATGCAGGTCACAAAACTCACAAAATAGGGCCTGAAACATGGCTTCAAAACATGCAAAGTGGAGCCCCTTTGTAAGGCCAAAAGGGCTAACAAACAAGGCAAGGATAGAAGGGGTCACCCCCCTCTAATTTTGGCTCTCAAAATAGTATGATAGCCACTGAAAATCCACTGGATCTCAGTAGCTAGAAGGCCAAACAAAGCACAAAACCAAGGCCTAGATGCAAGGCTCAAAGCAAGATGCAAACAAGCATGCAAGGGGGTAGATGACCCCCAACAGAAAAATGACCTGAAACAATCTTCAAGAGGAGCTCAAAATACGACTTTTTTTAGTTTATGTCAAGGCTCGAAAATGCTTGCAAGTAAGGCTAAGATATGAAGCAAAATAAGCCTTAAAAGAGAGATGGAGCATACAAGGGGATAGATGACCTCTAACAGAAAAATGTCCTTAAACAAAATTCAAGAGGGACTCAAAATAAGACTCTTTTCAGTTTATGTCAAAGCTCAAAAATGCTTGCAAATGGAGCTAAGATATGAAGTAAAATAATGCTATAAAGAGGGAAATAGTGACTTACCCTTGTAGAGAAGACCTCCAGCAACTTCTGGACCAATGCAGCAACCCTTCAACCTCTGAAAAACAGCTCCAAGGTACTTAGGATGGTAGTGGAGGTGTTATGCTTGGAGGTGTAGTGTAAATGGCCAAGAATAATAGAGTTTTGGAGCTTGGAATGGAGAGATATGGAGGGGTGTATGCAAATGCCTTAGCCAAAAGGTTCAAACCTTGCAATGGAGGAGAAGGCCTCCCTTTATAGAGAAGAGAGGCCAAAGCTTCTCTTGGAAGCTTCAAATATCCTCCATACACGTGTATGGAGGATGCATCAAATGGCTCCCAGCTGGCATAGCTGGAACACATTCAATGAGACCAAAAAGCAGGAAGCAGGCCGACCAGTTAAGGTGGTCGGCTGACCACTCCCCCTGGTTGGCCGACCAGGGGTCAAAAAGTTCAAGAAGAAAAGCTGGTCGGCCATACCAGATTGGTGGCCTCACAGGTGAATGCAACACAATGGTGGTATGGGAGACCCGAAATTGTGGCTCAAAAGTGAGGGAGACCACGGGGTCAAAAGGGTTAGGTAGAAAAGGTGGTCAGCCTACCCATATTGGTGGTCTCCCAGATGAATACAACTCAGTGGTGGTATGGGAGACCTAATATTGTGGCTCAAAAGTGAGGGAGACCACCTACCCGCCAAGAAAACCGGGCGGCGAAGAGAAAGGTGGTCTCCAAGAAGAATTGCTGGTCTCCCACCCCCATACCACCTTCCTAACAATGAAACTAGGGTCCACACCAAAAATGAACCAAGACGGATGTAAAACGAGGGTTCGGGAGCCAAAACGCGTAGCCGGGGGCCCCGAAAATTGACTATTAAGCACCGGAGGTGGCGTACGACCACGAAGGTGGTCTCCCGGGCCATAGTGTCCCTCTATAGAGAGGAAACAAGGTGTGTGCCAAAAATCGGAGCAAACGGAGGTAGTTAAGCGGTCCCGAACCAAGGCACACGGCCGACGGCTCCGAAACCGGAAACTAGACTCCAAACGGAAAAAATGGCCTACGACCACGAAACGTAGCCTACGGCCACTGAGAGATGGTCTGCGAGACCTCTCCCTCCCTTCGGGAAGAGAAAATAGAGAAAACAGGACCTGGTTCACAAACCGAGGCAAAGCACAAAAGAGTCCCGAAGTCCGGAGGCAAAGCTCTCAGCCGAGACTCCGCAACCTCAGAAGGAGCACAATATGCAACATCACCGAGCGCTCAGTTGGTGACGTCTGAGTGTTAAGGTCGGTCAAAAATGGGGTGTCTATAGTAGGATGCCTTCATCCCTTTCAAAAGAAGCAAAGCGACAAACTCAAGATTCAGGTTTGTGAGATTCGATTGTCATGTAGCCACAATTTCCATCCAAAAAGTGAATGGTCTTTTGGTGGATGATATGGTACTAGAGGTCAAAATTGCTGCTTATGACATAAATAGCAGAGATGAACGGAGCAGGAGAAAGCCTTAGCCCAATAGAAGATCCTTTAATACAAGCAACATCAGGCGTAAAGCTTCATATGTTGGACATAGATCCTTCACTACAGCACTAAAAAGGGACACCCTTATAGAGGCTAGGAAAGCAAGTATAACCATAAAAGTCAATAAAGAGGACCATGGTTGGAGCAAATAGTGGTCAGAAAAGGAGAAGGTCGCCATGTAATATTATCTTTCAAATCTCAAGAGGAGCTGAAATCAAACATCGGCAAGATCAAAGATTGATTCAAGAAATGGAGTCAATTTGTGGTGGAATGGAAGCTCGGTTTTCATCTACAACAAGAGACATGTGTGTGGTTGAGGTGTTATGGCATACCCTTGAATCTCTAGAATAGGAACACGCTCAACAACATTGGAAGCTTATGGGGTTTTGTTCTTAGCCTAGATGGAGATATTTGTCAACCAAAGTCCTTCTTCCATGCTAGAATCAGAGTGGCTACTTTGTGTATGGAGCTTATCAAAAAAAATTATAATTTTGGAGTGTAAGGGCAGCCCACATCCCATTCTTGTATGTGAAGATCATTTAGCAGATTTTGATAGCTTGAAGCTCATCGGCATGGAGGATTCCAGCTTCATCAAAACCTGCTACAACAATGAGGGTAGACACCCTACAACGACAGTTGTTAGGAAAAAGAAAGATGGTGATGAGGTGGCAGAAATGAGTGCCATGTTTGGTGTTGACCTAGCTTGTACAAACGAGGTAGAACAGAGCAAGGGGCTCATTGACAGTCACATAGGAGAGGAAGTAGGCACTGTTATTGAGGAGACACCATGTGAAGAAGGCTTCAGCAAAGAAAAAGGAGCGTGCGTTGCGGAGACTTTGATGGAAGGGTCAGAGCAAAATTCAAAAAACAATGATGGCAACCTAAGGTGTGTTCAGCAAGTCTATACACCTCGATTCATCAAAAGATTCAATGAATCTAGGGATGGGCTTGGGCCTGGCATCAACTTGGAAGTGAATTTGGCCAATGAATCTAGTGAAGGTCTCGGACCTGGCATCAACTTGCAAGTGAACTTGGCCCATTCACCAAGTAAGTACTTAGTTAGTGGCCCCTCTAATAGACCCATTGAATCTATTGGTATCAACCCTGGCAGTAATGGTATTTTGGCCTTGTCCCTTTCTCATATGCAATCTGCTGGGCCTCTAATCAAGAAAGGTCCAAATGGAAAGAGCATTTTAAACCTAAACTATTCTGGCCAAGTTAAGCCACTTGGCCCCCAATCCAAAACAATAGCAAAATGAGAAGAAAAAAGAGAAAAAGAAGACTCAGCTACAGGGATTCACTAGCTTTGCTAGACTCCATGGCTACAGAGCTGCTGCAGTTCACAAGCATTCCTCCAAGTCTGTTATCTACAGACCAGCAACATCACCTTTTGCATAGTCAGATCTATCTGAAAGTGATTCATCTTTGAACAATTATCTCCTCCAAGAAACTAAAGCCACTATACATTTGGGGTAATCTCTAAGTATCAACTACAATGGAAAAGAAGATGTTGTCTTGAGCAAGATTATGAATCTAGAGCTAAAGGACAAGGAGAGAATCAATAAGAAGGGAAAGGCTCAGCAGTAAGATACTGTAGATGGGAGATTTTGAGTGTATCTTTTGTTTCTCTATGAAGCTACTATCTTTGAATATTAGGGGTTTCAGTAAACTTGAGAAAAATGGTAAAATCAAAAGCCTACTAAATGATAAATATATTGATATTGTTTTTTTTCAGGCGACCAAGAAAGCAATGGTTTCTGACAATGTTGTTAGAGGGCTCTCGGGTAGCAGGAACATAGAGTATATGTCTGTGGATCCTAAAGGATCTGCTGGTGGGTTTTTATGCATTTGGGACCCTGATGTATTCAAACTTTCTGGCTACTGTTGCAATAGGAGGTACATTTTACTCTTTGGTTCTTTATATAACTTATTTGATTGTGTATTGCTCAACATATATGCACCCAATGATGCCAGTGTTAGATCCACCTTTTGGGATGCTATCCTAAGCTTAGGTACTTTTTCCCTCAACCTTGGTGCTTAGATGGTGACTTCAATGAGATTAAGCATTGGGGTGAGAGGGTAGGCTGCTCCAGGAGGGATAGAGGAATGAAACAATTTAATGAGTTTATTGGGAAATGTGAGCTCAATGATCTAACTCTTTATGGAAGAAAATACACTTGGTGTAATGCCTAGTAATCTAAGAAATGGAGCCGAATTGATAGAGTTTTGCTCAGTCCTGAGTGGTTGATTAACTTCAAAATGAAACTTTGGGGGCTGTCCAGATAAATTTTAGATCACTACCCTTTGTTGATGATGAAAAATGCTAGAAATTGGGGTCGCCCCAGACCCTTCAGGTTTTTAAATGCTTGAACTCTTCACCCAAGCTTCTCTAAGCTTTTTGTTAATTTCTGGATCAACACTTATTTTGCTGGGTGGGCCGAATTCATACTCATACAAGAGCTTAAGCATCTAAAGATGGAATTAAAAAAATGGAATATTGAGGTGTTTGGTAATGTCTCGTCCAAACTCAAGGCTTCAGAGGAGGAGTTGCATTCATTAGACATCATTGTAGAGGATAAAGCATTTCTTCATTCAAAAAAGAAAAGAAGAAGAGTGATCAGAGGAGAGGTGTGAAAGCTTTACAAAATGGTGGAGTGGTTATGTTATAAAAAATCCAAATTGAACTGGACTCTGAATAGGGATAAAAATACTAGGTTTTTCCATATTTTTGCTAATACCAGACAGAGTAGAAACATGATCCACTGTATTGCGGTTAATGGGGTGTCTTAGAAGGAACCTAGTAGGGTCAAGCATGAGGTTTTTCAACACTTTAAGAGTCATTTCGTTGAAGATTGGGTTAAAAGAACTGTCTTGGGAAGGGTGTTCAAGTCTATTGAGGCAGATTATGTTTGTCATCACCTTGTATCGGAGTTTAGTGAAGTAGAGGTATTGGCAGCAATTAAAGATTGCAATAACAACAAAGCTCCAGGTCTTGATAGGTTTAACCTGTTGTGCTATCAGAAATTTTGAAAGGTCATGAAGTAGGAGATCATGCACTTTTTTAAAGAATTCCATACCAATAGCAGGCTCACTTATGGCATCAATAGTACTTTTATTACTCTCATCCCCAAGTTGGAAAATCCCATTGGCCTATCTGATTATAGACCCATTAGCCCTGTGGGCTCTCTCTACAAAATTTTGGCTAAAGTTCTAACACATAGAATGAAGCCAGTGCTACCCTTAATTATTGGTGAAACTCATACTGCTTTTCTAGGAGGGAGAAATATCCTCAATGGGGTGTTCATTGCCAATGAAGTGGTGGATGGATAGAAGAAGGCCAAAAAGCAAGGACTGATTATAAAGTTGGATTTTGAGAAAGCCTTTGATTTTGTAAACGGGGAATTCATATTCTCTTTGTTGTCCAGCTTTGGTTTTGGGACTAAATGGATTTCTTGGATGAAAGCCTGCGTGTCTACAGCCAGAATCTCCATTCTTGTGAATGGATCACCAACTAAGGAATTCTCATCCCAAAGAAGTCTTAGGCAAGGTGATCCGCTCTCATCTTTCCTGTTCAATATTATGTCTAAAGGGCTTAACATACTTTTGGACAGAGCACTTAACCTTGGCAGTCTGAAAGGTGTGCTTGTTGGGGCTAGTGATTTATCTCATCTGCAATTTGCCAATGATTAAATTCTCTTTTCTGAAGCAGATTAGGATTAGATGGTGCTTGTCAAAAGATTTCTCAAATGCTTTGAAGTTCTCTCTGGTCTCAGAATTAATTATCATAAAAGTGTGGTGTGTGGTATTGGTGTGACTGATACTCTAATGCTCTCCTTTGCAAAGCTTCTTAACTGTAAAGTGCATTGCCTCCTTCTAAAGTTTCTGGGGCTGCCTCTAGGTGTTAACCTTAGTAGAAAATCTACTTGGAAGCCTGTGCTCGACAAAATCAGATCTAGACTTTCAGGGTAAAAGAGAAAATTGTTATCCTTTGTAGGTAGACTCACCTTGATCAAGTCTACCTTATCCAGTCGACCAATGTATTTCCTTTCTTTATTTAAAATGCCTGAAGGTGTGGCTAGAGAATTTGAAAAGATTGAGGCTGCATTTTTATGGGATGGCAATGACCTTAAAAGGAAAATTCATCTAGTGAAATGGGTGGAGGTAACAAAGAGCATTGATTAAGGGGGTCTGAGCATCAAAAGGATTAGAGATGTCAATGCTTGTCTACTACTCAAATGGTGGTGGAAATTTGGAACACAAGTCAATGCACTTTGGAGGAAAGCTATTTGCAATAAATATAAGATTGATAAGGTTTGTTGGCATCCACCAATGAGGTCCTCTTATAAACATTCTAGAGTACAGAAGGACATCATATCAATTGGGGCTCATAGTAGGAATATTTTCAATTTCTATATGGGCAATTGCCAAATTAAAGTGGGGGATGGGAACATAATTAGATTTTGGTACGGCAGGTGGTGTGGTGACTATTGTTTTAAGATTGAATTTCCCCTTCTTTTTAATCTTTCAACTGATAAGGAAAGCTCTCTCCACCATTTCTTTGCAAGGAAAACTAGCTCAAGTGTTTGGAATTTTCCCCTTAGAAGAGTGTTGTTTGATTGAGAATTGGCTGAAGAAGCTAGATTACTTAGTGTCCTATCCTCAGCTCCTTCTTTGAGTCTTGACAGGGTAGACTGCTATATCTGGGCTAGTGCATCTGTAGGCCTTGGTGGGTTCTCTGCGTCTGCTCTTTATTCTTTTAGTAGCTCCATTCTTGGCCCTCATTTTAGAATCTGTAAATATATTTGGAATAGAGCTTTACCTCCTAAGGTTTTATTTTTTTGTTGGCTAGCTTGGGAAAACAGAATCAAGTCTGCTAAGTTTATGCACAGAGTTGGCATCCTGAATAACAGTGTTTCCAATCTTTACCCCTTCTGTAGAGCTGAATCTGAATCTGCATCTGCTATTTATGTCTTACTCCATTGTCCTTTTCCTTGGTTGATTTGGTCTTCTATACTTCACGATTTATGCACAGAGTTGGCATCCTGGATAATAGTGTTTCCAATCTTTACCCCTTCTGTAGAGCTGAATTTGAATTTGAATCTGCTATTTATGTCTTACTCCATTGCCCTTTTTCTTGGTTGATTTGGTCTTCTATACTTCACGATTAGGGGTATTATTGGTGTATAAATGACTCAGTGGATGGTCTTCTCAATTAGTGGATGGGTGGTAAATTCAAGAACCTTGATAGGATAATTTGGAGAGCTATCCCCTTAATTATTCTTTGGTATCTTTGGAAACACATGAACGAATGTGTTTTCTTAGAGGCTCAACCCAATTTCTCTGGCCTGAGTGAAATAATCAAAATCAGAGCAGCACTTTGGCTGAAAGCATCTATTAAGAATTTTCCCTTCTCAGTTGATGATCTAGTTTTCAAGTGGAGACAAATCAGGGGAAGTTTTTGACTTTACAACTAGGCTTTGTTTCCTTGATTTGGAGATGTCTCAAGTGGTGTTTAAAGCAGGAGTTTGGTTTTGGTGTATAAAGTAAAGGGATGTGCTGCTACTGCTTTGTCATTGATTGAGGTGTTGGGTGAACTCTTGTTTTTTTTTGGTATTTCTTTGCAAGTTTGTCTATTGTGTAGTTTTGTGGCTGCATAATCTTGGTGATAGATAAAAGGGTGTAATGGTTGAACTGATCTGTTGGTCTGCTGAATAGTTTTGTGGTTGCATAGTCTTGGTGGTTGTCAAAGGTTTGCTCAGCAGTGGACTGATTTGTTGGTCTACTATGCTCAACAGTGGCTGCAACTCTCGGTTGTTTTTTGCTATTTTCTGCTTCTTGTTTGGTGTTTTGCTTTTGCTCTGTATGTTGGCTTCTCACCAACTTGTATCTAGGAGCTTGTGCTAGCAAATGATTTCATGTTTATCTTGGTGCCAACCTGGTTGAGATCTTGATGGGTCACTGTGATGCTTTTTGCACTCTCCTCTTTATTGATGTTTTTTATCATACTTTGTATGTTTTTCATCAATAAAGCTTTCTTTTTGCTGATCAAAAATAAATAAATAAATAAAAATAAAATAGGTAGCTTGATGTCTAGTTATGTGTTTAATGGATTTATTTGTTGTAAGTTTGTTTTGGGATTTAGGGGATATTTGAGAAATGGCTGAAATTGTTAAAAGTACACTACAAAGGCTAACATACTCTCTCTACTTGTATATACGTCTTTTCATAAAAAAATTTAAAAATTACTAAGAAAATCAAGTCGCAAACACCCCCTAGTGTGGTTTCAATGGTATGACATGCTTGGTTTATCATTTTTTTTTTTTTTTGGTCGGTAAAAAAAAATTTTATTCATAAAAATTCATATACAAAGGACATAGTTACAAATATCAATAAAGGAAGAGTGAGTGCACAATACATCATAACGAGATAAAAACAATTTTAGCTAGGTTGGCACTACGAAGCAAGTCTTATCACTTACAAGCACAACACCAAAGGCTAATGAGTAACCAACACGACACCAAAGAGAAAGAAAAATAAAACTGAAGCAATCACAGTCGTTGAGATCAACTGTGATGAAACACCACATTACACGATACTATACCAACAAAAAAAAAAAAAAACCACGCCAGGCAGCAGCAGCACTTCACATAATAGCCTAGAGACACACATGCAGCAAGTACAAGCAACAACCACATGCCTTATTAAACTGAAACAGAACAAACCACCACCACCCACGCAAACTGTTAAAAACTCGAACCTCAGCTCATCTTCAAATGTTCTTAGAAGCAGGAAATCACTAACATCCATTTATTATTATTATTATTATAAAAAATGGTGTACATGCATTGTGTTTTATTTTATATCAAAAAAGTGTTGGACATACCAGTTCAGGTGGCATCATCTCAGCAAAGGCTAATGGACATTATAATTATTATTAAAAAAAAAAAATTAGTGTACATGCATTGTATTTTATTTTATATTGTTATGAAAGAAAAGAGACTGTATATTGAATTGAATAATGAAATACAAGAAGCCTGTATTTATAGGCTGAAAAGAAACCTAGATAAGTATAGAAAAGAAGATAGAGATACATCAGAGATAAGTACAGAAAAGGAGATGAGATGCATCTATAATACAGATAGATAAATATAAAATAATATATATATCTAACACCCCCCCTCCCCCTCTCAAGCTCAAGGTGGTAAGTCAAATATCAACTTGAGCTTGGAGAGGAGATCAGAGAAGCATCCTGGAAGATGAGCTTTGGTGAAGAAGTCGGCAGTCTAATCAGCAGAAGTAACAAAAAGAAGACGAACATGGCTACTAATAACATGTTGTCGTATGAAGTGGCAATCGATCTCAATATGCTTGGTACGATCATGGAAAACATCGTGATGTGCAATCTGAATAGCACTTTGATTGTCACAATAAAGATTGGTGGCAGCAGAATAAGAAACACCCTTGTCAGAAAGAAGCCAAGGAAGCCACACAATCTCCTGAGTAGTGTCAGCAAGAGCACAATACTCAGCCTCAGTACTAGAATGAGCAACAACGGTTTGCTTCTTGCTACGCTAGGAAATGAGAGAGCTGTCCAAGAAGAAGCAGAACGTAGCAGCAAAACAATGATCAGTAGGATCCCCTGCCTAATCGGCATTAGAAAAGGCATGCAGCTATAGAGAAGAGTGAGGTGAGTAGTGAAGATAATGAAACAGAGTTCCTTGGAGATAATGCAAAATGCGAACCAGAGCAGCATAGTGTGGACAACGAGGAGCAGTCATAAATTGATTGACAATATAAACAACATAAGCAATATTTGGACAAGTAACTGTGAGATAGACAAGACTACCAACTAGCTGATGATATAATGTGGTATCAGACAATAGGGGGCCATCAAGAGGTGTGAGACGAGTCTAAGGATCAACTGGAGTAGTGAAAGTCTTACAATCGGTAAGGCTAGCACGAGCCAAGAGATCAGAAGTATACTTGGCTTGGGTAAGAAAATAACCAGATGAATCTTGAGAAATTTCCAAGCCAAGGAAGTAGCTAAGTGAACCCAAATCTTTCATCTCAAACTGGCGATGGAGAAACTGTTTGAGACTAGAAATACCCACTGTGTCATCTCCAGTGATAATCATATCATCCACATAGAGGAGAAGGAGAATAGTACCGCATTCCGTCTTACGGATAAACAAGGTAGAATCATGGGCACTGGAAGAAAAACCAAAGTCACGAATAGTAGAGCTGAACTTGGCAAACCAGGCGCGAAGAGCTTGTTTCAAACCATACAAAGCATGGCAAAGTTTGCAAATCTTGTTTGATGGAACGAAAGAACCAGGAGGGGGTTGCATATAAACTTCCTCAGTGAGATCACCATTAAGAAATGCATTCTTGGCATCTATCTGATAAAGACTCCAGTGGCGAGCAGCAGGAACGGCCAGTAAGTTGCGAACTAAAGTAAGACTGGCAATAGGAGCAAATGTTTCCTCATAGTCAATCCCACATTCTTGACTAAATCCCCAGGCGACAAGGCGAGTTTTGTAATGCTCAATGGAACCATCAGAATGAGTTTTGATCTTGTAAATCCATTTACAACTAACAGTATGCTTTCTAGGAGGAAGATCAATCACATCCCAAGTATGAGTTTAATCAAAAGCATATAGTTCATCAGTCATAGCTTGTTGCCAAAGAGGGTTAGAAGAAACTTCTCGATAAGAAATAGGTTCATGAGAGCAAAAGGCGGTGGAACCAACAATATAATCAAGGAGAAAAACAGAAGGTTGCCTTACTTGTGTAGAATGACGCTTAGGTGGAGGAGGAACCTCAATGGAAGTAGGTTCCGGAGGAACCTCCACCGGAGCTGGAGAAGGTGTAGGGCCATCAGTAGACACAGGATCCTCAGGATGAATGATAGGCCCAGGCGGTTGTGGAAATATGGGGCCGGAATCTGTATCAAAGTTATTAGAAAATAGATCTATAGAAATATCAGTAAAGACTGGTGAGTGAGTGGACTGTGGTAGGTGAAACTTGGAAAGAGTGGAGAACATGTTGTGTTTCCAGAAGACTACATGACAGGAAATACGAAGACGCTTGGAGATAGGATCCCAACAACGATACCCTTTATACTCTATACCATACCTCAAAAAATAACAAAGACGAGAACGAGGTTCTAATTTAGTGTGTTCATGAGGTTGAAGTAGAACAAAACAAGCAGAACCAAAAACTTTAAGCGTGGTATAGTCAAGAGGAGAACCATACAAGCGTTTGTAAGGAGAAGTGTTAGCTATTATAGGGGTAGGGACACGATTGATGGTGTGGATGGCAATAAGGGCAGCTTCCTCCCAAAATTTTTCAAGATAAGAAGAAGAGGAGAAGAGCCCGAGTAGTGTCTAGAATATGATAGTGCTTTCTTTCGGTTCGTCCATTTTGTTAGGAAGTGCCTGCACAAGATCGATGAGAAAGAGTACCATGAGCCTGAAGAAAAGAAAGAAAATCAAAATCCAAGTACTCAACATTATCAGAACAAACAAGCTTAATAGTACGAGAAAACTGAGTGCGAACCATAGCAGAGAAATCATAGTAAATCTGTTTAAGTTCAGAGCGATTTTTGAGAAGAAAAAGCCAAGTATAGCGAGAAAAATCATCAACAAAAATCACAAATTATCTGGAACCCCGCATGGTAGGTGTGGGGGAAGGTCCCCAAATATCTGAATGCATAAGATCAAAAGGAGCAGTAGAAATAGAATTACTTTTATTAAAAGGTAAGACAAGTTCTTTAGCAATTTGACGAGATAAACAATCGACATCTTCAAGATGGACACGACCTAACTAACTACTAGAAACTGAATTTTTCAAACGAATAAAAGAAACATTTCCTAAGCGACAATGCCAAAGATAAAAAGAAGACATAGTAGATGCAGCAGCAACAGTAAATAATTTATGCGGACTACGAAGATGGATAAGCTTGAACAGACGTCCATGCTTACGGCATATCCCAAGGATCTGTCTCGTCTGAGGGTCCTGCACCAAACAACCATTAGCAGAGAAGGTAATAGTTAGACCAAGTTCACACAACTAACCAACAGAGACAAGGTTCATTTTAAGAGAAAGAATATGGTAAGCATCAGAAAGAGACAGTGAAAGTAGAGATTTGGCCAATATGACTAACATGCATATGAAAACCATCAGCAGTGTATATAGTGGGAGCATAAGAGGATGATGACAAAGAAGAAAGTAGAGTGGAGTCAAAAGTCATGTGATTACAGCATGTGAAATCAAAATACCATGAAGAGTTGCCTGAGGTCACTGAAAGAGCAGTAGAGGGAGGAGTTTTGTTGAACACCTGGTGGATAATGGACTCAACATCATCCATAGAGAAGGAAGGAATAGAAGAACCCTCAGAGGCAACAGCAGCAGAGTAATTGAGAAGATGGCGTAGCAAGAACAGAATCCATATCTTGAGATCTGAGACTTCCAAAATGAGTCTCCTCTGATAGGAGCTCAATAATGGCTTTCTCTAAAGTGGCAAGAGCAAAAGATGGAGAAAAGAAGCACGCACCTGCTCAAAAGTGCTATGAAGAGCCATAAGAAACTGTAATAGTTGCTGATGATTCCGATAAGTAATAAATAGTTGTGCATCATCAGAATGAGCCCATGGAGGTTTAGAAAGAGCAAGCTGGTCCCAAACAAACGACATCTGGGATAGGAAATCATTGAGAGACTAACCGGGTGCCTGGCGCATGTGAATAAGAGTCTGCAACAGTTGATACTGATAAGCATGTCTAGTGGTCTAATAACGTTCCTTCAAGAAATCCCAATCTGCTTTGGTAGGAGAGGCAAGGGAGTCATCATCCTGAAAGTGTCCAAATTGAAGGTTGATATAAGGAACTGAGGTAGCTCGGAACCATGTGATAATTTGATAATTCTTACTTTCTCATTCGTCAAGACGGTCATCGAATACAGAGTTCGTCTCATCCTCCTTTTGGTTGGGTTTGGGAAGAGCACCAGTAATGATCTGCCAAAGGCGTTTGCCTTCGATGAAGCTAGAGAGAGCTTGAGCCCAATTAACATAATTGGACCTATCAAGGATAACAGAAACAGATTGAATATTCTCTGTACGATCCATAAATGCCAAAACAGAGGTCACCAACAGATTCAGAAGATAGAAAAACCTTAGGTACAGGTAGGGTTCATGTCAGCACTGTGGGGTAGACACCCCATTTTTGACCGACCTTAAGACTCAGACGTCACCAGTTCAGCGCTCGGTGATGTTGCATATTGTGCTCGTTCTGAGGTTTCAGGGTCTCGGCTGCAAGCCTTGCCTCCGGACTTCAGGGCTCTTTTGTGCTTTTCTTCGGTTTGTGAACCAGGTCATGTTTTCTCTGTTTTCTCTTCCCGAAGGGAGGGAGAGGTGTCGTAGACCATCTCTCACTAGCCGTAGGCTACGTTTCGTGGTCGTAGGCCATTTTTCCCGTTTGGAGGTCAGTTTCCGATTTTCGGAGCCGTCGGCCGTATGCCTCAGTTCGGGACCGCTTAACTACCTCCGATAGCTCCAGTTTTTGGCAAACACCTTATTTCCTCCCTTTAGAGGGACACTGTATCCCGAGAGACCCCCTTCGTGGTCGTACGCCACTTCCGGTGCCTAACAACTTGTTTTCGGGGCCCCAGGCTGTGCGTTTTGGCCCTCGAACCTTCGTTTTGCAGCCGTCTTGGTCCATTTTTGGTAGGGACCCTATTTTCATTGTTAGGGAGGTGGTAGTATGGTGGGAGGCCACCTTTTCCCCTGAAAAACCAGTTTTCTCATATTCTCTCTCCTAAAGCCGATTTTTCTGACAGAAAGCTGGTTTTTCTCACTTTTGAGCCACAATTTCTGACTTTTCATACCACCATTGTGTTGTGCTCATCTGGGAGGCCACCTTTCTAGGTAGGCCAACCAGCAATTGTGCTTGACCCTTTTGACCCCTGGTCGGGCCGACCAGGGAAGGTGGTCGGCTGACCACCCTGAACCTTTTGAGCTGGCCGGCCATTTTTGCCTCTGTGAGTGTGTTCCAGCTGTGCCAGCTGTTTTCCTCTTGACCCACTGTCCTAGGGTTTTGTCCTTGTTTTGGTCCCTTTAAAGGTGGTTTTGACCCCTTTGCTTGGTTTCAAAAAGAGTTTGGCCCTTTGGGTCAAGCTTCTTGAGGAAGCTTGACCCTTTTGGTCTAGCTTCCTCAAGAAGCTTGACCCCTTTGGTCAAGCTTCTTTTAGAAGCCTTGAGCCTCTCTCTTGGCTTATCCAAGAAGCCTCACCTCTCTCCCTCTATAAAACACACACTTCACCTCCATTTGCAAGGGTTAGAAGCTTTTGGCTGGAAAATATACATACAACCCTCTATCTCTATATTTCAAGCATCCAAACACCCATATTCTTGGCCTTTTTACCCTACACCTCATAGCCTACCACCTCCATCATCCATTCCAGCACCTTGGAGGTCATTTTCAGAGGTTGAAAGCTCGCCAACTTGGTCCAGAAGCTGCTGGAGGTTGGCTCTACAAGGGTAAGTTTTCATTTCCCCTTTTCTTGCATTCTTTTGCTCCATATCTTAGCCCCTTTTGTTTGCATTTTTGGACTTTGAGCTAAACTGTAAAGTGTCCTATTTTGAGCTCCTCTTCAACTTTGTTTAAGGGTACTTTGCTGTTTGAAGTCATCTACCTCCCCTTACCCTGTATCTCTCTTTTAGGGCCTTTTTTGCATCATATTTTAGCCTTACTTGTAAACATTTTTGGACCTCGACCAAAACTGAAGAAAGTCTTGTTTTGACCTCCTCTTTAAATTTTTCTGAGGTCACTTTTCTGTTTGAAGTCATCTTCCCTTATGCATGCTTCATTTCTTCATGATTAGGGCTATGCATTAAAGCACTTACATTGGCCATGGTTTGGTTTTTGAGGGCCAAAATCAGAGGGGGGTGACCCCCTCTCTCCTTGTCTTGTTTGGTGGTCTTTTAGGCCTTCTAAAGGGACTCTATTTTGCATACATTGAAGTCATGTTTCAGGCCTTATTCTGAGGGTTTTGAGGTCTGCCTTGACTCTGTCCGAGGCCCTTTTGGCCATTTTTTTATGTCCCTCATGCATGTATGGAACAATCCTCCTCAAGGCCTTTTAAGAGGGCCTTTCATTGTATGCTTTATTGATCAATTTCAGGCCCTTTTTGGTGGGTTTTAGGGCTGTCATAACTCATTTCCAGAGTTGGTTTGGTCATGCTAAGTGACTATCTTGTATGTGTTAAGTAACCCCTTGCATGGCCTTTCAAAGGAACTCATCATTTTTGCATGTGTTGACTGCATTTCAGTGGGTATTTGGGTTTTTTTTGACATGTTTTATTCACTGTTTTTGGCTGGTTTAATGAGATCTCACATGCTTCATATGCATGCCATGTAAACCATGCTTGCTAGCCAATGTTGCATGTTGTTTGAGCCCATCATGTTAGCATTTTTTGGCCATGCTTTAAACTAGTAATGTGCATGTTTTGGGACTGCCTTGGCTCTGTCTTTGTGCTTCATAGTCAAATAATGCTTGCTTTGCATGGTTATGGTTCATTACATGTGCCTAGTTTTGAGTTTCGGGGCCTATAGCATGCATTGTGTGATATATTTGCATGATTCGGGATCATTTAGCACCATGTTTCAGTACTGAAATTTACATGTTTGAATGCCATGCTTCATCCTTGCCATGCTTTGGGTTCGGTCCTCGGTATGCGTGCATGTGTGCACACATTTCGGTTGTCTCATTTTTCATCTTATGGCTACTCATGTGAGTGTGGCTGAGGTCCACTCATATTGGTGTAAGCCCATATTGCATTGTGTATGCCATCTTAGTCCATACCATTGTGTCTGCTAGGTTGTATGTTAGAGCATTGTGTATGCCATGTTACATCGAGCATTGTGTATGCCATTTCATAGCATTGCGTATGCTAGGTTGTATGTTAGTCGCATTCATGCATGTCATGCATATTGCATTGTGTTTGGGATAGGAGTTAGCCCAAGCACGGGAAACGAGGGACGTTTCGTACTCTGAGTGACGGAACGTGTCTCAATTCTCGGTCACCAACACTCCGGATTAACCATGATGGAGTCTCGGTCTTGTTGTGTTTTCATGTGCATTCATTTCATATTGAGTCGTGCAATTCGACTCCTCGGCCATCATGCATCGAGATGAGTGATTGATGGCACGAGGATCGAGGCAAGCATATATATGTGAAAATACTTTGCCATGGCCCTTTCTTGTTCTCTGTTGCAGTAAATCAAGGATCAACATCCTTCAAGAACTTTGCACAACATTCCAGGATTAATTACAAACAGAGGCAAACTGAGGCATCGCACTGAATTTCCACGCAAGGCAACTCAAGCATGCATCATTCATCATCCGGAACAGAGCTGAGGCAGTCCATGGGCTTGCAGGCTAATTTACTGCTTTCCTAGTTAATTTGTTAATTAATTAGGGTTTTTATTCGGACTGTATTATTTATTTGGGACTGTATTATTTATTCGGACCCTCCGAGCGAGGGCACAATTGTAATAAGTCTGCGTGTGTGTGATGTATGTCTTCCAACCCCACGTCTTTCTCCCTTTTATTTACTAGTTTATGATGGTTAGATTAGGGCATGTTTCAATTAGCATACAGTATGATAGCATGTTTGCATTCATTCATCTATTTTGCATCCACCAGGCTCGGCGCATCATACTAACTGCATTGTATTTCAATTCCGAGTTGAATACTTGTTAGTTGTAGCATGTCACATGCCATCTCTGGAATAGCCAAGCCTATCTTAGTTGCATTTTTGCATGTGTTGCATTAGGCATTTCTGTATAGTTAGGATAATGCATGATTTCTAACATAGCTTCTGTTTTGGCTTGGAGTACTCGGTAAGTTTTTGTGCTTTAGCATCCTTGCATGCGTGTGAGTGACTGCCATGATAGCATGCTTACCATGAGGCTATATGCTTATGTGATATAATTGTCTGAATGCCTATGGGTGAAGGTTGGATTATCTGAATTGGAATAATGCATTGACTGTAAGTTTTAAGCCCACCAGATAGTGGCAAAACCATGTTTTCTAAGCGCACCCGAGGGTGGAAAAATCTGCATTTTAAGCCTACTTGCGAGTAGCAAACCATTTTCAAAACAAACATGAAATGTTTCATTCCAATTCAGGCGACCTAGTCTATACTTGTATGCTCTACACATCACATAGTAAATCTAGGCTAATAACCGAGATAAGAACGCATAATGTTTTCAAAACTAGATATCATGGTTAGTAGAGGCCGATCTTTGATCAGGTGAGCGGGGGTCCTCACGAAGTGACCTTCCCCAATCGTACCCAAGTTCCCGAGCCGAGGCAATTTTGGTGATGACGAACACGTGGCCTTAGGCACGAGTTAGGGTTTCCTAAATTCCCTAAAATAAAATATTTAGGTAGCGACTCTGTATCTGGCAAAGCAGTCCATGTTTGACACTTCTTTACAAAAAAATCTGTTTTCAAAAACGATTTGCCAGATTTGGACTCTTTGGTTCAGATTAAGAACCGTGACAATTTGAGTCCGAACTGTACTGAGGCCCAAGGGCGCGTCTACAGTTTTTGGTGACTCTGCTGGGGAGTTAGAGAACTTGATTCGAACTCATGATATCTGGTTTTGACTACACTTATGTGTTTTTTTGCATTGCATGTGCATTGGTGCGCCTAGGACACCGTGTTTGCCATCTGCTATTCCCGAGTGGTTAGCCTGAGGCTGCGTGCCGTAAGGTTGACCGGTTATGGGCTCTGCCAGTATGGGAACACAAACCCCGATTTTACCGGGGCACCCTTTTGACCATTCGACCTAGTGCATATTCGGAATCCATAGTGACCATTCCAAGCTAGAACAGGTTGCTTACCCAATATAGGTTGTTTGAAACCGCTGCGTGCGTAGTGAAACCCTAGTTCCTGACAAAATAGGGCAGGGAAACCCTACCCCAACATAGGGGTGTTTTGGCTCTCACTTATCTGTTATGTGCTTTTAGAGTGTGTCTCTACAGGATTGCATGTATCAATTTGCGAGTTTGGGCATCAGGCCTGCGGGCATCAATTCAGTGTTTGAGAATCAGTTATCTGCGGGTATCAGATTCTGTTTTTCGGGGACAGTGATTTGGAGATAATGATCAGTGTTTGAGGACAGTGTGTATTCAACTTATCGACCGTGTGTTGTTATGCCCAACTGTGTGTTGAGTGTTTATTTTAAACTGTTATGCTGTCCATTTATCCGGTTATTTATTTCCTTATTGCTTTATTTCTCTTTTTGCTAGGTAGTTTTAGCACAATTGCTTCAAACCAAGCAGATATTCCCCAAGCACTCTGGACAAGAGGTCGTCGACTCAATCGATCCGAGGATCTAGTTGACGGACAACCAGTGTTTCATTCTCTACCCCCGGTTGTCAGACGAAGACCAAGAAGACGCAGTGTGTCTGAACAGAGGTTACTAGAGCAGTGGTCTACCCTAGCAGTGAACAGTCGGGCTGAGGTCTCAGTTTCTGCCATAGAGATACACATACTAGTCAGTCAGCAAGATCAGCAGAATATGGCCGGGATAGAAGAAATGATGCAACAGCTTCAAGAGAGCATGAAGCAGATGCAGGAAGACGCTGTCCGCCAAGCGGAGCTCTCTAAACAGCAGGCCACAATCATGGCCCAGTAGGCCGAGCTCATCACTAGACTGCAACAGCAGAACGGAGCATCTGCCTCACATCAAGCTCCTCCCCCACCAGGGGTCCCACTACCCGAGCAAACACCAACTGTCCAGAATGTCCTGCCGAATGCCCAGAACATCTTGCCAAATGTCTAGACCATTCCGGAGGACACAGACATCCCAACGGGGCTGGCTCCGCCCCCGCTTCCACCTCAATTATCCAAGGCACATACACCCATCAACCACCCGGACTCTTCCTTCGAGTTCGAAGTAGACCCTACAGCACTGAAATTGAGCAAGCTCGAGAAGTTGTTCAAGAAGTCTCAAGGGGTAAAGGCTATTTTGGATATCGAGGACGGATATACTGACATGGCTGTGACGCTGCCAGATAGGTTCAAAATGCCGTAAATTGATCGCTTCGACGGATCTGGAGATCCCATGGTCCACCTCCGGTTATTCTCAGATATACTACGACTAATGGGCCTCACCAGACCGCAGAAGCTTTCATTATTCGGCCGGACCCTGTCGGGTACGCGAAGTTAGAGGACGATGTCAAGCAAAGTTGGGATGAGATGGTCGAGGCCTTCGTTGCGCAATATTCTTACAACACTCAAATCGAAGTCACAACTCGTGATCTTGAAACAACAAGGCAGGAGCCTAAAGAGAGCTTCTTGGAATTTGTAACCCGGTGGAGAGCGAAGGCCTCGATGATGACCCTGAGGCCTACCGATAAAGATTAAATCAGGATGATTGTGCGCAATCTCCAGCCAAAACTGATGCAAAAAATGATTGTGCTCCCCTTCCCTACCTTTTCAGATCTGCATAAGAGGGGGGTACAAATTGAAGATGCAATGAAATAGGGTCTGATTGACCAAGATAGAGAGCAGCCTAGGAGGACTTTCAACCGTAACAACAATGCAGGCACGAGTGGCGCTGCGACTGCAAAAGCTTCGGAAGTAAGTATGGTCGCCACCATTCCCCCTCCCCCTCCAAGACCCATGGCAGCCATGCCTTTCTCCGGTGCATCCGGAAGCAATACACAGACAGCTAGATTCCAACCCCGTGGCCAAAGAACCTTCACCCCATTGTATATGCCCCTGTCCAAGGCTCTAGGGGTATTAATCAGGAAAGGGCATCTAAAACCCCTGGAGCCGAGGCCGTTGCCAAATCCGCTTCCCCCCACTCACAACCCGGCCAAATACTGCGCATATCACCAACAACATGGTCATGACACTGACCAATGCTTCAGATTACGTCACGAGATTCAAGACCTCGTTGACAAACAGGTGATTTTGCCTCCCGATAAACCCAATGTCACAACCAACCCACTCCCTACACACAACCAAGCTCCACCTCCCAAAAGAATCAACTTCATCCAGACTGGGGTCGCATCTTACGATCCTAGCATCTATATTACCCCTTCCCACCTACCTAAGCCGGAGGTGCTCCTTCCTGATTGCACAGATTTGTGCATGTTGGACATCTCCACAACCCAACCTGAGTCAATGGTGGTGACTGTCGAAGACAGAACAGGGGAGACTTCAGAGGAGGTTGGAATTTTTGAATCAAGGTTTGAGCAGTCTGGGGTTTTTGCTGGGGAAGCCTACGATCCGAGTAATTACATTCTGTTAGCAGGCCAGGTTGGGCCAAGTGTAGAATTGGTAGAGAGGGCAGAGCTGTGTGTGATCCAAGGGGATGGATTTGAGCAGCGGACAGGTGATTTGACGGCTGTGGAAGAGGACTTTGCCAACTTGCAGTTTTTCAATGACTAGGATCCAGGGGACGCGACGGTCAACTGGTTTGATTATGAGGAATCGGCAGAGGCTACCGGGTGGCTGGATGATCAACCGGATGTTGTGGAAGAGTTCCAACCAGAACAAGGCCCGGCAGGGGCGAGGATGTCAGTTGTGGCCGGAAGGGCCGGAAGTCAGAGTGCATTGCCGGAGAGCGCCAGTACGAAGAATTTCGCTCAGGACCAAGGTATTGTGAGTGCAGGGAATATTGAACAACCAGCTGTACTGACGCAGTTGGAACAAGAAAGATCTGGGGATTCTGAGAGAATCAGGAAAGCTAAAGCCCCCGTGGGGACCGAAAGTGCTATGGGCACAAGAACAGAAGATGCTGCGAGCATGTGGGCTGAAAGTACTGCGAGTACAATCATACCGGAGCCGAACAGGTGTCTGTGGGCTGCCGACGGAATGTGGTGGAAAGACGATGATTTATGTCTTGCCCACATAGATGAGGATTGGGGGAGCAATCAACCAAACGACACCTAGTATATCGGTGAGGTGGATCATATGACAAGAAGCGGGCAGTATTTCAAGCCCCCGCACCTAGACCAGCCAGAAACATCTGGGAAGGATAAGGAAGGTGAGAGACAAAAAGAGAAGCAAATCGAAGAAGAGGCTGTACTAAAGCAGTTAAAGAAGATACAAGCAGACATCTCCATCTGGGGACTGCTTATGGCATCATGAGTACACAGACAAGCTGTCTTATCGGCCATCGACAAGGCCAAGCTCTCTATAGACACCACACCCAAACAGCTGGTGGGCTTAGTTTTTCTGGGAGGAGCTACCCTGATGTTGACTTTCTCTGACAAAGAGCTGTCGCCTGAGGACGCGAACCATAACAAGCCACTCTACATCTTCGTAGAGTGTAGAAACAAATGGATACCTGTGGTGTTGATCGGCACAGGGTCTGCCATCAATGTATGCCCGGCAAGAACTGCATACGCCACCGGTTTAAAGACCGCAGACTTTGTGCCGACAACCCAGGTGATTCGGGCATATGACAATACGAGTCGAGAAGTTGTGGGAACAGTGAAAATCCAGACCAAGGTTGGGCCGAGACAGCATGAAATAGACTTTCACATCTTAGAAGTTCCTACGACCTTCAATCTGCTTTTGGGGCGGCCGTGGTTGCACCAGGTGCAGGCCGTCTCATCCACTTTGCATCAGATGGTGAAATACCCCCATGGGAAGGGAGTAGCCATCGTTTTTGGGAATTCATCGATCCATCCACCGCCAGAGGTGTCTACACTAGTCCTGGAAATTGAGCACGGCATGGAGGATGTGTTTATGTCGGGTTTTACCTTAGCTGAGGCTCGGGTTGTGCAGAACATCATGGCTGTTAATGAGGGAGTGTATGTCAGTGCTCAATCTGTATACCTCATGAACAAGCTTCAACACATCCCCGGGATGGGATTGGGAAAGAGCGGCCGGAAGGGCGTCGCAGCATTAACTGAAGTGCCACACAACCCCCATACCTTTGGCTTGGGTTATCTGCCCGCCAAAGAGGATTGGATAAGGAAGGGAAAGGAAATGGCTGGGAGAGCCAGAGCAAAGTAGGCTGGGAAGCCTTTTGAGCTGATGCATAGGCCCATTCAAGGTACCCTAAACGGACGCTTCGTCCGGGAGGGGGAGGACTTTCCATTTTGTGGCTTCCCAGAGCCATGGCTGAACGCAGAGAGGAAGCGCGTACCAGGTTTTGAGATCTTCTTTGACCTGCAATTATCCGGGGATGACGTTGCCGAAGAGCAGACGGACCCATTGGCTGAGGCTGAGCAGAATAAGAAAGTGCAGTCTGAGGACGCTGAAAGTGAAATGGGGGTAGCGCTGGCATGTCTACTTTCAGATCCTCCGATCGAACAAAAGTTCTTGGGGGATAACTTCTCGGTATGCGTGATCGGGAATAAAACGGCTGCGGGCCTACCAGCAACTATTTTGGATGCATCTATCGCACCCTCTCTCATTTGGCAGTATGAAGAGGGATTTTTTTCCAGCAGCACCGGGTCAGGTAGTGAGCCGGAATCTGATTCCACCGAGTCTTGTGAGTCGGAATTAGGTTCCAGCTCGACTGAATCTGAGTCTGGTAATCCTGGGGATGATAACCCGGATGCCACAGTCTTGTCCAGGTCGTCTTTTTCTTTCTCTTTTGAGTCTGTTGTAACCGAAGAATCGGACGATTTGGATGTGCTTAATGAGAATCAAGTAGCTGTGGTTTCTGAGTACTTTTCTGTGCCCTTGATTTATTGCATTAACTCGGACTTTCAAAATTTTGATGAAAACGACGAGGTCGAAATTCCTCCGGTTTTGCAACGCGTAATTGAACAAGAGCAGGAAAGATTTGTTAAACCTTTAGTTGATGAAATCACTATAGTGAATATTGGTACTGAAGAGGACCCGCGGCTGGTCCAGATCGGGTCCACGTTGTCTTCGGAGGAACGCGAGCGCTTAGTCGCTTTATTAAAAAATTTCAAAGATGTTTTCGCGTGGTCCTACGAAGACATGCCTGGAATCGATCCTGAGATTGTACAGCACCGGATCCCTCTTGACCCCGAGGCCCAACCCGTTAAACAGAAACTCAGGAGGATCCGCCCGGACTGGGCTCTCAAGATTAAGGAAGAGGTCACCAAGCAAATTGACGCATGATTCCTGCTGGTATCCGAATACCCGACTTGGTTGGCCAACATAGTTCCGGTACCGAAGAAGGATGGCAGGATCCGAGTGTGTGTGGATTTCAGGGATTTGAATAGAGCTAGTCCAAAGGACGACTTTCCCTTGCCGCATATCGATGAGTTAGTGGACTTCACAGCAAGACATGCTTTGCTTTCGTTTATGGATGGCTTCTGAGGCTACAATCAGATAGTGATGGCACCTGAAGATCGGGAAAAGACTGCATTCACCACCCCGTGGGGGACATACTGCTACAGAGTGATGCCGTTTGGGTTAAAGAATGCTGGAGCTACTTATCAATGGGCCGTGACCACGATATTGCATGACATGATCCACAAAGAGGTTGAGGTGTATGTGGACGACATGATTGTCAAGTCCAAAGAAAGAGAGGGCCACTACACCGCCTTGCAAAAGTTCTTTCAAAGGATCAGAGAATTCCGGTTGCGGCTGAATCCTCAAAAGTGTACGTTCGGTGTTCCAGCAGGGAAAATGCTGGGGTTTCTAATTACACAGAGAGGTATCGAAGTCGACCCTTCCAAAATCAAGGCCATCTTAGAAATGCCACCACCAAGGACTGAAAAGGAGGTGCAAGGCTTTCTGGGTAAAGTGCAATTTATAAGACGGTTTATCTCAAAATTAACCTTGATTGTGAACCACTTTTTGGCCTCCTGAAGAAAGGAAAGAAATTCCAATGGGACGGCCGATGCCAAGCTGCTTTTGAACAGATCAAGGAATACTTACAGAACCCGCCCGTGTTGTCACCACCAGAGCCGGGGAGACCGTTGATTTTGTATCTTTCAGTAACTGAGACTACAATGGGCTGCATGCTCGCGCAAGAATCAGAGGACAAAGTGGAGAGAGCCATCTACTATCTGAGCAAGAAGATGCTAGAGTATGACACTCGCTACACACCGTTGGAGAAGGCTTGCTTAGCTTTGGTATGGGCTACTAGGAAGCTGCGGCACTACCTGTTAGCTCACTCCGTAATGTTGGTTTTACGACTCGATCCCATCAAATATCTTTTCGAGAAACCAGCACTTACAGGTAGGCTAGCTCGTTTGTTGCTGTTGCTCTCTGAATTCGATCTGAAATATGTGACACGCAAGTCAGTCAAGGGAAGAGCAGTAGCAGAATTCTTAGCCGATCATCCAGTGGAAGGGGGTGAAGTAGTCGAGTACTTATTCCCAGATGAAGCCATTTTGCACATCGACGATGAAACTTGAACGATGTACTTTGACGGAGCGTCAAATCAGTACGGGTATGGGATAGGGGTGTTGCTGATAGCACCCGACAATTCTCGTATCCCTCTAGCCTTCAAACTCCGGTTCAAAGTCTCGAACAACGAAGCGGAATATGAGGCACGCATTGCCGGTCTAGAGGCAGCCATGGAACTAGGGGCAAGACGGTTGGACGTCATCGAGACTCGAACCTTGTTGTGTCTCAAGCAAAAGGGGACTAGAAAGTCAAAGAAGAAAAGATGATGATATATCACCAGGCCTTGGACTTGTTAATCCCTTGGTTTGAGAAGCTAAACTTTGCTCATCTACTAAGAGAGAACAACAGGTTCGTAGATTCTTTAGCAACTCTATCTTCCATGATAGACATCCCGTTCGGAGTCCGGATGCGTCCAGTCATCATTGACCAGAAATTTGCGCCAGCGTACGAGTCGATTGCTGCTATAGATGAGGCTCAGGACGAAAACCCCTGGTATTATGACATTTGGAATTTCTTAGAGAAGGAAGCATACCCGCCATGGGTAAATGCCAAGGATAAAAGGGCAATCAGAAGAATGGCTGTTCAGTTCATCATCTGTGGGGGTAAGCTGTATAAGAGAGGTCATTTGGGAATGCATAAGTTGTGTGTCGATGCCGAAGAATCGAAGCGCCTAATGGAGGCCATCCATGGAGGGGAATGCGGTGCGCATATGAACGGAGTAATGCTAGCACGGAAGATCCTCAAACAAGGTTACTACTGGTCCACCATGGAGGAGGATTGTATCGGTTTTGTTCGGCGATGCCACAAATGTCAAATTCTTGCAAATCGCATGAACATTCCGCCGTCGAAGCTGTACAATATGACTTCGCCATGGCTATTTTCAGTCTGGGGAATCGATGTGATCGAGGCTGTCACTCCGAAGGGGTGAAATGGGCATGAGTTCATCTTGGTCGCGATAGATTATTTCACGAAGTGGGTCGAGGCCCAATCCTATGCGGTGTTGAAGGCTTCACATGTTGCGATGTTTATCAGAAACAACATCATCTGTCGCTATGGGGTCCCAAACGAGTTAATTTCGGTTAACGGTTCCTACTTCAAGAAGGAAGTGATTGACTTGTTGGAAACATACCGGCCGCAAATCAATGGAGCAGTTGAGGCCGCCAACAAGAATATTAAACACATACTGCAGAAGATGGTGCAAACCTACCGGGATTGGCCAGATAAGTTGCCGTTTGCTTTGTGGGGCTACCAGACTTCAATCAGAACTTCTACTGGGGCGACTCCGTATTCATTGGTTTATGGAATGGAGGCCATTCTACCTATCAAGATTGAGGTTCCGTCATTGCGAAGTATTGGCTGAGTGTCAAATAGCCGAAGCAGATTGGCAGTAGAGCAAGTTTGAGGAACTTATGCTCTTTGATGAGAGAAGACTGAAAGCACTGTACCATGTTCAAGGTTATCAGCGCAGAATTGCCCGGGCTTTCTACAAGAAAGTTAAGTCCAGGAATCTAAAGGAAGAAGATTTGGTGCTCAAGGACAACCGAGCTCCCATCCACGACCTAAGGGGCAAGTTCAGACCCAATTGGACTGGTCCCTACATCATTAAGTCTATCTGGTCAGGTGGAGCTGTGGTTCTGATGGATCTAGATGGCCTAGAGTTCTCACAACCAATCAATATGGACAAGTTGAAGAAATATTACCCTTGAGAGGCTTGCTAGGCCGAAAACCCGAAAGGGCGACCTAGGCAAAACTTAGAGCACAAAAAATTTGAAATTATAAAAACTGAGCTCGCAAGGTTGAAAATCCGCAAATGACGGCCTTGGCAAAAGTTAGAGCATAAAAGGAGAGTGAGAATACCCGAGTGAACCCGAGCTTGAACTACGTAAGGCTTGATTCCCATCTTTGGGATACGTAGGCAACTTCATCCCGGAGTTCAGCCATAAACTTTTCCCCGATCAACTTTGTCCATTTGATCATCTCGGCCATCTTTGTCTATTCAGCATTCAAGAGTTCGGTTATGATCTCCGGTGCAGTGCTTTTCAGACTAGGGGCAACTTTCCGTTGCTGTGCAGTGCCGCAGTACTATTCAGACTAGGGGCAATTTTCCAGTTGCTAGGATCCGGGGCTGTGCATCTCAGTGACAGATCTCAGGCGTGTCTAGTTCTGATCCATATCGAAAATGGTTTTGAAAAGTTTTAATAAAAGTTGACTTTGTTCAAATTAATCTTTTTATAACTAAGACCATTTTTGGACCAAAGCGAAAAATTTTCAGTACCCACAACCTTCAATTTCATTGATTTCAAAACAGAGTTCTCCTGCTCTTGCATACAAATTGAAGTTGCTTTTTATTACATTCATAAAGAAAACTTGAAAGTACTAATAAAACAATAAATCCGGAGCATGGATAAGTCAGGTGTCCCTGCGCCCCCTCCCAGAGCTGGTCGAAGACTCCGATGCCAAGCTGGGCCCAATCTGTGCCTCTTCATTGAGCCAATCTAAGCACTCATCAGACAAAGTGCAATTGAAAGTGGGAGCGGGGGCCAGGAGCTCTCTAGTCCTCCAGGCTGTGGCATACCGGGCAAGCTGTGCGCCACGAACCGAGAATGCGGCAGGGTACTCTATCCCCTCTGGCGGGCAAGTCTGATCATGACCGAACTGGCGCTGGAACTGGAACGGAAAGTAGAACACACAGTGAGTCAGACCAATCAACTGGATCCTGGTCTGCCGGGACATGCTATAGCTCATTGCCGGGAGATTGAGCCAAGGACAACGCCAAGCAATGTGATCTGCAGAAAAATTGCACATCCAGTCGAACCACCATCCCTCATCAAGGGCATCGACTAGGCGTTGTCGAAAGAAATAGCCGCGAGCTGAGTAGGCTGGGCAAGAGTCCACAACTTGCAATTTATCCATAAACCATACCTGGGGAGGGATGAAAAATGAGAGAATAAAGAATAGAGAGATGTACGATAAGAGAAAAGTAAGAAAAGGGGTTTTGTGAGAACAACCGAGCCTGAGGGCTGAGTGATGTGAGCAATACATATGTGAGATTGGGTGGGAAACATTACCTGCAGCAGTAGTGGACTCCCCGCAAATCTGGTCGTCTCCTGGCGATAGAAAGCATCCAAGCCCATCAGTGTCTCGGCCAATGTCATGGCGATGCAGCTCTTTCCTTCCTTCAAGCCGTGAGCAACTTCAATCAGACGAATGCTAGATCTACTAAAGCCTGGGGCAAGTAAAAAGTGAGATAGCATGCACAAGCAAAGGGCATGTCGCCGAAAGCCTTGCCAATGATGGTTGCCGCGGTCACCGACATCAGAAAAGCGATGAATCAAGCCGAGGATGTCCAGTTCCCCATTGCAGATCAGAGACCGAGTGTCATGCATGGTGAGCCCACACATCCGCCCTAAAGCTTGGGCGTGGCCAAAGCGAAATTGAGGCAAAATCTCTTCATGGCATTCAGATTCCATCAAAACTTGAAAATCTTCGAAAGTTGGACATACCTCTTGCCCGCCGAAGCTAAAAACATGTGTTACCGGGTTCCAAAACCTCGCTGCGACATGGAAGAAAGGAAGGTGCAGCGGAGTACGGCTCAGCGTGAATAGTGCATTCAAGCCGAAGCCCCGGAAGTTCAACTTTTCTGAGCCGTCTAAAGTAGCAATCCAAGCTGCGAGATTTTCGACGAGAAACGCCTCCATTTTGGTGCAAAACTGAGATGAAATGAATCAACCACGAAGCTAGGACTTTTAAAGAGGATAAGGCACTATTCGGGGGACACGTGTCAAAAAACTTATGGTTACTGAGCTAGGTGGTCGGCCGACCACCTTTTCTGGTAGGCCGACCACCCCCTTGGTCTCCAAATGAAAAAGCTGGTCGGCTAGCTCCCAAAGGTTGGCCATGCTGCAAAGTGGGGCTTTGGTCTTGTTCTAGCCTCTAGAAGGAAGTTCCTAGCATTTCCATTCATCGGGAGCGTTGAAGTTGCGAGTTTTCCTCAGTTTCGGATGCGTTCCGTCACTTCAATCGTCTGAAATGCACTTTGTTTATCGAGTTGTTGTTAAGTCTTGCTTATCGAGTTGTTGTTTTGCTTATCGAGTTATTGTTTTGTTTGTCGAGCTGTTTTGTTTATCAAGTCTTGTTTATCGAGTCATCGAGTTTCGTGCATTGAGTTGTTACTCTTTGTTTAATCAACTTCATTGTGTCTTGCTTATCAAGTTGTCAACTTTGTTGTGTTTTGCTTATCGAGTTGTAAACTTGCTAGGCTTTTGTTGTTTCTTAGTAAGTTAAGTTGTTTAGTTTGTTGCGTCGGTTCACTACCTGACTTGGCAATTTTCAATGGTTATTTCCATTCAATCTCATTTTTGGTGCAAAATGATGCGATGCGATGCTAAGAACATAAAATACAACACTTTTTCAAAAAATGTTTCATTCCATCATGTTTCCTTTGTTACAACATTTTTACAATAAGGGTACAAGTTTTACAGAAAATAAAACTGCCTAATAATGTACAATGTGCTACAACTACTAGTAAAAAAGGAAAATAAAGCAGGGAACAGCTGCATCAATGCTCTCAAGAGCAGGAATAAGAGGCCCTCTTCGTCCTCTTCTGTGAAACAGCATCTGCACCATCATCACCATCATCATCGTTTGAGTCGGGGCTGCCATCCTCGAAACCCTCCTCAGCCTCATCTCCACTACCGAAACCGGAGTCGGAGCCACCCACTCTGTCAGCAGATGTCTCTGACTGGGGATCTGCAGCCTCCTCCTCCTCGTTGGACTCCTCCTCTATGATGTGTGCTCTGCGTCCGCCTCGTCCGCGAGACGACTCCCCTCTCCCAGCTCCTTGAGAAGGCCTAGATGGCCCAGCTCCTCGGGAAGGCCTGGATGGTTCGGCCTGTGGCTGAGTATATACCAGACGCATCTGAAAATAAAGAGTGCAATTTGAATACATCAGATCAAATATGTATGTTAGATACAGATGCAAGACAACTACATGAAGTGGGTGCATGCAGGTACAGTACGTAAATGTGGTGTGTGTCAGATGTGCTCTACATATACAGTCAATTAATGCAGTGAAATGTTCAACATCAGCATGTCATCAGAAGTATGATAATGCAAGAAAACTGAAGAGTACCTGGACACCGATGATGGATAACTGCGCCTCTCTCCGCAGGACCATGCCCTCAAGTGAGGCCACCAATCCGAACATCCCCTCCATGTACTCTCTAGGTGGCTGCAGATACAAGCTCAAGTCATCAATGAATACACAAATGCCAAAGTATCTGTGTGATAAATGGAAAACAATGGAACATACCGGTGGTGAGTCAGGGTCACTGACATATCGGTGATCAGGCATCGGAGGCTCTATCGAGATCGGGTAGGAAGCCCCATATCTCCATCCCATCAACTCAGTCGGGATATCTGGCCACCCAGCATAATGATAAGTCGGAGGAATCAGGGGAACCAATTCACCCCCACCTCTAGATGTGTCAGCCCTGTTGGTGGAAGGGACATCTGCAACCCGAGCCCGACTCGATGACGGCATACCCGCAGACCTCCTCGTGGGAGTACGGACACCTGTCAATGGAGGCATCAAGTATGTGTGACGGTAGGTCGCGTACTCCCCCTGCTCCAAATGTAGTAATGCATCGGTACCTTGCATAGCACTAGTGACCTCCTGGGGAGGGAGCCTATCAGCGGTCCGCATATCGTCTGGAGGTACTGAGGGGATGTCCTGAGCAGGGTAGCCCCATATCTGGCGCAAGAAGCGATCCCCCAAAAACCAAGCCCTGCCAACTGGCCCCTCGAATAGGATCCTATACCCAGAGGCCCCCCATGCTCCAGCAAACTGAAATCGAAGGTCTCTACCTAAAGGCGCCCAGGGCTGCCACGTGTTCTGCGAATAACCAATGCATAAGCCGATCAGAAATTGGGAATGTGCAAGACAAATCAAAGATGAAAACATGAAGAACTGAGAGTTCTGAAATACCTCTGTTGGCCGCACTGTATCGAAGTACTGCCGTAGGTAGATGAGAGACTCCCGAGGTCTCGGCCGGTACCGGCCCTCGAAAACGAGTGAATATGGGGTCATGAGAGGCACCTCCACCTCAAGCTCTGGAGCTAGCGTCGGGAAGTACGCGAAAACCCATAACTGTGAGAAACAGAGCAATAGCCATCAGAATACAGAATGCTGAGTGCAGAATGTAAATGCGGAATGCTGAGAGCATAATGTAAAGTACAGAATGTAAAGTCTGCCGTGTGCGCAATGTACAGATAATGAAAAGCAGAAATGTAAACCAAGAGGGCAGAAAGTACCTCCCAGGCTCTCCAATAGCCGCCAACTATATTCCCCCGTCTGCGGGAGGTCGCGCTCATATAGCAATAGAGGGTAGCCAAGCCGGCGCCACCCCAGTCGTATCGGCTGACCTGTGATAGGTCCACCAAAGCGCTCAGCAGATAGAGTCCGACAGTGCTCGCCCTATCAGAAAACAGAGTAGTCCCGAAGAGGAACATCAAAAACCCGCGAGTATACTGTGCTACCTCCACGGGAGTCTCAGGCTCCCTCCCCCCTGAAATGTGAGGAAAACTAGGTGTATCGAACTCTGCCCGAGGATCTGTCGACTGGTGGACGAGCTCCCAATAGATAAATCCAGGCGGCCTCCCACTCGCCCATGTCCTCGTCATAAAGGATCGCCCAGCCTCCTATGTCAAGGCCTGTGAGCACAGCAAAGTCAAACGGGGTCATAGTCATGTCCCTGGTAGTAGAGAAATGGAAGGAGTTGGTGGTGTCCCACCATCTCTCTACCAGGGCCCCTAGCAACGTCCTACTGGCAGGATAGCGAGATATCCCAGTGCAGAAGGGGCCGAACCCTGCAAAGTCAACCCAATCGCGGACAGCCTCCGGGAGCTCTGTATACCACTCTCTCACCACAATGGAGCCATATCCTCGTGTAACACGGGAAGTCACCTGTATTTAGAATGCATACATGTATTCAGTTTCAGAATGAAATGAATAAGCTGTGTTCAAATAAAATGTATAAGCTACGTGCAAATGAAATGTATAAGCTGTGTGCAAATGAAGTGAATGAGCTGCGGGTTCAGAAATCAAAGTCTGTGAGTTGCGTGTTCAAAGTAAAGTGAGTGAGCTGTGTGTTCAGAAGTGAAAACTGGGCTGCGTGTTCGGAATTTACAGTTTGGGCTGCGTGTTCAAATGTCAACGAGTGTGTGCTGCGTGTTCATATTCAGAAAAACTGGGCTGCGTGTTCGGAAATTTACAGTTTGGGTTGCGTGTTCAAATGTCAACGAGTGTGTGCTGCGTGTTCACATTCAGAAAACTGGGCTGTGTGTTCAGAAAATTCAGAATTTGGGCTGCACGTTCAACCTTCTACAAAGTGTGTGCTGCGTGTTCACATTCAGAAGACTGGGCTGCGTGTTCAAAAAATTCAGAATTTTGGGCTGCGTGTTCAACCTTCTACAAAGTGTGTGCTGCGTGTTCACCTCAAAACTGGGCTACGTGTTCAGAAAATTCAGAATTTGGGCCGCGTGTTCAACCTTCTACAAAGTGTGTACTGCGTGTTCACCTCAAAACCAAGCTGTGTGTTCAACATTAAAGTTTGCGCTGCATGTTCAACCTTCAACAAAGTGTGTGCTGCATGTTCACATTCAAAAACTGGGCTGCGTGTTCAAAAAATTCAAAGTTTGAGCTGTGTGTTCAAAATGCAAACAGAATGTTGTGTCATAGGCTAAGTGTTCAGAACAAGCTATGTGCTAGAATGAGCAGATAAGCATAGCAAGAGCATGAGATGCATGGAAAATGCAGAATACGTTGCAGAAAATGTAAAAGTGAAATACATACCTCCCACGCCTAATGGGAAAGGTGGGACTCCGGCTCCCGCAATAAAAGATCCACAGGAGCTCGCTCATCGAAATCAGTGAAATAATAGAAAACTGCCTGAGGGAGGACATATGTCGGAGGGTCGTAGCTCTTAGGAATAAATGGTCGAAACCCTCGGAGGCAGAGCCATAATATCTGGATCATCTCCGGCGCCTGGAGGACCTTCACCTTGAGGAAAGTGACCGGCCATTTCAAAAAAATCGGCAAAAAGGAGCAAAAATGAGCAAAATGAGCCAAAATTGAAAAAAGTCAACAAAAGTCAACTCTCGGGAAATGAAAAAGTCAACAAAAGTCAACTCTCGAGAAAATCTTCCAAATATTGAGACAAACTCACCCAAGTGGCGGAAATGAAGAAAGAAGCACCGAAATCAAAATCTAATCGTTCAAAGTGACGAAAACTGAAAGATTTCGCGAAACAACTTTACGTGGGGGCGTTGGAAAACACATATAGAGCGCAGATCTGAGAGAGAAAGTGGTCTAGGAAGGAGGAGAAGGCAATTTCAGAGCTGAAGTTATGAGCAAAAGGTGTTTGGCTTTGTGCATTTAAAGAAATGAGGGTGAAAGGACAAAATTGCCCCGGATTTGGGCTAGGTGGTCGGCTGACCACCTTTTCTGGTAGGCCCGACCACCCCTCTTCACTAAACCTGGTCGGTGGCCTCCCCTTTGGACCAAACCTGGTCGGTGGTGTTCCCAAGATGGTCTCCAAGGTCTTTGCAAATTTTGGTGATGGTTGGAGTCCCTGGCACTCGAGAAAGTACAAGAAAAGTGCACTTTTCGTCGCGAAATCCCTCCGCGGGAACTTCAACTCCAACTCTCGATGCGTGCTTCGTCTTTACTTGTCAAGAGTGAGGTGTATCCTTTGTGAATATGTTGTGACCTTTCCGGGAGGTAAACCGGAGGCCGCGATCGAGTCACCCTCGCCGAAACTCGCATTTCTTTGCTCGTTGTTTTGTGTCAGATATGCGTTCGAGTTTGCACTTATCCCACATTGTCATGCACATTACTTGCATTCTCATGTACACCACTTGCATTGTTATGCACGTTTTATTGGTATTGTCATGCTTCCATACTTAACTTGCGTTGTCACGAGCGTTTCTTCTCGCATTGCGATGCACTCACCCATCGACACCGTGTTTGTCTGCATTCAATATCACGCTGAACATATGTTGCTGACTATGTTGTGCTTGTTGAGTTTCTTTCTTTTGCATGCACGATATTGTATGTACGGTTCATTTGAGGCTGGTGCAACCAGACAAATCGCGCAGGTATCGTATCTTCTCCGTGTGAGACGTGGCAAGAATTGAATAATTCTCCGCATTCTTAACTGCATGAAATGTAGTTGTTGCTTTGCATTCTTGCTTAAAACTGTTGCATCTATTGTGAATATGTGCTTCATTACAGCTTGGTGCATTTGCATAATCATGAGGTACCTTCGGCTTCTTTGCATTGTCAGTTGCATTTTGCCCCCTACCTGCGGTAACGCCTGCAGCACATCTCTATTTATCTCGCCTGTTTGTCTAAGTCTTCGGCCTTATAAAAAATGGGTCGTCTCTGGGCTTTGACATTCACTCCCGTCACGTATGACTTCCGAGTTCTGTCAAAGAGGGGCAACTGTAGACACCCCATTTTTGACAAACCTTAAGACTCAGACGTCACCAGTTGATCGCTCTGTGATGTTGCATATTGTGCTCGTTCTGAGGTTTCAGGGTCTCGGCTGCAAGCCTTGTTTCCGGACTTCGGGGCTCTTTTGTGCTTTGCCTCGGTTTGCGAATCGGGTCCTATTTTCTCTGTTTTCTCTTTCCGAAGGGAGGGAGAGGTCTCGTAGACCATCTCTCAGTGGCCGTAGGCTACGTTTCGTGGTCGTAGGCCATTTTTCCCGTTTGGAGGCCGGTTTCCGGTTTTCGGAGCCATCAGCCGTGTGCCTCGGTTCGGGACCGCTTAACTACCTCCGATTTCTCCGGTTTTTGGCACACACCTTATTTCCTCCCTTTAGAGGGACACTGTGTCCCGAGAGACCCCCTTCGTGGTCGTACGCCACTTCCGGTGCCTAACAGCCTGTTTTCGGGGCCCCGGGCTGCGTGTTTTGGCCCCCAAACCTTCGTTTTGCATCCGTCTTGGTCCATTTTTGGTAGGCACTCTATTTTCATTGTTAGGGAGGTGGTAGTATGGTGGGAGGCCACCTTTTCCCCTAAAAAACCAGTTTTCTCATTTTCTCTCTCCTAAATCCAGTTTTTCTGACAAAAAGCTGTTTTTCTCACTTTTGAGCCACAATTTCTGACTTTTCATACCACCATTGTGTTGTGCTCATCTGGGAGGCCACCTTTCTGGGTAGGCCGACCAGCAATTGTGCTTGACCCTTTTGACCCCTGGTCGGCTGACTAGGGAAGGTGGTCGGCCGACCACCCTGAACCTTTTGAGCTGGCTGGCCAATTTTGCCTCTGTGAGTGTGTTCCAGCTGTGCCAGCTGTTTTCCTCTTGACCCACTGTTCGAGGGTTTTGTCCTTGTTTTGGCCCCTTTAAAGGTGGTTTTGACCACTTTGCTTGGTTTCAAAAAGAGTTTGGCCCTTTTGGTCAAGCTTCTTGAGGAAGCTTGACCCTTTTGGTCTAGCTTCCTCAAGAAGCTTGACCCCATTGGTCAAGCTTCTTTTAGAAGCCTTGAGCCTCTCTCTTGGCGTATCCAAGAAGCCTCACCTCTCTCCCTCTATAAAACACACACTTCACCTCCATTTCCAAGGGTTAGAAGCTTTTGGCTGGAAAATATACATACAACCATCTATCTCTATATTTCAAGCCTTCAAACACCCATATTCTTGGCCTTTTTACCCTACACCTCATAGCCTACCACCTCCATCATCCATTCCAGCACCTTGGAGGTCATTTTTAGAGGTTAAAAGCTCACCAACTTGGTCCAGAAGCTGCTGGAGGTTGGCTCTACAAGGGTAAGTCTTCATTTCCCCTTTTCTTGCATTCTTTTGCTCCATATCTTAGCCCCTTTTGTTTGCATTTTTGGACTTCGAGCTAAACTGTAAAGTGTCCTATTTTGAGCTCCTCTTCAACTTTGTTTGAGGGTACTTTGCTGTTTGAAGTCATCTACCTCCCCTTACCCTCTATCTCTCTTTTAGGGCTATTTTTGCATCATATTTTAGCCTTACTTGTAAACATTTTTGGACCTCGACCTAAACTGAAAAAAGTCTTGTTTTGACCTTCTCTTTAAGTTTTTCTGAGGTCACTTTTCTGTTTGAAGTCATCTTCCCTTATGCATGCTTCATTTCTTCATGATTAGGGCTATGCATTAGAGCACTTACATTGGCCATTGTTTGGCCTCTTAACCACTGAAATCCAGTGGATTTTCAATGGCTTAGATGTATTTTTGAGGGCCAAAATCAGAGGGGGTGACCCCTTCTCTCCTTTTCTTGTTTGGTGGTCTTTTAGGCCTTCCAAAGGGACTCTATTTTGCATACATTGAAGTCATGTTTCAGGCCTTATTCTGAGGATTTTGAGGTCTGCCTTGGCTCTGTCCGAGGCCCTTTTGGCCATTTTTTATGTACCCTCATGCATGTATGGAACAATCCTCCTCAAGGCCTTTTAAGAGGACCTTTCATTGTATGCTTTATTGATCAATTTCAGGCCCTTTTTGGTGGGTTTTAGGGCTGTCATAACTCATTTCCAGAGTTGGTTTGGTCATGCTAAGTGTCTATCTTGTATGTGTTAAGTAACCCCTTCCATGGCCTTTCAAAGGAACTCATCATTTTTGCATGTGTTGACTGCATTTCATTGGGTATTTGGGTTTTTTTTGACATGTTTTATTCACTGTTTTTGGCTGGTTTAATGAGATCTCACATGCTTCATATGCATGCCATGTAAATCATGCTTGCTAGCCAATGTTGCATGTTGTTTTAGCCCATCATGTTAGCATTTTTTGGCCATGCTTTAAACTAGTAATGTGCATGTTTTGGGACTGCCTTGGCTCTATCTTTGTGCTTCATAGTCAAATAATGCTTGCTTTGCATGGTTATGGTTCATTACATGTGCCTAGTTTTGAGTTTCGGGGCCTATAGCATGCATTGTGTGACATATTTGCATGATTTGGGATCATTTAGCACCATGTTTCAGTACTGAAATTTAAATGTTTGAATGCCATGCTTCATCCTTGCCATGCTTTGGTAGAGTGGCATTTTATGCCTTAGGTTCGGTCCTCGGTATGCGTGCATGTGTGCACACATTTCGGTTGTCTCATTTTTCATCTTATGGCTACTGATGTGAGTGTGGCTAAGGTCCACTCATATTGGTGTAAGCCCATATTGCATTGTGTATGCCATCTTAGTCCATAGCATTGTGTATGCTAGGTTGTATGTTAGAGCATTGTGTATGCCATGTTACATCGAGCATTGTGTATGCCATTTCATAGCATTGCGTATGCTAGGTTGTATGTTAGTCGCATTCATGCATGTCATGCATATTGCATTGTGTTTGGGATAGGAGTTAGCCCAAGCACAGGAAATGAGGGACGTTTCGTACTCCGAGTGACGGAACGTGTCTCAATTCTCGGTCACTGACACTCCAGATTAACCATGATGGAGTCTCGGTCTTGTTGTGTTTTCATGTGCATTCATTTCATATTGAGTCGTGCAATTCGACTCCTCGGCCATCATGCATCGAGATGCGTGATTGATGGCACGAGGATCGAGGCAAGCATACATATGTGAAAATACTTTGCCATGCCCCTTTCTTGTTCTCTGTTGCAGTAAATCAAGGATCAACATCCTTCAAGAGCTTTGCACAACATTCCGGGATTAATTGCAAACAGAGGCAAACCGGGACATCGCACTGGATTTCTGTGCAAGGCAACTCAAGCATGCATCATTCATCATCCGGAACAGAGCTGAGGCAGTCCATGGGCTTGCATGCTAATTTACTGCTTTCCTAGTTAATTTGTTAATTAATTAGGGTTTTTATTCAGACTGTATTATTTATTTGGGACTGTATTATTTATTCGGACCCTCCGGGCGAGGGCACAATTGTAATAAGTGTGTGTGTGTGTGATGTATGTCTTCCAACCCCACGTCTTTCTCCCTTTTATTTACCAGTTTATGATGGTTAGATTAGGGCATGTTTCAATTAGCATACAGTATGATAGCATGTTTGCATTCATTCATCTGTTTTGCATGCACCAGGCTCGGCGCATCATACTAACTGCATTGTATTTCAATTCCGAGTTGAATACTTGTTAGTTGTAGCATTTCACAAGCCATCTCTGGAATAGCCGAGCTTATCTTAGTTGCATTTTTACATGTGCTGCATTAGGCATTTCTGTATAGTTAGGACCATGCATGATTTCTAACATAGCTTCTGTTTTGGCTTGGAGTACTCGGTAAGTTTTTGTGCTTTAGCATCCTTGCATGCGTGTGAGTGACTGCCATGATAGCATGCTTACCATGAGGCTATGTGCTTATGTGATATAACTGCCTGAATGCCTGTGGGTGAAGGTTGGATTATTTGAATTGGAATAATGCATTGACAGTGAGTTTTAAGCCCACTAGATAGTGGCAAAACCATGTTTTCTAAGCCCACCCGAGGGTGGCAAAATCTACATTTTAAGCCTACTTGCGAGTAGCAAACCATTTTCAAAACAAACATAAAATGTTTCGTTCCAATTCAGGCGACCCAGTCTATACTTGTATGCTGAACGCATCACATAGTAAATCTAGGCTAATAACCGGGATAAGAACGCATAATGTTTTCAAAACTAGATATCATGGTTAGTAGAGGCCGATCTTTGATCGGGCGAGCGGGGGTGCTCACGAAGTGACCTTCCCCAATTGTACCCAAGTTCCCGAGCCGAGGCAACTTTGGTGATGACGGACACGTGGGCTTAGGCACGAGTCAGGGTTTCCTAAATTCCCCAAAATAAAATATTTAGGTGGCAACTCTGTATCTGGCAAAGTAGTCCATGTTTGGCACTTTTTTACAAAAAAATCTGTTTTAAAAAACGATTTGCCGGATTTGGACTCTTTGGTTCAGATTAAGAACTGTGACAATTTGAGTCCGAACTGTAGTGAGGCACAAGGGGGCGTCTACCTGTGGCTGTGATGATTTTAGCAGCGAGACCGTGGCTAAGTAGGGCTGACGTCAGCGGCTGAGGAACAAGAAAAATGGTTGAGAGAAGCCGACCAAAAGCCAATGGTGATTCGGCTAATGCGGTAACCGATAGGCAAGCCAACGTTGGATCGGTTGAGGCGCTGGTGTGGAAGAGCGGTTGATGCGGAAGCCAATGGGCAAGCCGAGGGAAGCTGGCTGAGAGGATGCGTGTGGGAGTGTGCTGAGAGTGGAAGCGGCGTCAACCAACGCGCTGGTCTTTAGGAGGCGCGTGAGGACGCGTACGCATTCTAATGGAGGTGAATTTGGTGGCGTTGACTTTGTCGTGAAGAGACGAAGATGTGGGTATAGTCCAAACGTTGAAATAAGAATGCACTAGATACGCAGAAACTGACCGGAGGACAGAAGCAATCTGCTAGGGAAAAAAAAAGTGAGGAAAAAAATGCTAGGAGAGAACCCTAGGCTCTAATACCATATTATGAAAGTAGAGAAACTGTAAATTGAATTGAATAATGAAATACAAGAAGCCTGTACTTATAGGCTGAGAAGAAACCTAGATAAGTATAGAAAAGAAGATAGAGATACATCAGAGATAAATATGAAAAAGGAGATGAGATACATCTACAATACAGATAAATATATATAAAATAATATATATATACCTAACATATATCAAAAAGTGTTGGACATACCAGTTCAGGTGGCATCATCTCAGCAAAGGCTAATGGACATCATGATGAGAACAGAGCTCTAGCAGAATTAGTAATCAAGATGTGGTTAGGGATAGTTAATAGATATGTAAGTAGCTAGAGAGGTAGAATACATATATGGAGTTTGTTAAAACAAACCCACTTGTCGGTATATAAATATATGTTCTGATCAATATTGAATCAATGAAGATATTTTTCTTGCTTTTCCTCAAAGGGTCTTGTTATGGTGTGCAACTTACACCTTACACCTTACACCTTACACTTACACCTTACACTTACACCTTATACTTAAAATTACACCTTATACTTACACCTTTTTTGAGGTTGCATGTGGTGTGCAACCCACTTACACCTTACACTTACACCTTTTATGAGGTTGCATATGGTGTGCAACCGTAAGTGGGTTGTACACTTAAGAAAAGTCCTTCCTCAAAAAGTTTAGTTACTTTTTAGAACAATAAAAAAAACTGCGTCAATTTCATTTAATTTGTACTTGTATCCCGGGACTATTTCTTTCTTAAAAGCATCACGCTATATCGGTAGTATTATACGTATTAATTAATATATATATATTAATGTATTAATTAATATTATCTCATTATTTTTGACTTTATCTATTAAAAAAAAAAACTATGAATTCCAAATAATCTATCAAATATTTACCAAATCTCTCACATGGGTGTAAGACTCACACAAATCTATATGTGTCTAGGTCTCATACCGATTTCAGAAGTTTTGATAAAACATTTAATAAATTATTTGATATCCCTAACATTACTCAATTAAAATACTTAAAATATGTAAAATTATATCACATTCTCAGTTAATATATTAATTAATACATTTAATATTATTCATATTTTATCAATGTATTATTCTTTCTTAAAAGCATCACGCTATATTACTTGCTAACATTTTTACTTTCAATGCAGTTGTTTAAAGAAATGAAGGGGTACTTTCACATTAGGTCATAAATTAATGTGGTCATAGCCACAACCAAAAAAGTCTTGGTGCTTCAAGGATGGCTCGTTCTACGTTATCACTGTAGACACATCGTAACCTCCTTGCAACTGGTACGAGATATCTCTCCTTGAAATATGTGCCTCTTAGACCTGTTTGGCTAGTGTAGATTTTAATAAAAAAATCCGTACAAAAGTTAACTCATTCTTTTTATTTTTGGATAAATTATATTGTCTTTTTTTATTTTGTCACTTTTGCACTTAACCTTTAAAGTTCAATTTATTTATATATTTATTTTTTTATTTTTTTTTATCTTTTTTTCACTTTAGTCTTTTATGTTTTAAATTTTTCCTGATTACTCCTAAAATAAATTTATGTTAAACATTTGATAAAAAATGACACATTAACAATCACATGATCTAAAAATATTTTATTATATATAATTCGCATATTTGATATAAAATTAAACTTTAGTATAATAATATCTTTTTTATATTTTGTGACAATTATTGTGACATTTTCTGTTTAATTTTGAACAGAAGTTAGCTTTACGAGTAAACTTGGAAAAATTTGAAATATGAAGGGTCAAAGTGAAAAAAATAAACTTTAATGGTCAAAGTAGGAAAATGGCTGAGCACAAAGGGGGCGAAATATAATTTACCTTTTATTTTTTACACATCTCTTTAATTATTACTAAAAATTTATTAAAAATTTAATTTTTAAACAAGTCATTAATGTCCTTTTAGCCATATGATTGTAGGTCGAAATTCTTGTTCTATGGTCACTCTGGAAGAAGAGGAATGAATGCATTTTTAATGGAGTGCAGCCAAATTGCTTTGAGTTGAGTGAGCTTATTAAGCTTAGGCTTGCATTATGGAAGAAAGATTTCCAATACTCAGTGACTGACTTATTATTCAATCTCAATCATGTGAGGGTTTGCCTTTGAGGTTTCTGCTGGGAGCTTGGCTGCTTTCCTTTCTCCCTTTCTTGTATTTTATTTGGTTTGTCTTGGTTGGTTCCTCACCATCCTAGGTTGGAGATAGCATTTGATTGAGCTTTCTTCTCGGTGCTAATCTAATTGGGATCGTTTAGTTAGCTGTGATGCACTCTGCTCTTACCTGCTTTATTGATGCTTGCAATGTACTTTGTACTTCCCTTTTATCAATAAAGTTCCTATTTTGCTGATAAAAAAATAAAAATAAAAAATCATACACTGAAAGCAACCCTAGACAATAGATTTAGACCTTAACTCTAGGGATGATTTTAGAGTCTTAAAATTGGAAAATGTGAAATCAATAAATAACCAAAAGGGAAATTCTGTGATAAACACCCTCTCTTTTGGATGTGTGTCATATATCCTTAATTAGGATATTTGTAATATTTAGTTATGTGTTATTGAGGTGTTAGTTATGATTTGATTATACATATTGTATTGATAGTTATAATTTATGTTAGATATGTCATTATTTTAGTTATGATCAAAAAGATTTTCAGCTATAACTCATGTCCTATTTGGCTGCAATTCTTTATTTTTTTACAATTATAACTTGTACAAGATTCAGTTAGTGCATTTATGTGACATTTGTGGTAGTGAAACCCACAAATATCATAATTTGCATATGTTACATACCTTTTTGAAGGTGTGTACCATAACATTTCCTTGATTAGGTAGTTTCCTTCGTGATTTTAACTTATTTTGGGCAAAATTTTGGTTTTCTGCATTTTCATTTCATAATCAACAATCATGGATGATCCAAATCAATACATTTTTATTTTCATTTTCAATCCGACGATCAATTACATTTAGTCTACATTCTATTTTCTAAAGTGTTTTGTTAAAATGTGCCTTAAAAACATATATTAAGATTGCATTAAATAAGGATAATTACACCCACTCATATAGGAAAAAATAAAAAAGTCTAAAAACTATTTTAACTCAATAATTTTTTTTATAATAAGACCAAATTAACCTTTTATTTTTCTTCCATTTAATATTTTCACATTTTTTTTTTGTGCTAAAAAATTAAAAATTAGTTTGATAAAAATAAATACACAAAAAAAGATATTTTTAAAATTTTTAAAATTATTTATTTCCCAAAAAGAGAAAATTATATAATGCAGCTTGCATTAAAATGCCTCAAAATAATTTGATGAATCCAACAATCTTATTTGTGTGGAGATAACAGTATACCCTACAGTTTACACTTGAGTTAGTTAATACCTATAAATGACTGAAATCTCCACAGCTTGGAATTGTACATTTGTCCAAAGTTTACTAAGTGGTTTTTGTACTCCTTTTACAATGTTTGAAGAATCTACATAGCAAGTAATTTCAAATCAAAACCCCACAGTTTAAAATTACACATTCATTCAAAACTTATTAAGGAGTTTTTGTACTCTTTTTAAAATGTTTGAAGAATCTCACATTTCAAGTCATTTCAAATCAAAATTTCACAATTTTAAATTATATATTTATCCATAACTTACTAAGCAGATTTTTGTACTCTTGTTAAAATGTTTGAAAAATCTCACATTTTAAGTCATTCAAAATCAAAATTCCACAGGTTGAAATTACACATTTATCCAAAACTTTCTAAGAGATTTTTGTACTACTTTGTAAAATGTTTGAAAAAGCTCATATTTCAAGTCATTCCAAATTAAAACCTCACAGTTTGAAATTATATATTTACCAAATCTTACCAAGGGATTATTTTTCTCCTTTTGAAATGTTTAAAAAATCACATATTTCAAGCCATCCCACATTTCAGTTTGAAATTACATAAGGCGTTTTTTAAAAATTGAAGTCATTTTTGTACTAATATTTGAAAATTTTCACATATGAAGCCATTCCAAATAAAAAAAAAATTCCATATCAAAATCCACCCCAAATTTGATTCATATATTGTATATCTTATCTTTCCAACACAAAAGAAAGAAAAAAAAAAAAAAAAGAAAAGGAAAGAAAAGAAAATGTAATAGAAATAAGGGTATAATCGTAAACCCAATTTTCAAACAAAATATTTATCTTTCCAAAATCAATAAGACTAATTAATTTATAATAAAATTTTTAAAATTAAACGGATCACTATTCTTAAAATTGAGATTTGCGGATAAATTTTCGTGAAACTTCCCCATCTTGGGCTTTTGAGTCATCCGTCAATGCTAGGTATTATGAAAAACCTTTCATGAAAATAATCATGAAAACTTTGTAACTTTTGGATTACATTTAGAATAAATCATCACACACTAATCAAGGTCATTCAAGAATCATAAATTTTTCATGATTATTTTTATGAAACTTTTTTCATAATCCCTAACTTTTCTCGAATAATAATGTAATACAACTTGCATTACAATATATAGTGCATTGAAGACCCTCGAGAGCACAAAAAACACAATCAGGCCACCATACCAAGTTGTAGCCACCTCTCTCTCTCTCTCTCTCTCTCTCTCTCTCTCCACACCTTATTCAATAAAATTTCCAACCTTCTGGAAGTTTTGTTATCAAACGAGATAATTGGAGAACACTTTTGGAGTGTATGAATATTTATAAAATTTCCAATCTACAAAAGAAAAAAGAAAAAAGAGAAGAATATGTATAAAATTTTAAAATATCATCTTATTAGAATTTTTTATTTAACAAAATTAATTGAAAAAATAAAATTCTTAACGGCTCTCCTATACAAATAAAAATACCTAAATTATTATTTGAAATAAATCTTTCACATCATTAAAATATTAATTGACTTAATGATTTATTAATAAGACATAGGTTTGTCTTCAGTATAAAATCATACTGGAGCGTGTCGTTAGGCTCTGTGGGCCCACTATAGAGCCCGCATCGATGATTCGAACCGTTTAATATGTAGAACTTGTCGAGTACTTCATTGTTGCAAAAAATTACGTTGATTGGATATCGATAGCCACTTGATCAGACCAAATTTGTATCAACGGTAATTATGATTTTAAAAATAAATTATTAACAAAAATGTGTTTTGACCAAGTGGGTATTGATATATTATTAATTTGATTTTTTAACAGGGATGAGGTACTTGATGAGTTTTACATATTGAATGATTCAGATTATCGATATGGGCTCCATAATTATAGCGATCTTGATTTTTCCTCTCTTTATTTATTGTATTCCGGATTCGGTTCCGTGGATGTGTTGTTGTCTCATTCTTATTTTCATCCTTTACTCTTTGTATTTAAGTCTTGGGTTGTGTTGGGCAGGTTTGGAACAGGTTAGTTGTGTTTTGAAACCTAGAGTTGATGCCCAGAATTTGGCCTTCACGCTCGAGCGGGGATTTTGACGCTCGAGCGGGCCCTTTGTTGTTGCTTCTCCGCTCGAGCTGGAGTTTTGACGCTCGAGCGTGAATTTCCACCTCCTAGTATTCTCTATGTAGGTCTTCGTACGCTCGAGCGGGAGTTTTGACGCTCGAGCGTGACCCTTTGATTTTGTCCCTCCGCTCGAGCGAGGAGTTTAACGCTCGAGCGAGGACCATGGTCTGCAAAACTTCTGGAAGTGTGCAATCGACGCTCGAGTGGCGCTTTTGACGTTCAAGCGTGAGTCTGTGTCTGACGCTCGAGAGGGGGTTTCCACGCTCGAGCGGAGCGACTTTTATATCAATTCGAAAAGTGACTTTTTGGATAACTTTTTCACCTCCTTTTCTCTCTCTTACTTTTCAAAACCTCCATTGGAGAGCCTCTCTCTCTAAAACACAACTTCTCACTAGGGTTGATCTAGTTTGAGTGATCTCCTACCTTGGTGTCTTTGTAAAAAGTGTAGAGCTTAGCTTGGGCTACATTTCTATCCGAAAATCTTGGGATTTGGAGCACCTTGAGTTTTCATCATCTTCTCCGTTGAGCTCCAAAATTTGAGGTAGGGATAATAACTCATTTATATGATCTTTGACTTAAATTTTTAGTCATTTTCATTTAATGTTGAAGTTGGGTAATGTTGGGTGTTAGGGTTTCTAAATGTATAGAGAGGGGTTTTGTTATTTTGACTCATAAATATGTATTTTGGATCATAAAGTGATGGTATTGTTGTTGGTTGTTAATATTGGTACCTTTGGGTCCAAGTTGAGAAAGAGGGAGGAAAGCCCTAATTTTTGTTATGAATTAATTGATATAATTAATTTGGGAATGTTATGGAAATATGAAATTAGGATGGAAATGATGAAATTGACTCATTATGAGATAGAATGGTGGAGTTGGATTTATTAATCGCTCACTTTGAAAATGTTGAAATTATATATTTATTAAGGCATTTATTATCTGTTTAGAAATAACTGCTTTGGGTTATCGGTGGAGGACAGTCTTGATTGTTGTAGACAATGCATGATGATTAGGCGAACTAAAACTAATCAATTGAATATGTCATCGAATATGACGGTTGGAATAATACATCAAATTTATGTATTGATTGATTATGTATATGATATGTGTTTATATACATTGTGTTGTGTGGGAGAAGATAGGGGATGTACTCCACGGTTTAGGGGAAGATAGGGGATGGACTCCTAAATCAGATATTATTTGGGAGGAGATAGGGGATGGACTCTATTGATACAGCAAGTATGTGTATCTATTGAATCTTTGATACAGCAAATCTATGTATCATTGGTGAAGTATGGAAGTGTTTTATGTGTTATTGATACAGCAAATCTATGTATCTATTGTGACTTACAGAAGTGTTTTGACATGAGTTGTTATCTCATTTGAATTGTTGAAGTGAAAGACTTATTAATGTGAGATGTAATCTCATTTAAAGTATATGGCCAGGGTTATGAATTGAGGAATTGAATAAGAAATGGAATGAAACATTGACACATTTGTCATGTAATTGGAATGGGTTAAGAATTGATTTATGTGAGTTAAACATTTATCAAATGCTAATGTTTTAGTTATTGCTCATGTTATGTTTAGTATATCTCTACTGGGCGTTGGCTCACCCTATATGGGACTTCATTTTTAGGTACAGGTAGCATGCCACCTCCAAGGACGTAGCTTGAGAGGCTTAGTGGCTGGGACATCTTTTTTGTTGTTTTTGTTGTATTACATGTACATCAAGCCAATGGCTTATTTTGTGTAGAGTTAGTACTCTCTTTTGTAACCAAGTGTTGACTTGGAAAGTTGTAAGCCCGAAGGGCATTTAATTTTGTTGTCAAGATGTAATACATTTTGTAATGAATACTCTGATGATATGTAATTATGCTTTATTCCTTTATGCCTAAGCATGTCAAGAATGTATGATTTATGGGTTTATTTTGAGGTCGTTACAACTTGGTATTAGAGCGTACTAGGTTCGAATACTTTGGGTGCGTGGGAAGTGTTTAGTAACACAATGGGTTTGTCTTGCTTGTTAGAGACTTAGATATATTGTTATATGCTTATGTGATAACATGTTTATGTGACTACTTGGGTATGGGATTTAATTTCTAGGATGTTGATTGGATCCTTGGGTTTCTATGAGTCTTGTTGGAAAAGCACTTGATCAATGCTATTTCTAACCGGAACTCTAGTAATGCCTCGGGACTATCATTATCCGGAAATAAAATTCGTAAGTGCTTATGTGATTATGTGCTTACGTGGAGTGAATTACAGTTGTCCGTGCAGTAGGATGCAAGTGTTATAGCTTCGACACATTTGTGAATGTGCTAATGTTCTTCATTACCTTTATTAGGATGTCAGGACGAGGATGAGGACGTGGAGGTAGATGTGGTAGGCGTGGTAGGCAGGAGATGCCTTTGCTGGATGATATTCTAGCACAGTAGGAGGGGTTTGGTCAGGGCAATGTGGCCGAGCCAGTGGGTCAGCAGGTTATGGGTGCCTTAGCCCGCGAGATAACGAGGCTTTGAGGGAATCCATGGGCATTCTCAGGGCTGAGAATCCAGTTCAGGCCCAGGTTGTTGATGTAGGGCCTTCCTTTCTAAAGAGGGAGTTCTTCCGGTCTAATCCAGACGAGTTTGTTGGAGATTCTAAGGAGCCACTGAAGGCTGATGAGTGGTTGGAACAGATGACGAAGACGTTCGAGATGCTTGGCATCGAGCACGGAGCTTTGAAGGTGACCTTGGCATCTTTTCAGCCTAAGGAGGATGCGGGTCAGTGGTGGAAATACATAAGGGGTCGTATTGGTGGCACGTGGGAGGCATTTGGAAATGCTTTCCAGCAGAAGTTTCTATCTCCAGCTACCAAGGAGAAACTGAGAGACTAGTTTTGTCAGCTCAAGCAGCTGAGTCTGTTAGTGGCCAAGTTTGAGGCCGCATTTACCAGTCTATCTAGGTTCACACCTGAGCTAGTAGCGTTTGAGGAACGCCGTTGCCTTGAGTTCGAGAAGAAGCTGAGGCATGGGCTCAAGATGACAGTTGGGGGTTCTATGACTCGAGAGTGTGGATGTCTTGTGGATGCTACAGGCCACATGAAAATTATGATGCAGGAGGAGGAGGAGAGATAGAGGGGGCTCCAAGAGGAGTCAAGATGGTCAGGGGGACGGTAGGAGGTAGAGGGGTTCTAACCCTCAGCAGTCCCAGGGTGCTTTTGCTAGATCGACCTTTCTAGTACCGAGTTCGGGTTCTGGGAGAGGCAAGCAGGGAGACATCACCTGTTACAAGTGTGGTTAGCTGGGCCACAAGTCTCCAGCTTGCCCGTAGAATGGCGGAGGGCAGAGAGCGGCTTCATCTTTGGCTCGACCTCAAAGCCAGAGTCAGGGCAGAGGCCAGCTGCTTTCTTGTTACTAGTGTGGTCAGGCGGGACACCTAAAGAGGTTTTGCTTGCAGTTGAGTGGCACTTCTGGTGCATCTGGGCAGAGGCAGAGTTTTCAGTCAGCTCAGTCAGTTCAGCCCTCGAGGGCCAATTAGGGAGCTTCGTCGTCCCAGTCTATGCAGCAGTCTTTTGCTTCTAGAAGTGAGCAGGTAGATCAGGGGCCTACAGGGCTCGTGTATGCTGTTACCGCGCAGGATCTAGTACCGGCTCCATCTGTCGTGAGAGGTACCTTTTGGTTTTGCAACTCGGTTGCCAACGTGTTGATTGATACGAGTGCATCTCATTCCTTTATATCTGCTGCATTTGCATCTATTTTGGGTTTGGAGTTGGCACAGTTAGCATCTCCTATTTGTGTTGTATCACCCGTTAGGGGTGAGTTGATTTTGAAACAAGGGTGTAGAGATTGTGATATGGAGGTAGCAGATCGCCGACTTCCATTTCCTTTTGTAGTTATGCCTATGTCGGGTTTTGATGTTATTTTGGGTATGGACTGGCTATCGTCATACCGGGCTGTTATTGATTGTTACCGCCAGAGGGTCACTGTTTGTACCTTGAGCGGGGATTGTTTCCATTTCTTGGGGGATCGGGTTGGTAGTGTGTTGCCACCGGTGTATGATCCGTGAGGGCGGAGTGAGCTTAGTGGTCTTCTCGCTAGCCTTATGAGCAGTGAGTGTGATGAGACCGGGGTTGAGTTGTCGAGAGTGGTTTGTGAGTACTTGGATGTCTTTCCCGAGGATCTTGTTAGTTTGCCGCCTCATCGAGAGATCGAGTTCTCTATTGACTTAGTGCTCGGCACGGTGCCGATTTCTATGGCACCTTATCGTTTTGCCCCAGCTGAGTTGAGTGAGTTGAAGATTCAACTCCAGGAGTTGCTAGATAAGGGTTTTATTCACCCTAGTGTTTCGCCGTGGAGAGGACCGGCCCTCTTTGCTAAAAAGAAAGATGGTGCCTTGAGACTTTGCATCGATTATCGGAAATTGAATCGGGTTACGGTTAAGAATAAGTACCCCATGCCCCATATAGATGATTTGTTTGACCAGTTGAAGGGTTCCCGTTGTTTCTTTAAGATAGACTTGAGATCGGGTTACCACCAGTTGAGGGTTAGGGAGGAGGATATTCCGAAGATGGCATTCCGTACGCAGTATGGCCACTCTGAGTTTCTGGTGATGCCTTTTGGGCTCACCAATGCACCGGCAGTGTTTATGGACTTGATGAACCAGATCTTCAGGGAATTCTTAGATCGTTTTGTTGTCGTTTTCGTGGACGACATTCTGATTTATTCACCTTCTGAGGAGGAGCACGAGGAACACTTGAGAGTGGTGCTTGAGTTGCTTAGAGCCCATAGACTGTATGCCAAGTTCGGGAAGTGTGAGTTCTTGCTAAGAGAGGTTAAGTTCTTAGGCCATGTAGTTTTCGGGGAAGGGGTGTCTGTTGATACATCCAAGATTGAGGCAGTGCAAGATTGGACACAGCCTAAGAGTGTTTTTGAAATCCACAATTTTCTGGGATTACCTGGGTATTACCGCCGGTTTGTGAAAGATTTCTCCAGGCTAGCTTCACCGTTGACTAGATTGACGTGGAAAGGGGTCAAGTTTATATGGAGTGAGACTTGTGAAAAGTCGTTCCAAGAGCTGAAGGTTAGATTGACCACTGCTCCGATCTTGATTATTTCGAAGAGAGGTTTGGGTTATGCGGTTTATTGTGATGCCTCACGAGAGGGCTTGGGTTGTATGTTGATGCAAGAGGGGAAAATGGTGGCCTATGGCTCACGTCAGTTGAAAATACACAAGAGAAATTACCCTACACATGACCTAGAGCTAGCAGCTGTAATATTTGCCTTGAAGATTTAGAGGCATTACCTTTATGGTGAGAGATTCGAGGTATTCTCGGATCATAAGAGTCTGAAGTATCTGTTTACACAGAGGGACTTGAATTTGAGGCAGAGAATGTGGATGGAGTTCATTGAGGACTACGACTTTGAGTTGCACTATCACCCGAGAAAGGCCAATGTTGTGGCCGATGCCCTTAGTAGGAAATCCATTAGTGATGTTGCTTGTATAGCCATCCGGGAGTGGAAGATGTTGGGTGCACTTGGAGAGTTTGATTTGCTTCTGGGCGAATCCGTTGAGGCTGCGGCCTTGTTTTCCGTTGTTGCACAGCCTACACTTATGAATCGAGTGTTAGAGGCACAGAGAGGTGACCTAGAGGTAGAATCCCTCCGAGAGAGGATCAGCAATGGGAAGGCTGAGAAGGGTTTGTCTGTGTATCCCGACTTGAGTGTGAGATACTGAGACCGCTTGTTTGTATCGAAGTCTTGTCGAGAGGAGGTACTCCAAGAGTTTCACCATTCACGCCTTGCGGTGCATCCGGGAGGCACCAAGATGTATCGTGATTTGGGTTGCCAGTTTTGGTGGCAGGGTATGAAGAAAAATGTGGCAATGTTCATGTCTAAGTGCCTTACTTGTCAGTAAGTGAAGGCCGAACATCAGAGGCCAGTGGGTTTGTTGCAACCCTTGCCTATTGCCGAGTGGAAGTGGGAGCATGTCACTATGGACTTCGTTGTAGGTCTTCCGATGACTCAGCGGGGTAGTGATGCTATTTGGGTGGTTGTAGACCGGTTGACTAAGTCGGCGCACTTTATCTCTATGCGCGTGAGAGATTCAGTAGATCATCTTGCCGATTTGTATATTCGGGACATAGTGAGGTTTCACGGGGTCCCAGTGTCGATCGTCTCTGATAGAGATCCATGCTTTACTGCTAGGTTGTGGCAGAGTTTGCAGAGTGCCTTGGGTACTACGTTGACCTTTAGCACGGCTTATCATCCTCAGACTGACGGGCAGTCCGAGTGTATTATTCAGATCCTTGAGGATATGCTTCGAGGTTGTATTCTTGACTTTAGTGGGTCGTGGGAGAGGCACTTGTCCTTGGTGGAGTTTGCCTATAACAACAGTTTTCAGTCGAGTATCGGTATGGCACCGTTTGAGGCCTTGTATGGCCGACCGTGTAGGTCTCCAATTTGTTGGACTGAGGTGGGTGATGCACCTTTGCTAGGCTCGGAGTTGGTGAGGGAAATGACGGAGAAAGTTGAGCTTATCCGTAGGAGGCTTGTTACAGCCCAGAGTCGTCAAAAGTGTTATGCCAACCGTAGGAGGAGGCCTTTGGCATTTGAGGCGGGTGATCATGTGTTTTTGAAAATATCACCTAGGTGGGGTTTAATGAGGTTTGGGAAGAGTGGGAAGTTGTCCCCTCGGTTTATCGGTCCCTTTGAGATCCTTGAGAGGATTGGGGAGGTTGCATACCGTTTAGCTTTGCCGCCACAGTTGTCCGGAGTGCATGATGTATTTCATGTTAGTATGCTTCGGAAGTACGAGCTGGATCCATCACATGTATTGGATTGGATCAGCTTAGAGGTTGACGAGGATGCCTCGTATGAGGAGAGGCCGGTTTGGGTCTTGGATAGGAGGGATCAAGTCTTGCGAGGCAAGACCATTCCCTTGGTAAAGGTTTTGTGGAAACATCACGGAGTGGAAGAAGCCACTTGGGAACGTGAGGTGGATGTCCGTGAGAAATACCCGGACTTATTCGTAAATGTTTAACCATGCATTGAAATTTTGTAATATTAACGAACTTTAAAAGCATCGAATATGTCTTAAGTTGTAAAATATTGTATATGTTTTGATTTATGGAAGTATTTTGAAACTTGCCTTAAAATGGAGGTTTAATGTAAAATTGCATATGTTGAATGTATTGTAGAAATGGAAGTATATCATGAATATTGAATATGATATAGAATTGTGAAATATGAGTTGAAATTGGTAAATTTCAAGGGAAAGCATGTTGTTAATGCATATTGAGTTATATATTGTGAATTGCCTCTTGAAAAAAGATGGGATGACCGATATTGGGTCAAGTTGATGAATGTTGAGTTGTAATATTGTTGAGAATTGAGAAAAAACTTGTTTTTGAAAACTTGTGCCTAAGTTCGGGGATGAAATTCCTTAAGGGGGGGAGGTTATAGCGATCTTGGTTTTTCCTCTCTTTATTTATTGTATTCCGGACTCGGTTCTGTGGATGTGTTGTTGTCTCACTCTCATTTTCATCATTTACTCTTTGTATTTGAGTCTTGGGTTGTGTTGGGCAGGTTTGGAACAGGTTAGTTGTGTTTTGAAACCTAGAGTTAATGCCCAGAATTTGGCCTTCACGCTCGAGCGGGGATTTTGACGCTCGAGCGGGCCCTTTGTTGTTGCTTCTCCGCTCGAGCGGGAGTTTTGACGCTCGAGCGTGAATTTCCACCTCCCAGTATTCTCTCTGCAGGTCTTCGTATGCTCGAGCGGGAGTTTTGACGCTCGAGTGTGACCCTTTGATTTTGTCCCTCCGCTCGAGCGGGGAGTTTGACGCTCGAGCTGGGACCATGGTCTGCAAACCTTCTAAAAGTGTGCAATCGATGCTCGAGCGGGGGTTTCCACGCTCGAGCGGGGAGACTTTTATATCAGTCCGAAAAGTAACTTTTTGGATCACTTTTTCACCTCCTTTTCTCTCTCTTACTTTTCAAAACCTCCATTGGAGAGCCTCTTTCTCTAAAACACAACTTCTCACTAAGGTTTGATCTAGTTTAAGTGATCTCCTACCTTGGTGTCTTTGTAAAAATTGTAGAGCTTAGCTTGGGCTACATTTCTATCCGAAAATCTTGGGATTTGGAGCACCTTGAGTTTTCATCATCTTCTCCGTTGAGCTTCGAAATTTGAGGTAGGGATAACTACTCATTTATATGATCTTTGACTTAAATTTTTAGTCATTTTGATTTAATGTTGAAGTTGGGTGATGTTGGGTGTTAGGGTTTCTAAATGTATAGAGAGGGGTTTTGTTATTTTGACTCATAAATATGTATTTTGGGTCATAAAATGATGGTATTATTGTTGGTTGTTGATATTGGTACCTTTGGGTCCAAGTTGAGAAAGAGGGAGGAAAGCCCTAATTTTTGTTATGAATTAATTGATATAATTAATTTGAGAATGTTATGGAAATATGAAATTAGGATGGAAATGATGAAATTGACTCATTATGAGATAGAATGGTGGAGTTGGATTTATTAATCGCTCACTTTGAAAATGTTGAAATTATATATCTATTAAGGCATTTATTATCTGTTTAGAAATAATTGCTTTGGGCTATCGGTGGAGGATAGTCTTGATTGTTGTAGACAATGCATGATGATTAGGCGAACTAAAACTAATCAATTGAATATGTCATCGAATATGACGGTTGGAATAATACATCAAATTTATGTATTGATTGATTATGTATATGATATGTGTTTATATACATTGTGTTGTGTGGGAGAAGATAGGGGATGTATTCCACGGTTTAGGGGAAGATGGGGGATGGACTCCTAAACCGGATATTAATTGGGAGGAGATAGGGGATGAACTCCATTGATACAGCAAGTATGTGTATCTATTGAATCTTTGATACAGCAAATCTGTGTATCATTTGTGAAGTATGGAAGTGTTTATTGTGTTATTGATACAGCAAATCTGCGTATCTATTGTGGCTTACAGAAGTGTTTTGACATGAGTTGTTATCTCATTTGAATTGTTGAAGTGAAAGACTTATTAATGTGAGATGTAATCTCATTTAAAGTATATGGCCAGGGTTATGAATTGAGGAATTGAATAAGAAATGGAATGAAACATTGACACATTTGTCATGTAATTGGAATGGGTTAAGAATTGATTTATGTGAGTTAAACATTTATCAAATGCTAATGTTTTAGTTATTGCTCATGTTATGTTTAGCATATCTCTACTGAGCATTGGCTCACCCTATATGGGACATCATTTTCAGGTACAGGTAGCATGCCACTTCCAAGGACGTAGCTTGAGAGGCTTAGTGGCTGGGACATCTTTTTGTTGTTTTTGTTGTATTACATGTGCATCAAGCCAAGGGCTTATTTTGTGTAGAGTTAGTACTCTCTTTTGTAACCAAGTGTTGACTTGGAAAGTTGTAAGCCCGAAGGGCGTTTAATTTTGTTGTCAATATGTAATACATTTTGTAATGAATACTCTGATGATATGTAATTATGCTTTATTCCTTTATGCCTAAGCATGTCAAGAATGTATGATTTATGAGTTTATTTTGAGGTCGTTACAATGATGGGCCCACGAAGGCCCAACAATATACTCTAATTGGAAAGCCGGACTGGAGAGAAGCTTAATCGTGTTAATACAAGGAATCATATGTTATTAAATTAAAAATTTCAAAAGACGAAATGTAATTTTAAAATTATATGAGAGAATTCATATCTTAAATAAACTTTAACTGTGTGTTCATAATTTACCGAATAAAATTAGTTTTGTTTCATTTGTTGTGTTTTTTCTTCTCTGTGGTACCTTGCCAACTTTTGTGGAGGCATTTTGTGCAGTTTGTCCAGGCAAGCTACTCGTTCCTCTTCTTTTTGATTCCTTTCTCTATGACTGTTTTTCTGTTTTTTTGGGGGTGTAAAATATATATTTTTTATTTCATCAATAAAAATAATTATAATGAAAAATAGTAGTTTTATGTGTAATATATTGTTTAGGGGTGAAATCGGTGCGGTTCGGTCGGTTTTTTCGTAGTTTTTAAACCGAACCGAAATAATCGGTTTTATTTTTTTGGAAACCGAACAGACCGAAAGACAGCTACGAACCGAACCGAACCGCTATATGCGGTTTCGGGGCGGTGCGATGCGATGCTACGGTTTTGTACTTTTGGGCCTCACATTTTAGGCCTACTTTTATCCATTACAAAAATGAATTTGGGCCTTGAAAACTAAAGTCCAACAACACCTAAACATAATTTTTATATATGCTTTATCAAATTAAATTGGGCTTTATTTACCCCCTCCCCCCCCCCCCAAAAAAAAAAAAGAAAAAGAAAAAAGAATTGGCCTTTGAAATCCTTGTCTAGTAAGAGCTAAAAATTAAAAAATAAAAATGCATGAAACATAACCAACAAACCTATCCAAAATGTTTCTGTTGAAACAAACATATCCAACAAACCTATACAAACTTATCCAACAAGCATCAAACATCCAACAAACCAAACATATCGAAATTTATCAAAATATATCCAGCAACTATTTTTCTGTTCAAAAACAAGCACCATGCATCAAACCTCCAACAAACCTATCCAACAAGCACCATATATCATATTCAGCTACCCCTCCTCACCCACCCCCACCTCAAAAAAAAAAAAAAAAAAAAAGAATCATATATCCATGACCAAATATTGCAAACTATTAATATTAAAAAACTGAAAATTAAATAGATAGAGTATGCATTTTCCAACCAACCAAGCAAAAGTGGTCCTGCCAAAATAAATAAATAAAATTGTTATCATCATAATTGAATTTAACATAAAAAAAAAATCTAAATGAGTTATGCAATTTCTTACCTTTCTAACTATTAATATTCAATCTCAAAAATCAAAAACTAAAATGTGCATAAATTTGGCATATTTTCCAACCAACAAATCAAAATTAGTCCTACAAAAATAATAAAAATATTCTCATAAGATTTGAATTTAACATAAATACATAAAAAAAAAAATAAATAAATAAAAAATTAGATCAAATATTCAACTTGTTACCATTGCTTTCTAACATCAATCAATGATGTTGACATCCTTGCTACTTGATTCTTCCATAAGAACTAAAAAAAAATGAAAGAAGCAAAACATAAGAAATTCAAGTGTTAAACATATAACTCTCAGAAAATATAAAAGAAAGAAAATAAGAAATATTTATTGATCAAGGAATGTACCTGATTCAATATCTTTCAATTCATCCAATTGATCTCTAAGACTGATTTGAGACGGGGAACGTAACCAATTTTGTGTACAAATGAGGGCCTCTATCGTGATGGGTGATAAAGAGCTGCAAAATGGATCAAGCACACGACCTCCCATGCTAAAAGTAGATTCTAAGGCAATTGTAGACACGGGGATAGCTAGAACATCCCGAGCTATGAGAGATAGGATGCGATACTTAGTGGAATTAGCCTTCCACCAACCCAATAGATCAAAATCATCATTATCTTCTTCACAATCATCCACCAAAAACTTCTCCAATTCAGATTTGTTAACCATGTTACTTTGTTTCTCCAAACGCATCTTATACTTGGATTTCATTTTTGCCCGAACATCCATGTCATGTTCTTCATCCAAATCCATTGCCCTTGATGACTCCCCCACAGTTTGTGTTTGCACACTACCACTTTGAACATTCAAGGCATACCAATCATATAATCGTGTCAACTCATTCTTTAGTTTCATCATCAAATCATCAACATGCTTAGCTTCATAAATTTCTTCCAAGCACCATTGAATATAATTGAGTTTGTAACGGGGATCAATAACAATCGCAACAAACAATAGCAAATTAACCTTGCCAAATTTACCCCAACACTTATCAAACTTGGAACTTATGCCACGTGCCATTAAATGCAAGCTTACATCTTCATTCTCACATAATTCAATGATTGCATTTTTTATCAACATAATTTCAATAAAAAATACATTACAAGTGACATACAAAGAACCTAAAAAACGTAATGTGGCATTGTAAAACAATTTTAGGAACTTGACATACAATCTCGCCTTCTTCCAATCATGTTTTGTAGGCGGCCCAGTTGTCTTTCTTCTCTCTTTTCCTTTCCCATTATTACTTAAAGCAACTTCATCTTCTTCACCAATGTCACCAACTTCTCCCTCCTCACCAACCTCATCAATCTCATCAACCTCACCAACCTCACCAATCTCACCAACCTCATCTTCTCCAAGATTCGAGCGGAAATGAGTGTCATCATCATCTAACCGCTCAAAAGCCTTTTGAAATTGTATAGCCCATTCTAACATGAAATACGTAGAGTTCCACCGGGTAGCCATATCCAAACAAGGTTTACCATTAAACTCAATGCCCTCTTTTTCAACACATAATTTGAACTTGGCCATTCTAGATGGAGAGGATCTCACAAATTTAATAACACGCCGAATTCTTGTTATGGAATCATCAATTTCTTTCAATCCCTCGTAAACAATTAGATTCAATATGTGAGCACAACACCTCACATGTAAAAAGTCATGCTCTAATATGGTATTCTTTCTTCTCTTTGTCTTTCGCTTCAAAAAGTTAATGAGACCATTATTTGAGCTTGCATTATCAACCGTGATTGTGAGAAACTTATCAATTCCCCATGCTACCAAACAATTCTCAATCACTTTACCAAGTGTGTCACCTTTGTGATTTGGAACTATACAAAAGTTCAGAATTTTTTTATGAAGTTTCCAATCACAATTAATAAAATGTGCAGTGAGACACATATAATTCAAGTTTTGCACGGATGTCCAAGTGTCTGTGGTAAGACATAGTCGTTGACCTCTAAGTGCATTCTTCAAGGCCTTCTTCTCACTCACAAATATTGACATACATTCTTTGGCAATGGTAATCCTAGATGGGATTTTTAACCACTTGGGTTGCACCACACGCATAAATTGCCTAAATCCTTCACCCTGCACAAATTTAAATGGCAATTCATCTATTACTATCATCTTTGCTAGGGCCTTTCTACATGCATCAACACTAAAGCTTATAGCCACAAGATTACCAATGGTTTCCCCATCACCAGTTTCATTTTTTGGTTTAAAATCTAGTGTTGTTTGCTTTTCATCTTGCCTTAGGGGATACTTCTTACACTTTGATTCTAGATGAGCTCGTATTGATGTTGTCCCATTAATTTTTGGATCACATGCATAAGTTGTACCACTGTAGTTACAAGAAGCCCTAGGTTTTTTTACCAGATTCACACTTCAATTTCGTGAAATGATCCCAAACCAAAGATCGATTTTTTTACCCTTGACACTGTTAGACTGATTTTTTGTACTTTCATTTTCATGTACTTGTGTTGTAGGTTGTTCAGTAGCAATTTCACTGGGCCGTTGTGTAGGGGAAATTAAATCATCCACCTAAACATAATAACAACAAGAAATATTTGATTTATCAAAAAAAAATAAAAATTAACAAGAAGAAATAGTAACTAATAAAATATAAGAAGAAGAAAAACAAATTTTAACTAATACAAAAATAACTAATAACAAGAACAAATTTTAACTAATAGAAATTAAATCATTCATGTAAACATAATAACTAACAGAAAAATCCTGATCCTTCTATTTATTAACAGAAAATTTTTAACTAACAAATTTTTTTTTTTCATTTGCATGTTAAGAGTAGTGTTTCATTTGCATGTTAACCAATAACGAACACCCTGTTTTTTTTTTTTTTTTAATCTTTTTATGGATCTAAAACACCATAAAAATCAAGTGTTTGAAAACATCATAAATATTATATACATTTATATTTTTTTTTTTTAAATTTTTTTATAATCTTTGTATGGATCTAAAACACCATCAAAATCAAGTGTTTGAAAACATCATAAATATTATATAAATTTATATATATTTTTTAATTCTTTTTATAATCTTTTTATAGATCTAAAACACCATCAAAATCAAGTGTTTGAAAACATCATAAATATTATACATATTTATATATATATATATATAAACAAGGTCAAAAACAAGATTTTTACTTTCACACAAAAGTTAGTCTACACTAGGGCTTTTGAAAAGTGTTTAAAAAATTAGGAATTGTGTCATAAACATGGTGTTTTTAATTAAAAAAAATAGGGTTTGTTCAAAAAGTAAAATAATAAAAAATAGGGTTTTGAAAATAAAAAAATTAGGGATGAAATTTACCTAGTACCAAGACTTTGCTTCAAGATTCTTCTAAGTAATGACTGATAGTAGTGGACCACCTGAGCTAAGAGTGCCTTAGTAAAAGCCCCGATCGATTTCTTACCCGTAGTATAAAAGCCCTAATTTGTTTAAAGTTTAAACTAGAAGAAGACAAAGAGTATAGGACAGAGAGAAGAGAATGAATCAGTAAAAAACAAAAAGTGATTCAACTTTTTGTTTTCCCACCGTGGGACTTGGAAGGTAAAAGGGCTATACTAATGTTATATAATATATTATTAAATGGAAGATTAGGATTAAAACATGTGGATGGTTTAGATGGGAGTACAATTCGGTGCGGTGCGGTGCGGTGCGGTTCGGTGTAAAATTCATGTAAACCAAACCACACACCGAAAATCGAAATTTTATAAAAGATATACTGACTGACCGAATTATAAAAAATAAACAGACCGTAAACCAGTGGTTCGTTTCGGTTCGGCCGGTCGGTTCTGTTTCTGTGATTATTCTTTCACCCCTAATATTTTTTGTTATTTTTTAAATAACAACCAAATGTAAGAATTGACATGATAAAATAATCATTTTATTCCGCATTCATTTCAATAAATCAAATGCATGAATCAAATATTACCTATATATAGTAACTTCTTTTGTTTCCTTCTCTCTTCTTCTTTAATATTTTATTTACCAACACAAAATATCTTCAACTCCGTGCTGATAACTAAATTGACATATTTGATAGCATTAACTGGTTTGATTGAATGGAATATAACATACGATTGAAATTATTGATCTATGAAAGTCATATTTTAGTATTTAATCTTATTCAAATTAGATTCCAATGGACATCTGTCCAATAAAATTGGTGATTTTTTAATTATAAAACTAATAATGCAAAACAAACGTACAATTGAGATTATATATATTACCATATCTTTTGCAAAGTAAATGTGAATAAGAAAAGATTATATATATCCAATTCTATACTAATTTTATAAATTATTAATCCGCTAACTATTAATCCTACTAATAAAATATGGCCATAGTACTTTGCAGGGTATGTGGTATGACATGGGAGCCAACGAGGAAGGAAATTATATTGAAGAAGATGCTGAAAGGCATGATGAATGGATAGTCTGTGTTAAAAATAGGCTATCTGAACTTGAAAAGCCATCGGTCTTTAGTATCCATAAGGTTCCTAGTAAACTTCGAAAACTGAAGGAAGGAGCCTATGGTCCTATTATTGTCTCCAGAGGACCATTTCACCATCGCAACGAAGAGCTGCTAGGCATTGAAGAGCACAAATGGCGATACATGCTACATCTTCTTCATTGAACTTTTGAAGTTGGAATAACTACCCTTTATGAGTGTGCCTCTGCCGTACTAGGTTTGGAACAAAAAGCTCATGGATGATATTCAGAATATATAAGCTATGACAAACACAAGCTTGTTGAAATATTGCTCTTTGATGGGTTTTTCATACTTGAATGTTTTATGAGGTATTCGGAGTCTAATAAGTCAGATGATCATGTTGAGGTTTTCGAAGACATAAGCTATGATCCCATTATCAATAATGTTTGGACTGTTCTAACTCTTCAACATGATTTGGCACTACTTGAGAACCAGATTCCTTTCTTCGTTCTGGAGACTTTGTCCGTGTTAACTCCAACCACACATGCATGCAAGCAGAGGGTCAAAGAAAATGGAGTATGAGGACTTTCACCCAAGTGAAAGTCTGAGCTGGGCGTCTGCAAGCTTGTCCCTTCTCTTCCCGTTGTTGCCATTGTTGACACTCACCATTAAGAATGTAGAAATTGTGGTGGGTTTGTCTTCTCTCTCTCTCACTCTCTTTGTGTATAAATAGAGACGAGAGGGAGAGGGTGATTTGGATAAGAAAATTGAGAGATAGAGAGCTGTGAGTTAAGTGAGAGTTTTATCTCCTCCTCTGTTTTTGTATTTTGCTCAAGTATAGTGAAATTCTCTTTTTTGCTCCGTGGATGTAGGCATTGGGCCAAACCACGCAAATATTGTGTTCTCTGTGTGTGTGACATTATTTTCTGGGTGTGTTTGATCCTAACAAAGTGGTATCAAAGCCGGTTTTGTGTGTTTTCTAAAAAATAGGGTGTCTTCTCAAAATTTGCCCAGAATTCAAAATGGTCGAAATCCATTTTTGATCACACCACCTGAAAGCCCTTGACAAGACGGGCACAGTGGTGAAAACCGCATCGAAAAAGGACATTGGAGGAGCCGTCACGCGTCGTCATGCGCCACTTGACGTCGTGACCACACGCCACACGCGTCTTCTCCGTTCTTCTAGGTGCTGACGTCATCCCACCGCCGATCGCTAACATCACACCGACGGCAGCTGACATCGTTTGAGTCACCAAGCCCAGCCGAATCCAAGCCAATAAGCCGAGTCGACCAAGCTCCCAAGCCGCGTTGACAAGAGCCGAGTCGCTGACTAAACCGCGTTGACCGGAGCCATTAACCAGTAGCTGACCAAGCCGCTAACGTCAACCTAACGTTAGCCAAACCGAAGGAATTATCGAGTGCTTCTCAGCCGCACCAGATTTCATCAATCTAAACCGTTCAACCTGTTTTGGTTTGATTTAAGCCATTTGAGGTCCAATTTGGGTGATCCAATAGTACTTTCCAATTATTTGGAATATTCTAGACACATCCGTACGGTCAGATTTTGCAAATCAGATTTCAAAATTTTGCAGTTTTTATTTTGGCAATCCAAAGTGCTTTTTCAGCTAATTTGACCAGTTCGGACTCCATAGCGAAGCCTGTTTTTCAAACAAAGATCACTTTTTGTATGATGGAGGAATCAACATTGACTTCAGGATCCGTGATAAAGTTGACTGCTTGCAACTATGCAATTTAGAAGCCTATAATGGAGGATGTCATGTATTGTCGAGATTTCTTTGACCCCATTGAGCTTAATGGAGTTAAACTAGCAACAGAAAGTGATGAAGATTGGAAGCGGAAGAACCGAAAGACCATTGGCCAGATCAGACAATGGATCGATCACAGTGTCTTCTGCCATGTCGCCCAGGAGATTGATATCTATGCTCTCTGGACGAAGTTAAAAGGCATGTGTAGACACCCCATTTCTGACCGACCTTAAGACTCAGACGTTATCGATTGAGCGCTCGGTGATTGCGCATGTTGTGCTCGTTTTGAGGTTTTAGAGTTCTTGGCTGAGAGCCTCACCTCCGGACCTCGGGACTCTTTGTACTTTGACTCGGTCTGTGGACTAAATCTTGTTTTCTCTTCCTGGAGAGAGGGAGAGGTCTTGTAGATCATTTCTCAGTGGTCGTAGACTACTTTTCATGGTCGTAGGCCACTGTTCCCGTTTGGAGACTAGTTTTCGATTTTCGGAGCCGTCGGCTATGCGCCTCGGTTCGGGACTGCTTAACATTCTCCGGTTGGCATGGTTTTTGGAACACACCTTGTTTCCTATGTCTAGAGGGACACTGTGGCCCGGCAGACCACTATTGTGGTTGCACGCCACTTTCGGTGCTCAACAGCCAATTTTCGATTCACCCAGCCGTGCCCTTTGTCTCCCGAACTCTCGTTTGCATCCGTGTTGGTTCGTTCTTGGCACGAACCTTGTTTTCCTTGTTTGGAAGGTGGTACAAGGGTGGGAGACCAGCTTTCTCCTTGGAAACCACTTTTTCTCCCTGCCAGCCAGTTTTCTGGTCGGAAAGCTGATTTTCTTGGTCTTTGGGCCACATTTTCTGGTTTTCCACCCCACCATTGGCTTGCTTTCAATGTGGAGACCACCATTTGCCCGGGCCAACCACTTTTTATCTGGGTGACCACTTGCCTTGGTCGGCCGACCAGGGAAAATGGTCGGTCGACCACCTTTTCTGGTCGGCTGGCTTCCTCCTGTTTTGTCAGATTATGTAGATGCCAGCTGTGCCAGCTGGAAGGCACAGACTGTATCCTCCATACACATGTATGGAGGATTTGCATCCAAGCTTTTAGCTTCTTGAGGAAGCTTTAGCTTCAAACCTCTATAAGAGAGGCCCTCCCTCTCCTTTGCACAGGTTCAGAATTTTGGTTGAAGGCAAAATACATATCTCTCTATATCTCTATATTTTGGCTGAAAGTGTGTATTGTTCTTGACCTATTGCACCACACCTCATAGCCATACACCTCCACCATTGATCTGAGGTTCGTGGAGGGTATTTTCAGAGGTTGAAGAGTTGGTTTTTGGTCCCAAAACTTGCTGGTTTTGCTGAGCTTCAAGGGTGACTCCTTTTCCCTCCTTTTAAGCTCTATCTTGATCATTCTCTTAGCCATACTAGTATGCATATTTAGGCTTTATTGTCAACTGAAAAAAGCTTCATATTTAAGTTTTTTTCATGTTTGTTTAAGGCTCTTTTGGTGTTGAGGGTCATCTACCCTCTTGCATGCTCCATTTAGCCTTGTTTTGGGCCATGCCATGAGACCTTTGTGTTGATCTTTGCTTGGAATTTTAGCCACTGAAATCCAGCGAATTTTTAGTGGTTGGCATGTGGTTTTGAGGGCCTAAATCAGAGAGGGGAGACCCTCTCTCTTTTGGCCTTGTTTGTTTGCAGTTTTGGCCTTTCAAAGGAGCACATACTTTCATACTTCCGAGGCTTGGTTCAGACCCTTTTTGGTGACTTTTGGGACCTGTCTAGACTCTGTCTATGGCTGGTTTGGTCACCTTGTGTTTGCCTCTTGCATGTGTAGAATAATCCCTTTCATGGCTTATCAAAGTAGCAACTCATTCTTGCATGTATTGGTCATGTCTCAGTGGGTTTTTGGCCATCATTTGGCATGGCATGATTCTATTTTTGGTTGGTTTGGTAGCCTCTCATATGCTTCATATGCTTTTAGTGCAAATCATGTTTACTAGCTTGAAATGCATGATGTTTTGGCCCTCCATTCTAGCATATTTTGGCCGTGATCCAAACTAATTTTGTTCATATTTTAGGCTGCCTTAACTCTATTTTGAGGCCTCTTGGTCGAATGATGCTTGCCATGCATGCTTGTAGTGTAATAGCCTTGCCTAGCTTTGAGTTTTTGAGGTCCCTTGCATGCTTAACTTGAGGTATTTGCATGTTTTGGCATTATGAGGAATGTTATTTCAGAGCTTATTCCTTGAACATATTCTCATGTTTGTCACTCTTTCAATGTGCTTGAGAGTTGCATCATTATACCCCATTTGTGAGCCATTGCATGAGCTTCATTTTTGTGCTTATCAAGCCATCATCTTAGTTCACTATTACTCCTAATCTGGCCTGCATAGGGTCTGTTTGGAGTTGGTTTGGCCTTTTCAGCATTGCCTTGCATGCCTATAGTGTAATACACTTCACTAGTTTCGGTGCTTGAGCCATTCAACGTGCATTGTGTGAGTCATTTACATCATTTGGAGTCATTTTGTATGCCATTTCAGAGTTGGAACATGTGTCCTTGCACTCCATATTTCATTCTTTTCAATGCATTTGGAAAGTTGTGTTTTATGCCTCAAGCTTGGGTCCATTGCATTGGGCATGTTTGCATGAGTTTTGGAGCCTTGTTTTCATCATCTTTGGCCACTAATTTGGGTGTGGTTGAGGCCCATCCCTTTTGGTTTAAGTCCATTTTGCATCGAGTATTCCATTGTAGTTCATAGCATTGAGTATGCCACGTTGTCGCATGATTGATCATTGCATTGTGCATGCCTTGTTCATCTCGTTGTGTATATTAGTTCCATGTGCATTGTGTATGCTAGTGTCATGAGCATTGTGCATGCCATGTAGCTTATGGCATTGTGTATGCTAGTTGCATGTTTGCATGTTATCCTTTGTATGTTTGCATCACTTAGTTGCATTGCATTAGGATTGCATGCTAGAGTTGCATTTGTGCATGCCATGTTTGTTGCATTGTGTTTGGGATAGGAGTTAGTCCGAACACGGGAAATGAGGGACGTCTCTCACTCAAAGTGACGAAACGTGCCTCGATTCCTGGTCGCCAACATTCTTGACTACCCATGATGGAGTTGTTGGCTTTAGGTGCTTGTGTGTGCATTCATTTCACATTGAGTCGTGCAATTCGGCTCCTCGGCCATCATGCTTCGAAATGTGTGATTGGTGGCCCGAGGGTCGAGGACTACACTCCCTTGAGCTTATGCAATGATGGGGAGAGTGGTTGTGGACACATGTGTTGCAAATACTTTGCCGTGCCTCTCTCTTTCCCTTTGTTGCAGAAAACCAGAAACCAGGAGAGGAAACTAGTCGGCCGACCAGATTTACCGGCAGGCCAACCACTTTTTTTGGTTTCCACCACAAAAGGTGGTTGGTAGTTGGTCTCCCATGCCTATAAGCTGGTCGGCAGCCTTCCCACAGATTTCCATGGTGCAATTTCATCTCTCTGGAGCTTTGTGCAAGTTTCTGAGATCAATTGCAAACAAAGGCGAGTTGGGGCGTCGCGAGGGATTTCCGAGCAAGGCGACTCAAGCATGCATTGCATCCTTTGTCATCCAAAACAGAGCTGAGGCAGCCTATTTCATCTAGTTTACATGCTTATTTAAATTGCTTACTTAGTTAATTGGTTGATTAATTAGAGTTGTGTAATAATTAGCTGTTAGTTTTTTTTATTTATTTCGTTGTGTAATAACTAGTTTAATTAGATTAGCTAGTTGGTTCTGTATTATTCATTTGGACCCTCCTCCGAGAGGGCAATGTTGTAAATAAGTGTGCGTGTGTGATGCATGTCTTCCAACCCCCATTTCTTTTTCCCTTTTATTTACTAGCTTATGATGGTTAGTTTTAGGGCATGTTTCAATTAGCATCCTTATGCTCGCATGTTTGCATCCATTCATCTGTCTTGCATGCACCGGGCTCGGCGCATCATACTAACTGCATTGTATTTCAATTCCTGTTTGAATACATGTATCACATTGCATTTCACATGACATTTTAGCATAGCTGAGCCTATCTTAGTTGCATTTTGTATGTGTTGCATTAGGCATCCTCGACATAGCTAAGATCATGCATTGATTTCTAATGTAGCTTTTGTTTTGACTCGGAGTACTCGGTAAGTGTTTATGCTTTAGCATCCTTGCATGTGTGTGAGTGTTGCCATGATAGCATGCTTGCCATGAGGCTAACTGCTTATGTGATATACCTGCCTGAATGCCTGTAGGTGAAGGTTGGATTACTTGAATCGGAACAATGCATCGATTGCAAGTTTTAAGCCCACTTGAGAGTGGCAAATCACCATGTTTTCTAAGCCCACTTGAGGGTGGCAAAATCTGCATTTTAGCCTACTTGTGAGTAGCAAACCGCTTTAAAAAACAAACATAGAAGTTTTGTTCCAAATTAGGCGATCCAGTCTATATTTGTTTGTTGTGCGCATCACATAGTAAGATTAGCTAATTAACCGGAATAAGAATGCATGTGTTTTAAAAAAACAAGATATCTTGTTTAGTAGTGGCCGATCTTTGATCGGGCGAGCGGAGGTGCTCATTGCATGACCTTTCCCAATCGTACCCAAGTTCCCGAGCTGAGGCAACTTTGGTGGTGACGGACACGTGGCCTTAGGCACGAGTCAAGGTTTCCTAAATTCCCCCAAAATAAAATATGTAGGTGGTGACTCTGTATCTGGCAAAGCAGTCCATATTTGACACTTCTTTCTAAAAATTAGTTTTTCAAAACAATTTGCCGGATTTGAACTCTTTGGTGATTTATCAATCTCGTATTGCACTTTGCTAGATCAGATTAAGAATCGTGACATTGAGTACGAACTATAGTAAGCCCAATGGACAAAACGGGATTTTCCCAGGACGTTCGAGGACGTCTACAGTTTCTGGCGACTCCGCTGAGGAGTTTGGAGAACTTGACTCGAACCCATGATATCTTGTTTTGATTGCACTTATGTGTTTCTTTGCATTGCATTTGCATTGGTGCGCCTAGGACACAGTGTTTGCCATCTGCTATTCCTGAATGGTTTGCCGGAGGCTCACTTTGAGAAGCGTGCCATAAGGCTGACCGGTTACGGGCTCTGCCACGATGGAAACACAAACCCCGATTTTTACCGGGGCACCCTTTTTGACCATTCAACCTAGTGCATATTCGGAATCCATAGTGACCATTCCAAGCTAGGACAGGTTGCTTACCCGATTGTAGGTTATTTGAAACCGCTGCATGCGTAGTGAAACCCCAGCTCCTGACAAAATAGGACAGGGAAACCCTACCCCAACATAGGGGTGTTTTTGGCTCTCACTTGCTTGCTATGTGCTTTTAGAGAGCGTCTCCATAGGAATGCATGTATCAGTTTGCAAGTCTGTGCATCAGGCCTGCCGGCATCAGCATCAGTGTTTTGAGAATCAGTTATATTTGCGGGTATCAAATTCAGATTTGGGGCAGTAAGTTGGAAACAATGATCAGTAGTTGAGAACAGTATATTCAGCTTACAAATGCCAACTGTGTGTTGTGTTTATTTAAGCCATTATGATGTCCGTTTTCTGGTTGTTTATTTCCTTATTATGCTTTATTTATCTTTTTGCTAGGTAGTTTAGCACAATTGCTTCCGACCAAGCAGATATTCCCCAAGCACTCTGGACTAGAGGTCACAGACTCCATCGATTTGAGGATCTGGTAGACGGACAACCAGTGTTCCATTCTTTACCCCCAGTTACTAGACGGAGGGCAGTTAGGTAGAGGATATCAGTTCAGCAGTCAGTTCAAAGGGCTTTGTCTACCCCACTTGAGTATAGTAGGGATCAGAGTTCTGTTTCTCCCGCAGAGAGGGAACATATACCGGTAGTTCAGCTAGATCAGGGCAGTATGGCAGGAATGGAAGAAATGATGTGTCAGCTCCAGGAGAGCATGAAAACCATACAGCAAGACGCTGCTCGTCAAGCTAAATTTTCCAAACAACAGGCCGAGGTCATGGCTCAACAGGCAAAGTTAATTGCCAGACTACAACAACAAACCACAGCATCTGCTTCACACCAGGGTTCCTCCCCCACCAAGAGTCCCAATACCCGGGAAGACGGCGAATGTCCAGAATGTCTAGGAGGATACAGACATCCCAACGGGGCCACCTCCGCCCCCGATTCTACCTCAACTATCCAAGGCACCCACACCTATCAATCTACCGGATTCCCCCTTTGAGGTCGAAGTGGACCCCACGGCATTAAAAGTGAGCAAGCTTGAAAAGTTGTTCAAGAAATCTAAAGGTGTGAAGTCCATTCCGGACATTGAGGATGGGTATACCGATGCGGCCGTAACTTTGCCAGACCGGTTTAAAATGCCACATATTGACCGCTTTGACGGATCTGGGGATCCTATGGTACATCTGCGGTTGTTTTCAGACATACTAAGGTCGATGGGCCTCACCAATTACAGAAGCTTTCTTTATTCGGCCGAACCCTGTCGGGTGTAGCGGCTATCTGGTACGCAAAACTAGAAGATTCCGTCAAGAGAAACTGGGAGGAGATGGCCGAGGCCTTCTTAGCTCAATACTCCTACAACACACAGATCGAGATCACAACTCGTGATCTTGAGATGACTAGATAGGAGCCGAAGGAGAGCTTTTCTGACTTCGTAACCCGCTGGAGGGCCAAGGCCTCGATGATGACCATTAGGCCAACTGACAAAGATCAAATACGGATGATTGTACGCAACCTCCAGCTCAAGCTTATGCAGAAGATGATCGTCCTCCTTCTCCCCACTTTTGCGGATTTACATGAGATTGGGGTGCAGATCGAGGACGCTTTGAAGTAGAGTCTGATTGACAATGACAGAAGAGAACAGCCTAGGAGGGCTTTCAACAACCGCAGTACGAATGCAAGCACAAGCAGTGCTACAGCTGCCAGAGCTTCAGAAGTAAGTATGGTCACCACCACTCCCCCAAGAGCCCTTGCAGCTGCACCATTCACCAGTGCATCCGGAAACAACCCACAAACAACCAAGTACCAACCTCGAGGCCAAAGAACCTTCACTCCATTATACATGCCCCTGTCCAAAGCTCTGGGGGTTTTAATCAGGAAAGGGCACTTGAAGCCCCTAGAGCCACGGCCATTGCCAGAAACACTTCCCCCCTCCCATAACCCAGCCAAATACTGCACCTTTCACTAGCAGCATGGTCACGACACTGACCATTGCTTTAGATTGCGTCACGAGATTCAGGATCTCGTTGACAACAGGGTGATTGTGCCCCCAGAGAAACCCAATGTCACAACCAACCCTCTCCCACCACATAACTAAGCTCTACCTCCCAAACGCATTAACTCAATCCAAACTGGGGTCATGTCATACGACCCTAGCATATATATCACCCCTTCTCGCCTATCCAATCCGGAGGTGTTCATTCCTGACAACACTGACTTGTGCATGTTGGACATCTCCCGAACCCAACCTGAACCAAAGGTGGTGACTGTCGAAGATAGAGCAGGGATCACTTCGGAGGAAAGTGGGAATAGTGACTCAGGGTCTGAGGAATTTAGGAGCTCTGCCGAGGAGGTATACAATCTTGGTGGCTACATTACGTCAGTGGGCCAGGTTAGACCGAATGTAGAATTGCTAGTAAGGGCAGAAATTTGTGTTGTACGGGGGGATGGGCTTGATCAGAGGGTAGATGACTTAGCAGCTCTGGAAGGGGGCAGTGCTAACCTTCAGTTTTTCAACGAACAAGACTCATGAGACATCACAGTCAACTGGTTTGATTTTGATGGGTCAGCAGAGGTTACAGGGTGGTTTGACGACCAACCAGATATTGTTGAAGAATCTCAGCCGGAACAGGGCCTGTTAGGGACAAGGACATCAGCTGTGGTCGGAAGGGCCGGAAATCAGAATGCATTGTCGGAGAGCTCCGGTGCCAAGAATTTTGCTCGGGATTTGGGCATTTTGAATACAGGACATGTTGAACAGCAAGCTGCACTAACGCAGTTGGAAAGGGAAGGGATCAAAAATTCTGAGAGAACCAGAAAGGCCAAAGCCCCTGTGGGGATTGAATGTGCTGTGTGCACAAGAACATAGCGTGCTGCGAGCACATGGACGGAAGGTGCTGTGGGTACAAGGACACTCGTAACGGAGCCGGATAGATGTCTGTCGGCTACCGATGGAATGTGGTGGGAAGACAATGACCGATGTCTCGCCCACACTGATGAGGACTGGGGGAGCAACCAACCGGATGATACCTGGTACATTGGTGAAGTTGACCATATGACTAGGAGTGGGCGGTATTTCAAAACCCCCACACCTAGATCAACCAGAGGCATCCGGGCAGGACAAGGAGTCGGAGAAGCAGAAAGAGAAGCTACTTGAAGAAGAGGCCGTGCTGAAGCAGTTGAAAAAGATACAAGCAGACATCTCCATCTGGGGACTGCTTATGGCTTCACGTGTTCATAGACAAGCGGTCCTAATGGCAATGGACAAGGCCAAACGCTCTACATCTCTATGGAATGTAAAAGCAAATGGATACCGGTGGTTCTTGTCGACACAGGATCCACTATTAACATGTGCCCGTCAAGGACGGCATATGCAATCGGGTTGAAGCCCGCAAACTTTGTGCCAACAGCCCAAGTGATAAGGGCATATGATAACACAAGCAGAGAGGTGATGGAGACTGTGAAAATCAAGACCCAGGTTGGTCCAGGACAACACGAGATTGACTTTCATGTCTTGGACGTTCCCGCAACCTTCAATCTACTCCTGGGGTGGCCGTGGCTGCACCAGGTGAAGGCAATCTCTTCCACACTGCATCAGATGTTGAAATACCCTCACGGGAAGGGGGTTGCTATAGTTTTTGGGAATTCGTCAATCCATCCGCCGCCAGAAGTGTCTACACCGGTTTTGGAAATCGAGCATGGCACGGAGGATGTGTTCCTATCGGGTTTTACCCTAGCCAAGGCCTGGGTCCTACAGAACATCTTAGCTGTTGATGAAGGGTTATACGTTAGTGCTCAGTCAGTATACCTCATGAACAAACTCCAGCACATCCCTAGGATGGGACTAGGAAAAAGTGGCCGGAAGGACATTGCAGTATCGGCCGAAGTGCCACACAACCCACATACCTTTGGTTTGGGTTATCTGCCCACCAAGGAGGACTGGGTGAGGAAAGGCAAGGAGATGGCTGGGAGAGCCAAAGCAAAGCAGGCGGAGAAACCTTATGAGTTAGTGCACCGACCCATCCAGGGTACCCTAAACAGACGCTTTGTCCGGGAGGGGGAGGATTTTCCATTCTGCGGCTTACCAGAGCCATGGTTGAACGCAGAGAAGCGTCGCTTGCCAGGGTTTGAGATCTTCTTTGACCTACAGTTATCCGGGGATGATGTTGCTGAGGAGCAGACAGACCCATCAGCTGAAGTTGAGCAGTGTGGGAAAGTGGATTCTGAGAACACCGAGATTGAAATGGGGGTAGCACTGGCTTGTCTACTTTCAGATCCTCCGATCGTACAGAAGTGCTTGGGGGATAACTTCTCGGTGTCCATGATCGGGAATGAAACGGCTGCGAGCCTACCTTCAAACATTTTGGATGCATCCATCGCACCCTCCCTCATCTGGTAGTACGAGGAGGGATTTTTATCAAGCAGCACCAGGTCAGGTAGTGAGCTGGAATCTGATTCCACCGAGTCTGTGGAGTCAGAATCAGGTTCCAGCTCGTCTGAGTCTGATTCCGGTATTCTTAGGGGTGACAACCCGAATGCCACAGTCCTGTCTAGGTCGTCTTTTTCTTTCTCTTTTGAGTCAGTTGTAACAGAGGAATTGGACGATTTGGAAGTGATTAATGAGAATGAAATGGCTGTGGTTTCTGAGTACTTTTCCGTGCCTTTGATTTACTGTATTAATCAGGACTTTCAAAATTTTGATGAAAATGACGATGAAGAAATTCCTCCGGTTTTACAACGATTAGTTGATCAAGAGCATGAGAGATTTGTTAAACCCTTGGTTGATGAAATCACTACAGTTAATGTTGGTACTGAGAAGGACCCGCGGCTGGTCTAGATCGGGTCCACGTTGTCTTCGAAGGAACGCGAGCACTTAGTCGCTTTATTAAAAGATTTCAAAGATGGTTTCGCGTGGTCCTACGAAGACATGCCTGCAATCGATCCTAAGATTGTACAGCACCAGATCCCTCTTGACCCAGACGCCCGACCCATTAAACAGAAACTCAGAAGGATCCGCCCGGACTGGGCTCTTAAGATTAAAGAAGAGGTCACCAAGCAAATTGACGCAGGGTTCCTGCTGGTATCTGAGTACCCAACTTGGCTGGCCAACATCGTTCCAGTGCCGAAGAAGGATGGTAGAATTCGAGTATGTGTGGATTTCAGAGATTTGAACAAAGCCAGTCCGAAGGACGACTTTCCTCTACCGCATATTGATGAGTTAGTGGACTTCATAGCGGGGCATGCATTGCTTTCGTTCATGGATGGCTTTTCAGGTTACAACCAAAATGTAATGGCACCCGAAGACTAGGAGAAGACTGCTTTTAGCACCCCGTGGGGAACTTACTGTTACAGAGTGATGCCGTTTGGGCTGAAGAATGCTGGAGCTACATATCAACGGGCCGCGACCACGATATTACATGACATGATTCACAAAGAGGTTGAGGTGTACGTGGACGACATGATTGTCAAGTCCAAAGAAAGAAAGGGCCACTACACCGCCTTGCAAAAGTTCTTCCAAAGGATCAGAGAATTTCGGTTGCGGCTGAATCCTCAAAAGTGTACATTTGGTGTTACAGCAGGGAAAATACTGGGGTTCTTGATTACACAGAGAGGTATCGAAGTCGACCCTTCCAAAATCAAGGCCATCTTAAAAATGCCACCACCAAGGACTGAAAAGGAGATACGAGGCTTTCTAGGTAAAGTGCAATTCATAAGGCAATTTATTACAAAATTAACCTTGACTTGTGAATCACTCTTTGGTCTCCTGAAGAAAGGAACGAAGTTCCAATGGGACGGCCGATACCAAGCTGCTTTTGAACAGATCAAGCAATACTTACAGAACCCACCCGTGTTGTCACCGCCCGAGCCGGGGAAACCATTGATTTTGTACCTTTCAGTGACTGAAACTACAATGGGCTGCATGCTTGCATAGGAGTCCGAAGACAAAGTGGAAAAAGCTATCTACTACCTGAGCAAGAAGATGTCGGATTACGAGACCCGCTACACTCCACTCGAGAAGGCTTGTTTGGCCTTGGTATGGGCTACCAGGAAGCTGCGACACTACTTGTTAGCTCACTCTGTAATGTTGGTTTCAAGATTAGATCCCATCAAATATCTCTTCGAGAAACCAACACTTATGGGTAGGCTAGCCCGTTGGTTGCTTCTGCTTTCCGAATTCGATCTGAAGTATGTGACTCGCAAGTCAGTAAAGGAGAGAGCAGTAGCGGAGTTCCTAGCCGATCACCCAGTTGAAGGGGATGAAGCAGTTGAGTACTTATTTCCAGACGAGGCTATTTTGCATATTGAAGATGAGACTTGGACGATGTACTTTGACGGAGTGTCAAACCAGTATGGGTATGGGATAGGGGTGTTGCTGATAGCACCCGACAATTCCCGTATCCCTCTAGCATTTAAACTCCGGTTCAAAGTCTCGAACAACGAAGCAGAGTATGAAGCATGCATTGCTGGTTTAGAAGCCGCCCTAGACCTTGTTGTGTCTCAAGCAAAAGGAGATTGGAAAGTCAAAGAAGAAAAGATGAGAATCTATCATCAGACCTTGGACTTGCTGATTCCTCGGTTTGAGAAGCTGAACTTCGCTCATCTGGTGAGAGAGAACAACAGGTTCGCAGATTCACTAGCAACTCTATCTTCTATGATAGACATTCCTTTTGGAGTCCGGATGCGTCCGATCATCATTGACCAGAAGTTTGCGCCGGCCTACGAGTCGATTGCTACCATAGAAGAGACTCAAGATGAGAATCCCTGGTATTACGATGTCTGGAACTTTTTGGAGAAAGAGGCGTATCCACCAGGGGCAAATGCCAAGACAAGAGGGCAATCAGAAGAATGGCTGCTCAGTTCATCGTCTGCAGGGGAAAACTGTATAAGAGAGGTCATCTAGGAATGCATAAGCTGTATGTTGATGCCGAAGAATCGAAGCACTTGATGGAGGCCATCCATGGAGGACAATGTGGAGCACACATGAACGGGATGATGCTAGCCTAGAAGATCCTTAGACAAGGTTACTACTGGTCCACAATGGGGGAGGATTGTATCGGCTTTGTTCGGCGATGCCACAAATGTCAGATCCGTGCAAACCGCATGAACATCCCGCCGTCGAAACTGTACAATATGACTTCGCCATAGCCATTTTTAGTTTGGGGAATCGATGTGATCGGGGCTGTCACTCCAAAGGGGTCTAATGGGCATGAGTTCATTCTGGTCACGATAGACTATTTCACAAAGTGGGTCGAGGCCCAATCTTATGCGGTGTTGAAGGCTTCACACATTGCAAAGTTCATCAGGAACAACATCATCTGTCGCTACGGGGTCCCGAACGAGATTATTTCAGATAATGGTTGCCACTTCAAGAAGGAAGTGATTGACTTGTTGGAAAAATACAACGTGGCTTTTCATAAGTCATCCATATATCGGCCGCAGACCAACGGAGCAGTCGAGGCTGCCAACAAGAACATCAAACACATTTTGCAGAAGATGGTGGAAACCTACCGGGACTGGCCTGATAAGTTGTCATTTGCTCTGTGGGGCTACCGGACTTCAATTAGAACTTCTACTGGGTTGACTCCGTATTCATTAGTTTATGGGATGGAGGCCGTTCTACCTATCGAAATTGAGGTCCCGTCATTACGAGTACTGGCTGAGTGCCAGATAACTGAGGCAGATTGGCAGTAGAGCAGGTTTGAAGAACTCATGCTCTTTGACGAGTGAAGGCTGAAAGCACTGTACCATGTTCAGGGTTATCAACGAAGAATCGCCAGGGCTTTCAACAAGAAGGTTAAGTCCAGAAATTTGAAGGAAGGAGATTTGGTACTCAAAGACAACCGAGCTCCCATCCATGACCCTAGGGGCAAGTTCAGACCCAATTGGACTGGTCTCTACATCATTAAGTCTATTTGATTAGGTGGAGCTGTCGTTCTGATGGACCTAGATGGCCTAGAGTTCTCACAGCCGATCAACATGGACAAGTTGAAGAAATATAACCCCTGAGTGGCTCGCTAGGCCGAAAACCCGAAAGGGCGACCTAGGCAAAAGTTAGAGCACAGAAAATTTGAAATTATAAAAACTGAGCACGCAAAGTTGAAAACCTACTGTAGACACCCCATTTTTGACCGACCTTAAGACTCAGACGTCACCGATTGAGCGCTCGGTGATGTTGCATATTGTGCTCGTTCAAAAGTCTCAGAGTCGCGACCGTGCGCCCTGCCTCCGGACTTCCGAACCCTCTTCTGTGCCTTGCCTCGGTTTGCGAACCAGACTCGGTTTTCTCTGTTTTCTTTCCTGAGGAGAGGGAGAGGTCCCGTAGACTATCTCTCAGTAGCCGTGGGCTACATTTCGTGGCCGTAGGCCATTTTGCCCATTTCGGAGCCCGGTCCCCGGTTTTCGGAGCCGTCAGGCCGTGTGCCTCGGTTCGGGACCACCCAACCATCTCCGAGTCCTCCGTTTTTTGGCATGCATCTCATTTACTCCCTTTCAAGGGACACTGGGGTCTTAGATACCCACTTCGTGGCCAAACACCCCTTTCGGTGCTTAACGGCCGGTTTTCGGGATCCCAAACTGCGTGTTTTGGCCCCCGAGCATTCGTTTTGCATCGGTTTTTGTTCATTTTTGGAAGGTACCTCTGTTTTATCACCAAGAAGATCACTGAAGGGTGGGATCACAGTAATTGTCTCAAACAACCAGTTATGCTCTTTCGGCGCCCCCCGGGGCCCGTTTTTCTCACTTCCAGGCTAATGTTGAACACCCTAGGGCCATTTTCTTCGAGCCGAAACCACATATTTGTGTTGTACACACATGGGAGGACCCTAAAAAATGGTGCTCGGCCAGTAATTATTCTTTTCATTTTTGAGCCTCTCCTAGGGTTGGATTGTTGTTCCCCCTTGTTCAGAGTTGCCAAATTCCAACCACAGGGCCTTGAAGAGGGGACATGGAAGGACACCAATGTATAGAGCTCGGCCAGCAATTCTCACTTTCCTTTTTTGCCCCTAGCCGGCCGGCTAGGGAGGGTGGCCGGCCGGCCACCTCCAATAAAAATGCCTAGCCGGCCTGCATCCTCTCAGTGCATACTTTACAGCTGTATAGCTGTTTCCCCCAGATAAGACCTGTATCCGGGCGATATTTTGGAGGGGAACACTTGGGTGCATTTCCCTCCACCTTTACACCCCTCCTTTTGTCCATATAAGGCAGCCAAGAACTTGTCCCAAGGGTTAGAAATTTTTGCTCTCAAGCATACATACACTCCTCTATCTCCATTTCTCTAAAATCTTCAAGTTTTGGTGCCTTTTGTTCATCATCATCAAGCACTACCATCACCACTCCATTTCCAACAACAAGAAGAGGTTCTTAGAGGCTTAGAAGCAACATTTCTCAAGTCAAGAAGCAAGGAAAGAAAGGTCTTCAAGGGTAAGTCTCAATCCCTCTCTTTTACACCATTTTCTTGTCTCTTTTATTAACCCTACTTGCTCACTGTTTTGAGCTCCGACCAATACTGAAAGTGGTCCTCTTTTGAGCTATTCTTGATGTTTGTTTAAGGGCTCAACCCTGTTTGAGCCCTCTATGATGCACTTGCTTCAATATCATCTTGTATGTCAATATCTTGCATGCTATTTTTAGTTCATGTGTGATCTATTTCTGAGCCTGATATAAACTGTGAGTGGGCCTATTTTGAGCCCCTCTTCAACATTGAAGAAGGAATCAACCCTGTTTGGCCTCTCTATCATGCACTTGCTTCATAATTTCTCACATTTACCGTAAATTTGCATGACTTATTTGGCCTACATGTGATCTGTTTTGGAGCATGTCATGAACTGTGAGTAGGCTTGTTTTGGGTCCCTCTACAACATTGTAGAAGGGATAAACTTCATTGGGGGTCTCCATGTTGTACTTGCCATTATATCTCTCTTTGACCCCCATTTCTTGCATGCTTTGTTAAGCCTATATAGATTCTGTTTTCAGCCATCATCAGGTCTGGAAAGAGTCATATTTTGGCCTTCTTGACATATTTCATTAAGGGTCTTAGGCTGTTTAGTGAATGCTTGGCATACCTCTCTTTATAGCCCTCTTTTGGCTCATATTTTGCATGCTATGTTCAGCATATCTACATACTGTTTTGAGGGTTGTAATCTACTGTAAATGTTTATATTTTTTGTCTCTCTTCAATGTTGTAGAACTTTATTTTTCAGTTTGAGCATTGTATATATCACTTGCTTCATCATTTCCTCTTTTTCCCCCATTTTTGCATGCTGTTTTTGCCCCATCTATGATTGTTGTTTGGCCATGATTTGTACTGGAAAAATTCTAGTTTAGGGACTGCCTAGAATCTGTCTTTACACTTCATGTCCATATTGTGCATGTTTGACATAGCTGTAGGCCATTCCATTGCATTTCGGGACTTATTTCGGGCATCGGGTGTAATTTTGCTATGATTCGGGGGCTATTTTGCATCATTGTGGCTGCTGAAATTCGCATGTTCCATATTCCATATGCCATGTCTCATTTTGCATGTCATTCCATGCCTTCGGGCCATTTCTCGGTTTGCGTGCCCACGGGTACGCACTTCGAGACATCTCATTTTTCATCTTCCGGCATCCTATGTGAGTGCGGCTGAGGCCCTCTCATGTTGGTGTAAGCCCTCACTTCATTTTGTAGGTCATTTCATGCCTTTATGTCATTGCCTCGGTTTGCGTGCCCGTGTGCACGCATTTCGAGGCACTTCACTTTCATCTTCCGGCATCCTATGTGAGTGCGGCTGAGGCCCTCTCATGTTGGTGTAAGCCCTCACTTCATTTCGTAGGTCATTTCATGCCTTTATGTCATTGCCTCGGTTTGCGTGCCCGTGTGCACGCATTTCGAGGCACTTCACTTTTATCCGACGGCCTCTTATGTGAGTGTGGCTGAGGTTCACTCATGTTAGTGTAAGTCCACTTTGCATTTTATATCTTATTTTAGCATCATCACATCGCGTATGCCACTTTCTCGGTTTGCGTGCCCGTGTGCACGCATTTCGAGACATCTTATTTTAGCATCATCTCATTTCGTGTGTCATTTTCTCGGTTTGCGTGCCCGTGTGCACGCATTTCAAGACATCTCATTTTAGCATCATTGCATTTATGTCATTGCCTCGGTTTGCGTGCCCGTGTGCGCGCATTTCGAGGCACTTCACTTTTATCCGTCGGTGTCCTATGTGAGTCTGGCTGAGGCCCTCTCATGTTGATATAAACCCATCATTGCATTTGCATGCCATTTCATGCCTTAGGATCATCGCCTCGGTTTGCGTGCCCGCGTGCACGCGTTTCGAGGCATCTCATTTTCATAGCATTGTGTATGCTAGGTCATATGTTAGCTGTATTTCATACATATCATGCATATTGCATAGTGTTCGGGATAGGAGTTAGCCTGGGCACGGGAGACGAGGCACGTTCCGTACTCCGAGTGACGGAACGGATCTCAATTCCCAAGTCACCGACACTCCGGATTATCCATGATGGAGTTAGGTTTTACTGTAGCATTCATTCGCATTCATCCTATATTGAGTTGTGCAATCCGACTCCTCGGCCATCATGCATCGATATGCGTGATTGGTGGCACGAGGATCGAGGCATGCATATATTTGTGAAATACATTGCTATGCCCCTTTCCTGCTCTCTGTTACAGCAAAATGAAGAATCAGCAACTTTTCGGAGTCTGGCACGCATTTCGAGAAACATTGCAAACAGAGGCTAATTGAGGCATCCCAATGCATTTCCGCGCAAGGCAGCCCAAACATACATCGTTTATCAGAAGCAAGGCAGTCCCTGGCTTGCATGCCAGTTTACAGCTTTCTTAGTTAATTCGTTAATTAATTAGGAATTTGTATTATTTGGACTGTATATTTTGGACTGTATTATTCTTTCATTCGGGACTGTATTATTATTTATTCGGACCCTCTGCGCGAGGGCATAACTGTAATAAGTGTGGGTGAGTGTGATGTATGTCTTCCAACCCCACGTCTTTCTCCCTTTTATTTACCCGCTTATGATGGTTAGATATAGGACATATTTCAAATTAGCATACAGTATGACAACATGTTTGCATCATTTATCCGTTTTGCACGCACCGGGCTCGGCGCATCATACAAACTGCATTTGTATTTCAATTCCAAGTTGAATACGTGTTAGTTGTAGCATTCCATATGCCATATTTAGAATAGCCGAGCCTGTTGTAGTTGCATTTTGCATGTGTTGCATTAGGCATTTCAGTATCCTTAGGATCATGCATGATTTCTAATGAGCTTCTGTTTTGGCTTGGAGTACTCGGCAAGTTTTATGCTTTAGCATCCTTGCATGCGTGTGAGTGTTGCCATGAATAGCATGCTTACCATGAGGCTATGTGCTTATGTGATATAACTGCCTGAATGCCTGTGGGTGGAGGTTGTGTTACCTGAATTGGGATAATTCATCAAATGTTTGTTTTAAGCCCACTAGATTGTGGCAAAATCATGTTTTCTAAGCCCACTCGAGGGTGGCAAAATCTGCATCTTAAGCCTACCTGCGGGTAGCAAACCATCTTTCAAAAACAAACATGAAATGTTTTGTTCCAATTCAGGCGACTCAGTCTATACTTGTATGCTGTGCGCATCACGTAGTAACCTAGGCTAATAACCGGAATAAGAACTCACAATGTTTTCAAAATAAGATATCATGGTTAGTAGAGGCCGGTCTTTGACCGGGCGAGCGGGGATGCTCACGAAGTGACCTTCCCCAATCGTACCCAAGTTCCCGAGCCGAGGCAACTTTGGTGATGACGGACATGTGGCCTTTGGCACCGAGTCAGGGTTTCCTAAATTTCTCATTAAAAATATTTAGGTGGCGACTCTGTATCTGGCAAAGCAGTCCATGTTTGGCACTTCTTTCAAAAAAATCTGTTTTCAAAAACGATTTGCCGGATTTGGACTCTTTGGTTCAAGATTTAGAACCGTGGCACAAATCGAGTCCGAACTGTAGCGAGGTCCCTCGCGGACATGTTACAGTTTCTGGCGACTCTGCTGGGGATTTAGAGAACTTGACTCGAACTCGTGATATCTGGTTTTGACTACACTTGTGTGTTTCTTTGCATTGCATTTGCATTGGTGCGCCTAGGACACCGTGTTTGCCATATGCCATTCCCGAACGATTTGCCGGAGGCTTGTCTTGTCAAGGCATGACCATAAGGCTGATCGGCTCTGGGCTCTGACAGCATGGGAACACAAACCCCGGTTTTACCGGGGCACCCTTTTTGACCATTCGACCTAGTGCATATTCGGATCTATAGTGACCATTCCAAACTAGGACAGGTTGCTTACCCGTTTATAGGTTGTTTGAAACCGCTGTGTGCATAGTGAAACCCTAGTTCCTGACAAAATAGGACAGGGAAACCCTACCCCAACATAGGGGTGTTTTGGCTCTCACTTATCTGTTATGTGCTTGTTAGAGTGCGTCTCTACAGGGAATGCATGTATCAGTTTATGAGTCACATCAGGCCTGCGGGCATCAGTTTTTGAGATTGGGCATCAGGCCTGCGGACATCAGCCAGTCATTTGAGAATAAGTTGTCTGCGGATATCAGATTCAGTTTTGGGAAACAGTGATATAGGGACAGTAATCAGTGATTGAGGACAGTGTATGCCCAGCTTATCGACTGTGTGTTGTATGCCCGACTGTGTGTTGTGTATTTAATTTAAGCTGTTATGCTGTCCGTTTTTCTGGTTATTTATTTCCTTTTCGCTTTATTTATCTTTTTGCTAGGGCAGGTTTGTAGCACAATTGCTTCCGAACCAGTAGATATACCCCAAGCACTTTGGACACGAGGTCGCCGACTTATTCGATCCGAGGATCTGATTGACGGACATCCAGTGTTCCACTCACTACCCCCAGTTGTTAGGAGAAGGCCGAGAAGGCGCAGTCCGTCTGAGCAAAGATCATCAGGGCAGAGGCCTACCCTAGCAGTGAATAATCCGACTGAGGTTGCTATTTCCGCTATAGAGATACACTTACCAGTTATTCAGATGGATCCGTCGAATACATCAGGGATGGAGGCGATGATGCGCCAAATGCAAGAGAGTATGAGACAGATGCAAGAGGATGCCATCCGCCAAACGGAATTTTCCAAGCAACAGGCTACAGTTATGGCCCAACAGGCTGAGCTTATTACCAGGTGTAGACACCCCATTTTTGACTGTCCTCAAGACTCAGACGTCACCGATTAAGCGCTTGGTGATGTTGCATACTGTGCTCGTTCAGAAGTCTCAGAGTCGCGGCCGTGCGCCCTACCTCCGTACTTCCGAACTCTCTTTCGTGCCTTGTCTCGGTTTGCGAACTAGACTCGGTTTTCTCTGTTTTCTTTCCTGAGGGGAGGGAATGGTCCCGTAGACTATCTCCCAGTGGCCGTGTGCTACTTTTTATGGCCGTAGGCCATTTCGCCCATTTCGGAGCCCGGTTCCCGGTTTTCGGGACCGTCAGGCCGTGTGCCTCGGTTCGGGACCGCCCAACCATCTCCGATTTCTCCAGTTTTTGGCAAGTGCCTCTATTTTATCATACCGAGGGACACTGGGGCCTCTGGTGCCCACTTCGTGGCCGAATGCCACTTTCGGTGCCTGTAGCCAGTTTTCGGGACCCCGAACTGCGTGATTTGGGTCCCAAGCATTCATTTTGCATCAGTTTTCTCCGATTTTTTGCAGGAACCTCTGTTTTGTGATTCCGAGGGACACTGGGGTCGCAGATACCCACTTCGCTGCTGAACACCACTTCCGGCACCTGCAGCCCATTTTCGGGATCCCAAATTGCCCGGTTTTGGCTCCGAGCGTTCATTTCTCATTAGTTTTTGTTCAAATTTGGCAGGTACCTCTGTTTCAACACCAGGAAGATCACTGGGGGGTGGAAAGCCAGCAATTATCCCAGATAACCAGTTTCGCTCTTCCGGCGCCTGTTTTGCTCACTTCCGGGCCAATGTTGAACACCCTGGGGATATTTTCTTCCGACCAAAGCTACATATCTGTGATCAGGGGACATGGGAGGACCCTAAAAACTACTGGTCGGCCAGCAATTGTGGATTTCATTTTTGAGCCTCTCCTTCAAGTCCTATGTTGTGGCTCCTGCTTCAGTGTTGCCAATTTTCGACCTTGGAACCTTGTTCCACACACATGGGAGGACACCAAAAAGTGGTGGTCGGCCAGCAATTGTCACTTTCATTTTTGAGCCTCTCCTTCAAGTGCAATGTTGTGACTCCTGTTTCAGTGTTTCCAGATTTCAACCCTGGGGCCTTATTCTACACACTTGGGAGGACCCTAAACCATGGTGGTCGGCCAGAATTTTTTGAGTTCATTTTTTTGGGGTGGCCGGCCGGCCAAGAGGAGTGGCTGGCCGACCAGTTGGGGTGGCCGGCCGGCCACCTTCCAGAAAACCACCTGGCCGGCCAGCTTTCTGCTTTCCAGCTCTTTACAGCTGTCCAGCTACTTTTTGAAATATCTCCCCCACCCGGGGGATATTTTGGGAGGGAAAGCTTGGATGCATTTCCCTCCCCTTTTACACCTTTTTCTTGCCTATTTAAAGGGCTGCCCTCCTCCTTGGCTAGGGTTGGATAATTTCTTCTCAAGGCTTCATCTCTCAAAACCTCCATTTCCTATCTCTAAAACTCAAAAAACCTTCAAGCATCTAGCCCATTCCTTCACCAACCCCAAGCCTCACCATCACCATTCAATTTCCAGCAGCAAGGAAGGGTTCCTCAGAGGCTTAGAAGCAACTTTCATCAAGGCAAGAGGAAGCAAAAGGCTTGTCTTCAAGGGTAAGCCACTAAATCCCTTTTTCTAGCATTATTTTCCATCAATTCTTTACCCTATCTCCTTTTTGTTTTGGGCTCCGACCCCTACTGGTTTTAGGCTTATTTTGAGCCCCTCTACAACTTTGTAGAAGGGCTCAATTCTGTTTAGTGTCTCCATGATACACTTGCTTCAATATCACTCTTTATGCCATTATTTTGCATGCGTTGTTTGCCTTTTGAGTGATCTGATTTCAAGCATACTATAAACTGTTAGTGGGATTATTTTGAGCCCCTCTTCAACATTGAAGAAGGGCTCAACCATGTTTGGTGATTCTAGCATGCACTTCCTTTGTAATTCCTCCATTTTACCGTAAAATTGCATGATTGTTTTGGCCTATTTGTAATCTGATTTGGAGCATGAAACATACTGATATTGTGCTTATTTTGAGCCCCTCTTCAACATTGAAGAAGGGCTCAACCTGGTTTTCTTGCTCTACATATCACTTGCTTTGAATTCTTGTTCCACTCCCATTTTGCATGCTTTTTTAAGCTCACCATGCTTCGGATTTCAGCCTCCATCAGGCCTAGAGAGTGCCTTATTTTGGTCCATTCTTCATGCCTTGTTAAGGGTCTTAGGCCATTTGATGATTGGTTTTGGTACTTGTTTTGTAATCCTTCATATTTTCCGTAAAATTGCATGCTTTGTTAGACTCGCTTAGCTTCGGATTTCAGCCTTCATCAGGCTTGGAAAGTGTCCTGTTTTGGTCTATTCTTCAATTTTTATTAAGGTTTATTGTGGGTTTGGTGCATCCATTTGATACTTCTTTTTATAGCCTTTGTTGGCTTCGTCTTGCATGCCATGATTAGTAGATCGACACACTGAATTGGGGGATGTCATCTTCTGTAAATATGCTTATTTTTTACCCCTCTTTAATGTTGTAGAACTTTTTTTTTTGGTTTGAGCATTGTATATATTACTTGCTTAATAAATCCCCTCTTTTCCCCATTTTTGCATGCCATTATTGTCATATCTATGCTCACAATTTAGTCATGTTTTGTACTAAAAAATGCCATTTTTGGGACTGCCTTGCTACTGTTTTTGCTGTCATGTATCAATTTTGCATGTTTAGTATAGCTGTAGGCCATTTCGGGCGCTTAAATTCACATTTCGGGATGATTTCATGCATTTGGTGTCATTTCGTATCATTTCGGGGCTGCTTTCCCCTTTATTTAGCTGCTGAAATTTGGTTTGCATGCTTGCATATCATTTCCCATGTCATTTCATGCCTTAGTGCATTGCCTCGGTTTGCGTGCCCGTGTGCACGCATTCTGAGGCGCTTCGTTTTCATCTCTCGGCAGCCTATGTGAGTGCGGCTGAGGCTCTCTCATGTTGGCGTAAGCCCATCATTGCATTCCGTATGCCATCTTATGCATTTCTCGGTTTGCGTGTCCGTGTGCACGCATTTCGAGGCATCTCATTTTTATCATTCCGGCATCCTATGTGAGTGTGGCTGAGGTCCACTCATGTTAGTATAAGCCCAATTTGGCATTTCCATCTCATTTCATCATTGCCTCGGTTTGCGTGTCCGTGGGCACGCACTTCGAGGCACCTCCGTTTCATCCGCCGGCATCTGATGTGAGTGTGGCTGAGGTCCACTCATGTTAGTATAAGCCCAATGTGCATTTCCATCTCATTTCATCATTGCCTCGGTTCGCGTGTCCGTGGGCGCGCATTTCGAGGCACTTTCGGTTTTATCCGATTTCCATTTCATCATCGCCTCGGTTTGCGTGCCCGTGTGCACGCATTTCGAGGCACTTCAGTTTTATCCGATTTGCGTCTCACGTCATGGTCTCGGTTTGCGTGCCCGTGTGCACGCTTTTCGAGGCATCCCGTTTTCATCTCGTTTTCACCAGCATAGTGCATACTAGGTTGTATCTTAGATTGCATTCATGCATTACCTCGGTTCGCGTGCCCGTCGGCACGCATTCGAGGCACCTCATTTTCATAGCATCGTGCATGCTAGGATTGTATATTAGTTGCATTTCATGCATATCATGCATATTGCACGGGAAACGAGGTATGTTTCGCACTCCGAGTGACGGAACGGGTCTCAATTCCAAGTCACCGACACTCCGGATTACCCATGATGGAGTTAGGTTTTGTTGTAGCATTCATGTGCATTCATCCTATATTGAGCTGTGCAATTCGGCTCCTCGGCCATCATGCATCGGTATGCGTGATTGGTGGCACGAGGATCGAGGCATGCATATATTTGTGAAATACATTGCTATGCCTCTCTCCTGCTCTCTGTTGCAGCAAAATCCAGGATCAGCAGTCTTCCGGGACTTGGCACGCATTTCGAGAACAGGTGCAAACAGAGGCTAATTGGGGCATCCAGTGGATTTCCGCGCCAAGGCAGCCCAAACAGGTGGCATTCATCAACAGCGAGGCAGTGCTTGGCTTGCACGCCATTTTACAGTTTTCTTGTTTAATTTGTCAATTAATTAGGAATTTGTATATTATTTCAGACTGTAATATTTTGGATTGTATTATTCTTTTATTCGGACTGTATTATTATTTATTTGGACCCTTTGCGCGAGGGCAATGTTGTAATAAGGGTGTGTGTGTGATGTATGTCTTCCAACCCCCATTTCTTTCTCCCTTTTATTTATCTGCTTATGATGGTAGATTAGGGCATATTTCAATTAGCATACAGTATGACAGCATGTTTGCATCATTCATCTGTTTTGCATGCACCGGGCTTGGCGCATCATACAAACTGCATCATATTTCAATTCCAAGTTGAATACGTGTTAGTTGTAGCATTTCATATACCATGTTTAAATAGCCGAGCCTGCTATAGTTTGCATTTTGCATGTGTTGCATTAGCATTTCAGCATATTTAGGATTCATGCATGAATTTCTAATCGGTTTTTGTTTGGCTTGGAGTACTCGGTGAGTTTTATGCTTTAGCATTCTTGCATGCGTGTGAGTGTTGCCATGATAGCATGCTTGCCATGAGGCTATATGCTTATGTGATATAACTGCCTTGAATGCCTGTGGGTGAAGGTTGAGTTATTTGAATTGGGACAATGCGTCAAATGCTTGTTTTAAGCCCACTAGATAGTGGCAAATCATTGTTTTCTTAAGCCCACCTGAGGGTGGCAAATCCGCATTTTAGCCTACCTGCGGGTAGCACCATCAAACCATTTTCAAACAAACAAACATGAAATGTTTTGTTCCAATTCAGACGGCCCAAGTCTATACTTGTTTGCTGCGAGCATCACATAGTAATCTAGGCTAATAACCGGAATAAGAACTCACAATGTTTTCAAAAACAGATATCATGGTTAGTAGAGGCCGGTCTTTGACCGGGCGAGCGGGGGTGCTCACGATGTGACCTTCCCCAATCGTACCCAAGTTCCCGAGCCAACTTTGGTGATGACGGACACGTGGCCTTTGGCACCGAGTCAGGGTTTCCTAAATTTCCCATTTTAAAATATTTAGGTGGCGACTCTGTAATCTGGCAAAGCAGTCCATGTTTGGCACTACTTTTCAAAAATCTGTTTTCTCAAACGATTTGCCGGATTTGGACTCTTTGGTTCAAGATTTAGAACCGTGGCAATAAATCGAGTCCGAACTGTAGCGAGGTCCCTCGCGGGCTTGTTACACCAGGCTCCAGCAGCAGACCGGAACATCAACCTCACACCCGGCTCCTCCTCCACCCGGAGCTCCATTACCCGAGCAGGCATCCAAAATGCCCTGCCAAATCCCCAGAATACCCCTCTGAATACCCAGAACACCCTACCCAATGTCCAGAATATTCAAGAGGACACAGGCCATCCAACGGGGTTGGCTCCGCCCCCGCTTCTGCCTCAACTGTCCAAGACTCATACACCTGCCAACCATCCGGACTCTCCATTCGAGTTCGAGGTAGACCACACAGCTCTGAAATTGAGCAAATTGGAGAAGCTTTTTAAGAAGTCTCAGGGGGTGAAGGCCATCCCAGACATCGAAGATGGGTACACCGACGTGGCCGTAACATTGCCAGACAGATTTAAGATGCCACAAATTGACCGTTTCGACGGATCCGGAGACCCCATGGTCCATCTTCGGCTATTCTCAGACATCCTGCGGCCAATGGGCCTAACCCGACCACAAAAGCTTTCCCTGTTTGGCCGTACTTTGTCGGGTGTGGCAGCCATTTGGTACGCGAAGCTAGAAGATGACGTGAAGAGAAACTGGGATGAGATGGCTGAGGCCTTCGTTGCACAATACTCGTATAATACACAGATCGAGATTACAACTCGTGATCTCGAAACGACGAGGCAAGAGGCCAAGAAGACTTTCTCAGACTTCGTAACTCGATGGAGGGCAAAGGCATCGATGATGACCTTGAGGCCTACAGACAAAGATCAAATTAGGATGATTGTGCGCAATCTCCAACCAAAACTCATGCAGAAGATGATCGTACTCCCCTTTCCCACCTTCTCAGACTTACACGAGATGGGGGTACAGATCGAGGATGCGATGAAGCAAGGTCTGATTGACCAGGACCGGGAGCAACCCCGGAGGACATTTAACCGCAACAACAACGCAGGCCCGAGTGGCGCTGTAAACACAAGGACTTCGGAGGTCAGTATGGTCACCACCAATCCCCCTCCCCAACCAAGGCCCATGGCGGCCACCCCCTTTTCCAGTACATCCGGGAGCAGTACCCAAGCCCCGAGATTCCAGCCCAGAGGCCAAAGAACCTTTACTCCACTATACATGCCTTTGTCCAAGGTTCTGGGGGTCTTGATTAGAAAGGGACATCTAAAACCCCTGGAGCCGAGGCCACCACCAAATCCACTCCCCCCCTCTCACAACCCAGCCAAGTACTGTGCCTACCATCAGCAGCATGGTCATGATACCGACCATTGTTTCAGGCTGCGTCACGAGGTTCAGGACCTCATCGACAAAAATATTATTCTACCTCCAGATAGACCTAACGTCACAACCAACCCACTCCCTACCCATAACCAAGATCCACCACCCAAAAGAGTCAACTTCATCCAGACTGGGGTCGTATCCTACGATCCTAGTATCTATATTACTCCCTCTCACCTACCCAAGCCGGAGGTGATCCTTCCTGATTGCACCGATTCCTTGTGCATGATGGACACCTTCACAACCCAATCTGAGTCAAAGGTGGTGACCACTGAAGTTGGAACAGGGCAGGTTTCAGAGGAGAACAGAGTTGTTGAATCTGGGGTCAAGCGGTCTGGGGATTACGCTGGGGGAGCCTATGATCCAAGCGAATACATTTTATCAGTGGGCCAGTCTGAACTAAGTGTGGGATTGCCAGAAAAAGCTGAGCTGTGCATGATTCAGGGGGACAGACTTAAACAGGGGGCAGATGATCTAGCAACGGTGGAGGAGGACTTCGCCAACCTCCAGTTCTTCAACGACCAAGAATTAGGAGATGCAACAATCAACTGGTTCGAATATGAGGAGTCGGCGGAGGCCATCGGGTGGTTAGATGATCAGCCTGATATTGTGGAGTTTCAGCCAGAGCAGAGCCCGACAGGGGCGAGGGTATCAACTGTGGCCGGAAGGGCCGAGAGTCAGAATGGATTGCCGGAGAGCGCCGGTACAAAGAATTCCGCTCGGGACTTAAGCATTGTGGACGCAAAGACAATGGGACAACAAACTGCAGCAATGCAGACAGAACAGGAGAAGTTTTGGGATTCTGAGAGAATCAGAAAGGCAAAAGCCCATGAAGTGGCTGAGAGTGCTGTGGGCACGAGAACGGACAATGCTGTGAGCATATGGGATGAAGGTACTGAGAGTACACATCTGCCAGAACCAGACAGGTGTCTTCTGGATGCTAACGGGATGTGGTGGGAAGACGACGACTTATGTCTTGCCCACACAGACGAAGATTGGGGAGCAAATCAACCAGACAGCACCTGGTACCTCGATGAGGTGGACCACATGACCAGGAGTGGGCGGTACTTCAAGCCCCCGCACCTAGACCAACCAGAAGCATCTGGTAAAGACAAGGAAGCTGAGAAACAGAGAGAGAAACAGATTGAAGAAGAAGCTGTGTTGAGGCAATTGAAGAAGATACAAGCAGACATCTCCATCTGGGGACTGCTTATGGCTTCACGGGTACACAGACAGGCTGTCCTATCTGCCATGGACAAAGCCAAGCTCTCCATCGATACTACGCCAGAGCAACTGGTCGGGCTGGTTTTTCCGGGAGGAGGTTCCCCGGCTTTAACCTTTTCAGACAAGGAACTGCCGCCTGAGGGCGTGAATCATAACAAACCTCTCTACATTTCCGTGGAATGTAGAGACAAGTGGATACCGGTGGTACTTGTTGATACCGGGTCTGCTATCAATGTCTGCCCAGCCAGAACAGCGTATGCAATCGGGTTGAAGCCCGCGGACTTCATCCCGACAACTCAGGTGATCAAAGCATATGACAATACCAGCAGAGAAGTGATGGGGATCGTCAAGATTCAGACAAAGGTTGGACCTGGACAACACGAGATAGATTTCCATGTCTTGGAGGTTCCCGCAACTTTCAACCTACTTTTGGGGCGACCGTGGTTGCATCAGGTGAAGGCCGTCTCGTCTACTCTGCATCAAATGGTGAAATACCCCTGTGGAAAGGGAGTAGCCATTGTGTTCGGGAATTCATCGATCCATCCCCCTCCGGAGGTGTCTACACCAGTCCTAGAAATAGAGCACGGCATGGAGGACGTGTTTATATCAGGATTTACTCTGGCCGAGGCCCGGATTGTGCAAAACATTATGGTTGTGAATGAAGGTATGTACGTCAGTGCTCAATCCGTCTACCTCATGAACAAGCTACACCACATCCCCGGGATGGGATTAGGAAGGAGCGGCAGGAAAGGCGTCGCAACATTGGCCGAAGTGCCACACAACCCGCATACCTTTGGACTGGGTTATTTACCCACCAAAGAGGACTGGGCGAGGAAAGGGAAGGAAATGGCCGGAAGGGCCAGAGCAAAGCAGGCTGGAAAGCCATTTGACTTGATGCATAGGCCCATTTAGGGCACCCTGAACGGACGCTTCGTCCGGGAGGGGGAGGATTTCCCATTTTGCGGCTTCCTAGAGCCGTGGATAAACGCGGAGAAGAAGCGCGTGCCCGGTTTTGAGATCTTTTTCGACCTGCAACTACCCGGGGATGATGTTGCCACAGAGCAGACAGACCCATCAGCTAAGGTTGAGCGGAATAAGGCAGTGGTTCCTGAGGGCACAGAATTTGAAATGGGGGTAGCGCTGGCATGTCTACTCTCTGATCTTCCGATCGACCATAAGTGCTTGGGGGATAACTCCGAGGTTTCCATGATTGGGGATGAAACGGCTGCGAGCCGACCAGCAGCTATCTTGGATGCATCTATCGCACCCTCTCTCACTTGGCAGTACGAGGAGGGATTTTTGTCCAGCAGCACCGGGTCAGGTAGTGAGCCGGAATCTGATTCCACCGAGTCTTGTGAGTCGGAATCAGGTTCCAGCTTGACTGAGTCTGAGTCTGGTACTCCTGGGGATGTTAACCCGGATGCCACAGTCCTGTCTAGGTTGTCTTTTTCCTTTTCATTTGAGTCTGTTGTAACCGATGAATTGGATGATCTGGCAGTGCCTAATGAGAATGAACTATCTGTGGTTTCCGAGTACTTTTCTGTGCCCCTAATTTATTGCATTAATTCAGACTTTCAAAACTTTGATGAAAACGAAGAGGACGAAGTTCCTCCGGTTTTACAACGTTTAATTGAGCAAGAGCAAGAGAGATTTGTTAAACCATTAATGGACGAAATCACTACCGTGAACATTGGTACTGAGTAGGACCCGCGGCTGGTCCAGATTGGGTCCACGTTGTCTTCGGAGGAACGCGAGTGACTAGTCGCTTTATTAAAAGATTTCAAAGATGTTTTCGCGTGGTCCTACGAAGACATGCCTGGAATCGATCCTGAGATTGTACAGCATCGGATCCCCCTTGACCCCGAGGCTCGACCTGTCAAACAGAAACTCAGAAGGATTCGCCCGGACTGGGCTCTCAAGATTAAGGAAGAGGTCACCAAGCAAATCGACGCAGGCTTCCTGCTGGTATCTGAGTATCCAACTTGGTTGGCCAACATTGTTCCGGTGCCGAAGAAAGATGGCAGTATCCGGGTGTGTGTAGACTTCAGGGATTTGAACAGAGCTAGTCCGAAGGACGACTTCCCCTTACCGCACATCGATGAGTTGGTAGATTTCACAGCAGGGCATGCATTGCTCTCGTTCATGGATGGCTTCTCAGGATACAACCAGATAGTGATGGCACCAGAAGATAGAGAAAAGACTGCATTCACCACCCCGTGGGGGACATACTGCTACAGGGTAATGCCGTTTGGGTTGAAGAACGCTGGAGCTACTTATCAACGGGCCGCGACCACAATATTACATGATATGATCCACAAAGAGGTTGAGGTGTATGTGGACGACATGATTGTCAAGTCCAAAGAAAGAGAGGGCCACTACACCGCCTTGCATAAGTTTTTCCAAAGGATCAGGGAATTCCGGTTGCGGCTGAACCCTCAAAAATGTACGTTTGGTGTTACAGCGGGAAAAATGCTGGGGTTTCTGATCACACAAAGAGGCATCGAGGTCGATCCTTCCAAAATCAAGGCCATCCTAGAAATGCCCCCACCAAGGACTGAAAAGGAGGTGAGAGGCTTTCTGGGTAAAGTGCAATTCATAAGACGGTTTATCTCAAAATTAACCTTGACTTGTGAACCACTTTTTGGTCTCCTGAAGAAAGGCAAGAAGTTCCAATGGGACGGCCGATGTCAAGCTGCATTTGAGCAGATTAAAGAGTATCTACAGAACCCGCCCGTGTTGTCACTGCCAGAACCGGGGAAACCGTTGATTTTGTATCTGTCAGTGACTGAGACCACGATGGGCTGCATGCTTGCTCAAGAATCAGAAGACAAGGTGGAGAAAGCCATCTACTATTTAAGCAAGAAAATGCTGGAATATGAGACCCGATATACACCGCTGGAAAGGGCTTGCTTAGCTTTGGTATGGGCTACCAGGAAGTTGCGGCACTACTTGTTAGCTCACTCTGTAATGTTGGTTTCACGACTTGATCCCATCAAATATCTTTTCGAGAAACCGGCGCTTACGGGTAGGCTAGCTCGTTGGTTGCTGTTGCTCTCCGAATTTGATCTCACGTACGTGACACGCAAGTCAGTAAAAGGAAGAGCAGTAGCAGAGTTCCTTGCCGACCACCCGGTTGAGGGGGATGAAGCAGTTGAATATTTGTTCCCGGATGAATCAATTTTGCATATCGACGAAGAAACTTGGACGATGTACTTTGACGGAGCGTCAAATCAACATGGGTATGGGATAGGAGTGTTGTTGATAGCACCCGACAATTCCCGTATCCCTCTAGCCTTCAAACTCCGGTTCAAAGTCTCGAACAATGAAGCAGAATACGAGGCGTGTATCGCTGGTCTAGAAGCAGCCCTGGAACTAGGGGCAAGACGGTTGGACGTCATTGGGGACTCGAACCTTGTTGTGTCTCAAGCTAAAGGAGACTGGAAAGTAAAAGAGGAAAAGATGATGATGTATCACCAAACCTTGGATTTGCTAATTCCTCGGTTTGAGAAGCTAAGTTTTACTCATCTACTAAGAGAGAACAACAGGTTCGCAGATTCTTTAGCAACTCTATCATCCATGATAGACATCCCGTGTGGAGTCTGGATGCGTCCAGTCATCATTGACCAGAAGTTTGCACCAGCCTATGAGTCGATTGCAGCCATAGATGAAGTTCAGGACGAACACCCTTGGTATTACGACATTTGGAATTTCTTGGAGAAAGAAGCATACCCGCCAAGGGTAAACGCCAAGGACAAAAGGGCAATAAGAAGATTGGCCGTTCAGTTCATCATCTGTGGGGGTAAGCTGTATAGAAGAGGTCATCTGAGAATGCATAAACTGTGTGTTGATGCCGAAGAGTCAAAGAGTCTAATGGAAGCCATCCATGGAGGGGAATGTGGAGCACATATGAATGGGGTAATGCTAGCACGGAAGATTCTCAGACAAGGTTACTACTGGTCCACCATGGAGGAGGATTGTATTGGTTTTGTTCGGCGATGCCATAAATGTCAGATCCATGCAAATCGCATGAACATCCCGCCATCAAAGCTGTACAACATGACTTCGCCATGGCCATTTTCAGTCTGGGGAATTGATGTGATCGGAGCTGTCACGCCAAAGGGGTCGAATGGGCATGAGTTCATCTTGGTAGCGATAGATTATTTCACAAAGTGGGTTGAGGCCCAATCTTACGCAGTGTTGAAGGCTTCGCATGTTGCAAAGTTTATCAGAAACAACATCATCTGTCGCTACGGAGTCCCAAACGAAATAATTTCAGATAACGGTTCCCACTTCAAGAAGGAAGTGATAGACTTGTTGGAAAAATACAACGTGGCTTTTCACAAGTCGTCTACCTATCGGCCGCAAACCAATGGAGCGGTTGAGGCTGCCAACAAGAATATCAAGCGCATACTACAGAAGATGGTGGAAACCTACCGGGACTGGCCAGATAAGCTGCCGTTTGCTCTGTGGGGCTACCGGACTTCAATCAGAACTTCTACTGGGGTGACTCCGTATTCATTGGTTTATGGGATGGAGGCCGTCCTACCTATTGAGATTGAGGTTCCGTCACTACGAGTATTGGCCGAGTGTCAAATAGCCGAGGCAGATTGGCAGCAAAACAGATTTGAGGAACTCATGCTCTTTGATGAAAGAAGACTGAAAGCACTGTACCACATTCAAGGCTATCAACGAAGAATTGCCCGGGCTTTTAATAAGAAGGTTAAGTCTAAGAATTTGAAGGAATGAGATTTGGTACTCAAGGACAACCGAGCTCCCATCCACGACCCTAGGGGCAAGTTCAGACCTAATTGGACTGGTCCCTACATCATTAAGTCTATCTGGTCAGGTGGAGCTGTGGTTCTGATGGATCTGGATGGCTTAGAGTTTTCACAACCGATCAACATGGACAAGTTGAAGAAATACTACCCTTGAGAGGCTCGCTAGGCCGAAAACCCGAAAGGGCGACCTAGGCAAAACTCAGAGCACAAAAATTTGAAAATATAAAAACTGAGCTCGCAAGGTTGAAAACCCGCAAAGGGCGGCCTTGGCAAAAGTTAGAGCGCAAAAGGAGAGTAAAAATACCCGAGCGAACCTAAGCCTGAACTACGTAAGGCTTGATTCCCATCTTTGGGATACGTAGGCAGCTTCATCCTGAAGTTCAGCCATAAACATTTTCCCCGATCAACTTTGTCCATTTTGATCATCTCAGTCATCCTTATCCATCAGCATTCATCGTAATCTCTGGTGCAGTGCTATTCAGACTAGGGGCAACTTTCCGTTGCCAGGAAGTGCTGTGGTACCGTTCAGACTAGGGGCAACTTTCCAGTTGCTAGGATCCGGGATTGTGCATCTCAGTGACATATCTCAGGCGTGTCCAGTTCTGATCCTTATCGAAAATAGTTTTGAAAAGTTTTAATAAAAGTTGACTTTGTTCAAATTAATCTTTTCACAACTAAGACCATTTTTGGACCAAAACGGGAAATTTTCAGTACCACAACCTTCAATTTCATTGATTTCAAAATAGAGTTCTTCTGCTCCTGCATACAATTGAAGTTGTTTTTTATTACATTCATAACGAAAACTTGAAAGTACTAATAAAGCAATAAATCTGGGGGCATAGTCAAGTCAGGTGTCCCTGCGCCCCCTCCTAGAGCTGGTTGAAGCTTCCGATGCCGACCTAGGCCCAGTCTGTGCCTCCTCATTCAGCCAATCCCAGCACTCGTCAGACAAAGCATAACTAAAGGTAGGGGCGGGGGCCACGAGCTCTCTAATTCTCCACGCTGCGGCCTGCCGAGCCAACTGTGCGCCTCGAACCAGGAATGTAGCCGGATACTCTATCCCCTCTGTCGGGCAAGTCTGATCATGGCCGAACTGGCGCAATATACGGAACGGAAAGTAGAATACACAGTGGGTCAAGCCAATCAAGCGAACCCCGACCTGTCGGGACATGCTGTAGCTCATTACCGGGAGATTGAGCCAAGGGCAGCGCCACGCAATGCGATCTGCTGACAAGTTGCACATCCATTCAAACCACCATCCCTCGTCAAGGGGGTCGACCAGGCGTTGTCGAAAGAAGTAGCCGCGGGCTGAGTAAGCAGGACAAGAGTCCACAACTTGTAGTTTGTCCATCAACCATATCTGGGGAGGGACGAAAAATGAGAGAATAAAGAATAGAGAGATGTGCGATGAGAGAAAAGTAAGATAAGGGTCTTGTGAGAAAAAAACTGAGCCTGAGGGCCGAGTGATGTGAGCAAATACATATGTGAGATCGGGTGGGAAACATTACCTGCAGTAGTAGTGGACTCCCTGCAAATCTGGTTGTCTCCCGACGGTAGAAGGCATCGAGGCCCATCAGTGTCTCGGCCAATGTCATGGCGATGCAACTCTTTCCCTCTTTCAAGCCTTGAGCAACTTCAATCAGACGGACGCTGGATCCTCCAAAGCTTGAGGCAAACAAAAAATGAGATAACATGCACAAACAGAGAGCATGTTGTCGGAAGCCTTTCCAATGATGGTCGCTGCGGTCACCAGCATCGGAGAATCGGTAGACCAAACTCGGGATATCCAACATTCCGTTACAAATCAGGGACCGAGCGTCATGCGCGGAGAGCCCGTACATCCGCCCTAAGTATTGAGCATAGCCAAAGTTGAGTTGGGGCAAGAGTTCCTCGCCGCGCTCGGATTCCAGCAAGACTTGAAAATCTTCAAAAGTGGGACATACCTCTTGACCGCCGAAGCTGAAAACGTGCGTCACCGGGTTCCAAAACTTCGCCGCGGCATGGAGGAAAGGAAGGTGCAGTGGAGTGCGGCTCAGCGGGAATAGTGCATTTAAGCCGAAACCCCGGAAGTTCAACTTTTCCGAGCCGCCTAGAGAAGAGATCCAAGATGTGAGATTTTCTGCGAGAAATGCCTCCATTTTTGTGAGAAACGGTGATGAAATGAATGAGTTCCACGGTTGGGGCTTTTATAGGGAGGTAAAACACTATTGAAAGGACACGTGTCAAAATTCTGGGGGTTGCGGGAGAGATGGCCGGCCGGCCATCTATTCTAGTAGGCCGGCCACCCTCCAATCCCCAAAAGCAAATGCGGCCCACCATGCTCATTGGTCCTGTTTACCCTCCGAAAGGGAATTTGAGGCATCTCGATGCATCGGGGATGTCAAAGGCCTCCATTCCTCTCAGTTTCGGATGCGTTCCGTCACCCAGATCATCTGAATGTACGCTTTGTTTTGCCCATCGAGTTGTCGTTTTGCTTATCGAGTTGTCGTTTTGTTTATCGAGTTGTAAGTTTTGTCGAGCTGTCACATTTGGTGTTTTGAGTTGTTACTCTTTTGTTTACGCAATTTTGTTAAGTCTTGTTTATCGAGTCGTTAACATTGTTGTGTTTTGCTTATCGAGTTGTAAACTTGTTCAGATCTTGTCTTTTCTTAACGAGTTGAGTTGTTTGTTTTCATGTGTCGACTCATTACCTGATCCGGTAAATACACAAGGCACATTTCCATTCAATTCCATTTTTGTGCAAAATGATGCAATGCGATGCTAAGAGTATACAACATCTTTTCAAAAGCTGTTTCATTCCATCATGTTTTACAACAAAATAAAGGTACAAGTTTTACAGAAAATAAAACTGCCTAACAATATGCAAAGTGCTGCAAACTACTAGTAAAAAGTAAAATAAAGCAGGAAATAGCATCAATGTCCTCGGGAACGGGAATGAGGGGGCCCTCTCATCCTCTTCTGCGGGATAACCTCTGCACCATCATCACCATCCGGGTCAGAGCTATCATCCTCTGGATCCCCCTCAGCCTGGTCTCCACTCCCGGAACCAAGACCAGAGCCTCCCTCCTCAGCAGATGTCTCTGACTCACGGTCTGCGACCTCCTCATCCTCCTCCTCAATAATGGGTGCCCTGCGTCTGCGAGACGACCCTGCTCCTCGAGCTCCCCGAAAAGGCCCAGCTCCCCAAAAAGGCCCAGATGGCCCAGCTCTCCAAAAAGGCCCAGATGGCCCAGTACCTCGACTTCCCTGAGAAGGCCCGGGTGGCCTGGCCTGCGACGGTGCATATACAGGAGGCATCTGAAATTGAAGAATGCGATACATCAGTTTAAATATGAAAAGCAGATGCAAGTACAGTATGCAAGAGGGGTGTGTGTCAGATGTGCTCTACACAGCCTATCAATACAGCAGAGCGTTCAAAACCAGTATGTCATCAGGAATATGCTAAATACAGAAAAGATGAACAATACCTGCACACCCACGATGGCCAGCTGTGCCTCCCTCCGTAGGATCATGCCCTCGAATGTGGCCAGCATCCCGAGCAGCTCGTCCGTGTACTCAACTGGAGGCTGCAAGTACAAATGCAAGACTATCAGTGAAGGAATGAATGTCCAAACATTTAACTGATAAATCAAAGTTGAAAAACATACCGAGGGTGAATCAGGGTCTCTGACATATCTGTGGTCAGGAAGAGGAGGCTCTAGCGGAACCTGGTAAGGAGTCCCGAACCGCCAACTCGTCAACTCGGTCGGCATGTCTGGCCACCCAGGATGATAAAGAGACGGAGGGATCGGAGGAATCGAACTACCTCTCCCCCTAGACGCACTAGCTCTGCTAGAGGAGGGGATATCCGTGGCATGAGCCCGACTCGACGATGGTACATCAGTAGACCTCCGTGGCGGAGCATGCACTCCCGTCAAGGGAGGCATCAGATATATGCGACGATAGGTGGCGTAGCCCCCCTCCATGAGATGTAACAAAGCATCGGTGCCCTGCCTGTCACTAATGACCTCCTGGGTAGAGAGTCTATCGGCAGTCCGCATAGTGGCTGGAGGTACAGCAGGAGGGTCCTGAGAATCGTACCCCCACACCTGACGCAGAAAGCGTTCCCCCAGGAACCATGCCCTACCAACAGGTCCTTCGAGTAGGAACCTATACTGGGAATTGCTCGATCCTCCGGGATACTGATGTCGGAGACCATCACCTAAGACCGCCTAAGGCTGCCAAGTAATCTGCGGATAACCAGTGCATAAATCAATCAGAAATCAGGAATATACAGGGCAAATCAAAGATGAAAATGAAAGGAATTGAGTGTTCTGAAATACCTCTGTCGCCTGCACAGTATCAAAATACTGTCGCAAGTAGAAGAGAGTCTCTCGAGCTCTCGGTCGGTGCTCGCCTTCGAATACCAGCGAAAACGGAGTCATGAGGACTCCAGCCACCTCCATCTCCGGAGCTAATGTGGGAAAGTATACGTACACCCATAACTGAGAAAAACAGTGCGGAATGTGAATACAAAGTGCTAAAAGCAGAATACAGAGTGTAAAGTGCGCCGTGTGTGCAATGAACAAGTAATGAGGAGCAGAAATGTAAATCAAGAGGACAGAACGTACCTCCCAGGCTCTCCAATAGCCGCCGAGTAAGTCTCCCCGCCCGCGAGAGGCTGCACTCATGTAACAATAGAGGGTAGCCAGGCCAGCGCCACCCCAGTCATATCGACTCACTTGCGATAGGTCCACCAAAGCGCTCAGAAGATACAATCCAACAGTGTTCCCCCTATCAGCAAACAGAGTGGTGCCAAAGAGGAACATGAGAAAGCCACGGGCGTACTGCTCAACCTCCTCGGGAGACTCAGGCTCCATCGCCGGCCTCCTAAAATGGGAAGAGAACCAGGTGTACCGGACTCTCCCGGAAGCTCTGTCTACAGGTGGACGAGCCCCCAACAGGTGTAACCATGCGGCCTCCCACTCTCCTATATCCTCGTCATAAGGAATGGGCCAACCGCCTATGTCTAGGCCGGTGAGTACGGCAAAGTCCAGCGGAGTCATGGTCATATCCCCGGTGGCAGAAAAATGGAAAGAATTGGTGGTGTCCCACC